>JANLNO010000152.1:195000-717500 GCA_024678965.1 Bradynema listronoti | reverse complement strand
TGTGGTTTGTTCGTTTTGTTCATTTCCTAACAAAAAAATTTATTTTTTCCTCTAATATTTTCTTTTATTTTTTGATATTCATTGAAGATAGCATAATGAAGAAAATAAGGAAGAAAAAATTGATGGAAAATGATAATGCTGATGATAATGATGATTAATTTAAGGCAATGAAATTTGTTGAAAAATGATGCTAATGATGATAATGATAATGATAATGATGATGGTGGTGATGATATGATATTGATGTTCAAAATGATGATGATGCCAATGTTATTGAGGAGATGAAAATTGTTGAAAAATAATGCCGATGATTTTTGTATATGTTTTTGGGAGAATGGGCTGTAAACTTTAGATATGTAGATCACATCATTTTCCACACACACACACATCACCACACACACACACAAACACACACACACATACACACACACACGCACACACACACACATACACACACAGACACACACACACAGACACACACACACAGACACACACACAGACGCACACACACACACACACACACACACCATAAATCACATCATTTTATAGTTTTTAAAATGATGTGCTGTACATATCAGCAGCTGAAAAGTATGAAATATATAAATATTTGTGAAAACAAAAGAGAAATTTTCATAAATAATATGCCATATTATATTGAGAAAATTTTCCGGAAGAGCTTTTTATGTACGAGTATGTGATTGAGATTAAGAAAATATCAAATAGATATAATAATGATAGTTGATAATAAGGAGAGAATGAGTTTTGAAAAGGATGAGACTAGAGAAATAATAAAAAAAATCAGCGATTGATTGAGAAGAAAAGAATTAAAGAGAATTTTGGAGAAAAAATTTCGAAGAAAATTTATTGGAAAGAGCAATTTTATTCGATTTTATACGTATTTATGCAGATTTTCCCATTTTTCTATTATTTATTTGCACAATATAAAATGAGTGAATGGAGAGAGAGAAAGGGAGAGAGAGAGAGAGAAAGAGAGAGAAAGAGAAACGAAGAGAGAGAGAAAAAAAGAGATAGAGTGCCAAAGAGAAAGAGAGGGAGAGAGGTGAGAGTGGAGAAATAGAGAAAAGAGAAGAGAGAGAAAAGGAGAGAGAGAGGGGAGGAAAGAGAAAGAGAGAAAGGTAGAGCAGGTGAGAAAACGAGAGAGAGAGAAAAAGAGAGATAAGAAGAAAGATGAGAGTGGAGAAAGAGAAAATATTAAAAAAGAAAGAGAGCAATGAAAAAATAATTTTTTTTCATGGATTTTTTCTTGGATTCGATCAATTGCAACAAAATGTTTTTGTGCGATTTCGCGCTGAATGCTTTTGTTTTTGTATTTTTTTTTTGTTTTTTTTATTATTTCAATAGGAAAAAAATAATTGAGAAACGAATTGGAAAAGAAATTGGGGGAAATAAGACTAAAAATGGGCAAATGTGAAAAAAAAAATCATCAAAAATTACACACCGAACGAATGGTTGGGCGGTTATGAAATTTGAATCCACTTTTAGCTATTGATTTTTCTGCCGGATCAATTTCTTGTAGAACAAGTTTATACTCATTTTGTAGAGCGAAAAATTCTGCACAAAATTGATTTAGCACCATCCTAAAATATTTATTTTCATTCTTTTTATGACCCAAAAACTGAAGGGCTACAAAAATGTTGGAAAAAAATTTGAACAAAAAGTTTAAAAATCTTGTTAAAATGCCAAGCGAATCTTTGAGGTTTTATGTGCCAAATGGATAAGCCATATAACATTTTGGTCTGGGAACAACTTTTCACCTTCATTTAGCCACAAATTTCCCAGATTTAAGCCAATAAAAAAATTTCCAATTCAATTCAAAAGGAAATTTGTGTGAAAATTACGAAATTTCCTTCAAAAAAATTTTTCCCCACAATTTCTCAAAAACTCATTTAATTATAATTACCCTAATTTCATGTGTATAAGCCGTGAGTATTTTGAACCAAATTTAAATTGGCGCCAATAAGTTCATTCCGTTGTATTGGATCCAATCGAGAGCCCAAATTTTGTGCCGACTTTTATGAAACTGAAACGAAGGCGGGCACAAAATTTGGACCCCAACAAAACCGATTCGAACAGAATGAACTCATTGGGGTCAATTTAAATTTGGCTCAAAACACCCGCAACTTATATGTACACACGAAATTGGGGTATGATAATTTTTATTTCGTGAAATGATATCATTTATCCATCTCATTTTTTTCCCACTTATATCTGGATTCTTTAGTCCCTAATAGGACTTTGCAGAACCTCTTTTAATATGACTCTCCAAATCCCCTACTTTTTTCTACATATTAATTCATTTTTTTAATTATTTCCAAATATTTTTTTTTCAACTTTTTTTCGCTGTAATTTTTTATTGGATATTTTTCAAGGTCACTCGCCAATAAAAAAATGTACAAAATCGCCACATTTTTAATTTTTTTCTCTTTATTTCTTTAAGCATTCATTTTCAATAATTGCCTGATTCGTTTAATCGTCAGGACCATTTTATGAATCTTGAATTTTTAAACTCAACTTCCAGTCCGTGAATGATTCCGGTTCGATGAGTCATTTAGGAGTCGTAATAACTCCAAATGACTTTCAATGACTTTAATGACTCTTACACGACTCTAGATGACTCCTAAATGACTTCAAATGTCTCCAAATAGCTTCTAGTTAACTCTTAATAACTCCTAATGATTCTTAAATGACTCCTAATGACTTTCAATGACCTTATTGACTCCTAAATAGATGACTCCGAATAGATGACTCCGATGACTCCGAACTCTAGATGACTCCGAATAACTTCCAATTACTCCAATGACTCCTAAATGACTTTTTTTGGGTTATTAAATTTTAAAAAAAATTTTATAATTTTTTTTAGGTTTTCTCGCACGGGAAATTCGAATTTAATAATGTTTTTTACGGATTTTTTTGTTTTGTATAGTTTTTGACAATTTCAAATTGCACGTTTAACTAATCTTACATCGTGTTTTTTTTATAAAAAAATCTTTTTTTGAGGGTCCGATAATGAGGGTACGAACCCTTCCTTTTCCCCTATTTTCTCTTTACGGAGAATAATTTTTCTTTGCCCACTCTTTTTCTTTTTCTTTCATTTTACCTTATGCTTTTTGTATTGGGAAAATTTCAATAAAAATTCTTGAAATTTTTCCGTCAAAAAATGGAATTAAAAATTGAAGAGAGAGAGAGAGAAAATGAAATTTTTTAATCGAATTATACGCTTTGTTTGATTTTTGTTTTTTTTCTTTTTCTTATTTCTATTTACAAATACTTAAAAAATTTTGCACCACATCCGCCCCTTTATCTTCATCACTATATTTTCTATCATTTTCATCATTATGCGGGCAATTTTAGCTCGTTAGCCTGACTTATTATGATCTGTTATAATCTGATGTGATTTGATTCGGTTTTTTCTCCTCGTGCCGCTCTTGCCTCAAAATTGTACCGGTTCGCTCTTGTCTAATGGGAGCAGTGGCCTAGTGGTTGTGCGATAGGTTTCAATTTGCTTGGAACGAAGTTCGGTTTCGCCCCCTTTTCCCTGACCACAATCAAAACGTCACCATATTTGGCGAGAACAATAGGTACTACATTTCAGTGTGGGTGATATATGGAGGTGCTGTATATGCTGCATCAGCGATACCGCATGTGCTTATGCCAAGCAAACCAGCCGATATTTCGCTGGGCTGAATGGTCCTCATTCAAATTTGCGAAATGATTAGTTCAAAGATATTTATACTCATTTTGTAGAGCGAAAAATTCTTCCCAAAATGGATTTGGTCCTATCTTGAAATATTCATTTTAATCTTTTTTTTATAAATCCAAAACAAATGCTCAAATAATGTCTCCAATAATTTGTCCGATTTTGTATTGGTCTCTGTTTAATTATTTTTTTTCTGCCTGATTGTGGAACAAGTTTATACTTATTTTGTAAAGCGTAAAATTCTACACAAAATGGATTTAGTCCAATCTTAAAATATTTATTTTGATTTTTTTTTTATAAACCAAATATTGAGTGCGTTATATATGACGTTTCCACAGATTTGTTCGCGGTGTTTATATTTCTCTCTCTCTTCCCTTTTCTCATGGTGTGTGAACCAACAAATTGCTTAATTATCATCGTTAATTAATTGATCGATTAAATCAAAATCAGAAATGGAAAAAACAAGAGTATCGCCTTGTTATCGATTTGCGTATATATCATTCCTTGTCTTTATTTCCTCCAAATTTATCATTTTTTCATCCCATAATTTTTTGGCTCCATCATTATTTTGGCTATATTTTTTTTTGTTTTACCAGTTAACTCAACTTTTTTTTTTATTTCAATCATTAAATTTGTCATAAGAAAATATGGCCCAAAATTTCTTGAATTTTACATAAATTTGAAAGTCGCCTCAAAATTCTTGGAATTTTGAGACAATTTTCAAAGTTTTTTTTAACGATAAAATCACTTTTCTAAAAATCAATTTTTGACTACATATTTGATTTTCAGTATTTCATTTTTTATCGATTTGCTTTTTGAATCGATTTTTTTTCGATCATATTGGTATTTTCGAATCAAGTCATGAGTTTTATCAGTTTATCTCTCTTAAAAGAGTTTCCTATCTCTCCTCTCTCTCTCTTTCTATCTTGCTTTCTCTTTTTCCTTTTCTCTTCCTCTCTTGTTTTCTCTCTCTCCCTCTCTCTTGCTTTCTCTCTCCCCTTCTCTCTCTATTTTTACTTTCTCCCTCTTTTTCTCATTTCCTCTCTCTCTCTTGTTTTCTCTCCCTCTCTCTCTCCTCCTCTCCCTTCAAACAACAAAACAAACAAAAACAACAATTATGTGATATTTCATAATCAACTTATGCATGCATAATTTGGGATATAATCAACTTCTTTTCTAGCAGTATAACAACAACAATTCACTTTGTTCATTCACAATATATTCATATACAATATACTCCAAATAATTTTCTCCCACATTCCGATTAAGTCAATGATTATTTTGAATATTATTTCCCCATTTCACGTTCCTGATACACGAACAAAAATGGTTATCACAAAAAGTTTTCGTTAATAAATAGCCACAAAACTGGGCAAAAATGGGCCATTTCGTACATAAATGGTCACAAAACTGGACCAAAATGTGCCATTTCGTAAATAAATAGCCACAAAACTGGGCCAAAGTGTGCCATTTCGTACATAAATAAATTAAGTTTTGCCTAGTTTTTTTCTTACATTTTTTTATTTTTGTTTTATTTTTATTTTTGTTTTTCTGCCACTTTTTAACAACACGACTTTTTACTTGGCTCTTTCCATTTTTTTTGTTTTCCAAATTCCATTTTTAAATTTTTAAGTTTTCACTTCCGTTTTTCCACTATTTTAAGCTCGAAATGCTTTCGAATTTTTATTGAATATTTAATGGGATTGCGCAAAAAAGCAATCAAAAAAGAATAAATAAATAAAAATAAAAACTCAAAATATGTTTTTCCAATGTGCCAAAAATGTTCAATTGGCAAAACTTTTTTTTTTAAATACCCCAATTTCGCGTGTATAAGGCTTGTGTTTTGAGCCAAATTTAAATTGGCGCCAATGAGTTCATTCTGTTTATATCGGATCCGTTGGGATCCGAAATTTGGACTTACTTTTATGAAACTGAAACAAAGACGGGCACAAAATTTGGACTTTAACAGATACGATACGAACAGAATGAACGCATTGGCGCCAATGTAAATTTGAATATACCCGACTTTATACATGTGAAATTAGGGTATATTTTTTCACATTTTTGTCTTAATTTTTTATTTTTCTGAATTCTTTCACTAAATTAAAATTTAATTAAATTTTTTTTTAAAAAAGTGAAAAGTAAATTTATTTTTAATTAATTCTTTTTTTTAATTTTAATTTGCTTAATAAATAGAATTTTGGAATTATTTCGAATAAAAAATTAATTAAATTTTATCTTATCTTTAGCCTCATTTTTATTAGTTTTCACGAAATGACGATATCATTTTTATTAAAATGATAATTTATTTACAGAATTTGAATATTTAATGATTAATTTTTAAAAATAATTTTTTTTTATATTTTTTAAATTATGAAAAATTTATTTGCAAATTCATTATTATACAGTGTCAATTTTAAAAAATGATTCCTTTAGGCAATAAATAGGCAATAAATCGTAACCGATATGAAATACTAAATTTTGAATCACATTTACTTTAACTGTATAATAATTTATAAAACTTAATTTTTTTTAAAGTTAATTAATTGGAATTTGAGTGCTAATCATCATAAATCTTACAGTATTTCGTGTACGATAATAAAATAAAGAAAAAAATTTTTTGTGTATGATAAACATGAAATAAAGAAAAAAGCCGGTCATCATACGGCATATGTAAATGCGGCATTTTTTTTCGATTTTATTCTAAGGTGCTAATGCATTTTAACGCCGAATGTTCTCTGGCGTTTTGCATTTTTTTTCAATTTGGCGGCACTTTTTTTTTTGGTTAAAATTTCACATTAATTTTATTTTGAGCATTTTTTTGTTCGATAATTTATTGAGAAATAATTGAAAATGCATTTATAATAATTATTTTAATGTCCATTTAGAAAAAGTACTAAAGTGCTATAAACCAGTAAATAATGCCATCAAATTTAAAGCAACTGCTTAAAAAAATGCTTAAAATTTGTGTGTGAAATTTCCCACATTTCTCACATTTACCGTTTCGTATACGATAAAATGCGTTAAATTAAATAAAATTTAAATAAAATTTTTGATTTAACGATGAAACTGTATTGAAATGAAAGTTTGACTGTAATTTAGCATTTTTCAGATGAAAATACACACTTAAAATACGCTGAAAAATACGCAAAATATACTAATATTCATTGTTCCCTCAATTAATCAATATATTCGTTATCATTATAATATCGTCGTCGATTAATATTGATACGGTAACGTCGCGGAAAAATTTTTCAAACTCCGCAGCAAAATGCGCTATGGTAATGCGCCACAATTGTGATAATGAGCCCTCATCAAGCCTGCCGAACAATTGCGCTGGCTCGACTCCCTCGTTGGCTCTAGCTGGTGACGGCGTGACAACGCAGCAGCCGGCAACCGCGATGCGCATCGTGTCGCCGCGCGACGGTACATCGACGGATTTGCGACGCAAACTTCGCATTTTTAAAGAGCCCAGCAGTAACGGTTCCATTTCGGAGGTACGTTAAATACAAAATCGAAATATTGATTTATAATTATTTTTAAATTTTTCCAGATTATTTGGTCGCCAAAATCGCCGCCGCGTCCACAGGCCTCAGTGGACGGGGGCGGCGCCGACAGCGCAACAATTTTCTTCGCCACCGCGCCGTTAAGCAAGCTGAGTAATGTGTCGTGCGCGTCGTTGCCGTTGCCGTCACGCAAAGACTCTACGGATGCGACGGGCGCGTCGCGTCGCTCGCAAAGATATTTGCCGGCGAGCGCCAAATCCTTGCATTCACTTCTCTACGAGGCGCCCATACTCGAGAGCGGTGATCCGACAACGGCACGCGACAACATCGCCTCTAGCGAATGTGTAATTGACTTGCGTGAGGTCCAAATGGACTCCATGGCTCGTGTGGATGATGGAAATCGAGTCGATTTCGAAGAAAATGGTACTTGTGAAAATTTAAGGAATCAAGATCAAGCTCAATTAAAAGAGAAACCCGATACTAATGCTTATTCCTGTATTACCTATAAGCTTCATCTTGAGCCGGAGCTTGAATCGCTCGAATTTCTGCCTGAACTTGAATGCGATTCCGAAGTGAAATCCCATCCCCAGACGGCCATTTCGTTTTGGCGTGGTGTTCTTTCGAAAAGCTTCGACTCGTTGACGCGAGTCGTCGCAAAAACGAAAGCGAAGCGATGCGTATCGTTCGGCGACGCGCCAACGGGCGACGGCGACTTGCACGAATTCGCGGCGACGATTTCCCGCTTCAGCGACGGTGAGAAATTTGGTGGGTACGCGCCAAAAATTTGGTTAAATTAGAATTCGAAAAAATAATTTCATTTTAGATTTATTCGCGGAAGAATGCAAAGCCTTTTTTCGATTCGACAAGTTGTTTGAAATGGATCAGACGCGAATTTCACTTCTCGATATGCATTATAATGTCGAAAAGTGTAGAGGTAGGCTTAGTTTCTCGTCAATTAGACGTCAAGTATATATCGTAAAGATGTTTTGGGACAGCCCGGCCCGGAGCGTTTTGGGCCGACCCGGAGCATTTTGGCCCGACCCGGAACGTTTTGACCCGACCCTACTCGTTTTTGGCTGGCTAGAGTTCGGTCCGACTTGTTTTTGGTTGGTTCGACCTGACCCGAAAATTTTTATGCTTGGCACGGCCTGAATCGAAAATTGCCGGTCCAAAAGATCTCTAGTATATACTCGAAAACACTGTACAAAAATGACTAAAATCCTAAAATCAAATTGTCTCATAAATGAATAAAAATTTCCAGCTGACATTTCACTACGCAACGCCAACAATTCGCAATTATTAACAGATGATACGGTGGAAAATCAACGGGTTCAACAAATGCAAATGCCAAATTACGATTCTTCAAACGACACATCCGACGCGGAGAACTCAATGAGAGCCGAGTCAGCGGAAAACTCGAGGATTCTCAATGCTATTTCCGGCTCGCGCATTCCGACGGAGAATTCCGCTTCGCTGCGCGCCGTTAGCGAATTGTCGCCGCAGGCATCGCCCAAGCCCGGCGCTTCATTCTTCGCCGAGTCGTTCAATGTTTGCGACAGTCACGCCGTGACCAATTTCAACGAAGAGATTCGAAATGAGGCGTTTGCGGCTGAAATAACGCAACGTACGGAGCGCAGTAAAGAAGAAGTTGAAAAGAAAAATTCACGTGAAAACCAGAGAAATTCACGTGAAAATGTTATGCATCTAAGTAGTAACTTGGAATATTTAAATGCATCAAACATGCCCAAAAACGATGTGCACTTGGCATTAGCGTTGAGTCCTGAAATGGAGGACAAAAAGTCCGGAAAATTACAAAATGAATGTATAAGAATTTCATCCACTAGGGTGGCCGCGGACTCGCCAGATATGGACCAAAACGAAGCGCGAGGCTCGTTTCCCGTTTCGGCATCCACGCCGGCGCCCATCTTCAAATGCATTCGCCAATTGCGCGTCGAAATCGTCCAATTGCGCGCCTTTCATTATGCGGACGCGTTTGCGTTTGGCGCCAACGCATTGTCGTATTTCGAAGACGCACAACTAAGCGCGACGATAAAACTCGACTCTGACGAGGTGTTTCAATCTGCTTGCGTGCCGGCTACATCCAAGTGAGTGTCCTATCGGGGAGGCATTTTTTTAAGACGCAATTCTATTCACATTACAATTTTGCAGCTGCACGTTCGGCGTCGAGACGTCTTGCGAGCTTCCGCCCGATTTTCACGCCCTTCACGTAATTCTGACAAGCACGTGCGAGCGTTCGCGGATTTCCGCGCCCGTCGGGCGCGTCACCGTAACACGTCGTGAGCTCTTCGACGCGGCCGAGCGTTTCGCAGACGCGTGGCTGCCGATTGCACGCGTCATAGGTGCGCCATGCACGCAAATTCTCGGCGATATGTGCATCGACGCGTGTTTTGACGTGCGCGAGCACGTGCTTTCTATAAGGTAATTTTTTGGCATTATACAGTAAATATGAATGGTAAATGATTCGAAAAATTTCAGAATTGTGGATTATACGGTTTGGCCGCTGAAACGCGCGAAAACCACCGGCAAACACGACAACAACAATAACAACAAAATGGCACAACAACAACACCACTACCACCACCAACAACAACAAAACGCTAGAGGAACGCATTTCAGACAAAACTCGAACGCTTCGCTGTTGGGCAGCGCGACCGGTAGCTTGAGCGGCACACTTCGACGCGGCGGCGGCAGCGGTGGCGAGAAAATGCCTGTCACGGCGGCCGCTCTAGCCGAGGCAACATTCAGCGACGCGCTCGAATATTTTCATCAGCAAAGCGCGAATCCGTCGGCGCCCAATTGCCTGTACCTGCAAATGTGTGTCTCGTCCGGAAACGCGCGATACTCTCCGATGCGCAAGTTGCGCGTTATCGAGCGACGCGGTGTGGAGGTGACGCGAATCGACTGCGCGCAACTCGTCGTCGACGCCAAAAAGACGTCGACGACGTCGAGCGCATCAGCGCGCACCGTATCGTCGTCCGCGTCGGCGACGAGCGCAGGCACCAATGCCGGTGAGACAAAAGCTAATCGGCTTGTCGGCGCAGATCCAAAATCGCCGCCGCTTAAGTCGTTGTCGCCTCCGCCGCGGCTTTCGCCTTCTTATAAAGGCGCGAATTCAAAAAATCTTAATATTGTATTTATGGCTGACTGATATTGGATAGTCTTTTTTTAGGCATTGCCGAGCACACTCC
Source organism: Bradynema listronoti (assembly GCA_024678965.1). Taxonomy (NCBI): domain Eukaryota; kingdom Metazoa; phylum Nematoda; class Chromadorea; order Rhabditida; family Allantonematidae; genus Bradynema; species Bradynema listronoti. The sequence goes on along the minus strand of JANLNO010000152.1, from coordinate 707,067 downwards.
AAAACCCATAACATTGCCGAAAACATTAACGACGACGCCGAACGCGTCATCGAGTACACTCGATACGTTCGAAAACGATATTTTACTAGCGCCCGCCGCCGCTGCTGGCGCGACAAACATCGGACGATTAAAGGCGCGCAGTCGGCTATTGAGCAGCGGCGGCGGCGGTGCCGCGAACGCGCCGCACGCGCGAGTGCTCGAGAATCCGCTGAAAACTACCATTAGCGCACATTCCCATTCCACAAAAACGCCAAAACAGCAGTTGAAAAAGGGCAGGAAAGAGGTAGACATGAATTACTATCATTTTTGCGGCTATATCTTATTAGTGGCGGAAATATTGGGCGTGCATAGGCGCAACGCTTGAGCACAAATTATAGGGCTAGACTTTGGGAGCCATACACAACTTGTTGTATTGATGTTTGAATAGAGAATTAGTCCTATACAGATTGTTTGTATTTGCTAATTAAACTGTGTAGAATTAATGTAAGATTTCACTTTTGTCATTCGATTATTGTTATTGAACTCATAAAGCTATTTTCTCTACGTATTTATTTGTGTTTGCACGAATACAACACAACTGTGTTATGATATTGATATTAAGGAATCGAAATCGGTCAGAAACACCAGTGCGGCAAAGGTCGAAAGCCGTCGCGCACCGTCTACCGCGAAAGCCGCCGGCGTTTGGCAATCCACCAGCAGCATTCCAGACAGTTACGCGTTTAGCGTTATGACTCCGCGTAAAACGTCCGCTCAATCGCTTCCACCGGCGGGCGCGGCATCGCGCAAGGACGCCGGCGTAGTTGTCGCGCCGAAATTGCGCCTCAATATCAAGGTGTACGGTGACGCGAGCTACGACGAGTCCTCATATTGCGGCTACGTGCGAATTCCGTTGGACCCGGCCACTATGCTTCCAGCCGGATTTCCGTTGGGTCCCAATTGGTGGGCTAATTCATTCATTACAATATTTTATAAATATCCTAATTTCGCGCGTATAGTGTTTTAAGCCAAATTCATTCTGTTGTGTTGAATCAAGTCCAAATTTTGTGCCACTTTTATGAGACTGAAATAAAGGCAGGCACAAAATTTGGACCCCAACCGATTCGATATAAACAGAATCGTTGGCGCCAATTTTAATTTGGTTCAAAACACCGGTTCTTATACACACGAAATTACGCTAATCACTTTTCTTTCTCATTTTCCTATTAGTTTTCTACCCTTCTCTGTGAATTTTCTCTCCTTTTTTTTCACTTTTTTAAGCATAGATAAAACGATGGACTCGAGTGAAAAGCCTATAAAAATTGGCGCGCCGTGTCTTTTTTTAATCGACTTAACCAACCGGAAACACATACACACACACTTATTACATTTTACACACATTTTTACATGTATATTGTGCATAGACTTTTCTGCTAATTATATTATACACTAAAACATGTGTTTATATGTATGTGTATCGACATATATACACATGTATATAAATGTATATCATAACACACAAAAAGAGGAAAATGAAAAGTATTAGGTCGGCAAGAAAGTATTTTCCGTTTTTATTATGGAATGACATTTATTGTAAAAACAAACATCAAACTACAACATTTAATTAAACCAAGAGGTTTTATCCATCATGATCTATGACTCATGGTCAACATTCATGAAAAGAATTAATGCCCTTTGAGAAGAACTCGACCAGATTCGACTCAAAGATTTTGAGCCGTCAAATTTTTGCAACCTTGAAGTTTTTGTCCCTATTTCAGCTATTGTTTATTATAACAGCACGAAGTTATAGAAGATAAAAAGCCATTTTTTTGGACTATTTGGCGACACCAAAACGAATCTTGTATCTGACATATTAACCGAGTTACATACAAATTTTCATTTTAGACCTTAAAATTTTTGAGCACCTCGATACCAGCATTGACATATAGAAAATTTTAAAGAAACGAAAAACCGTAATAAAAACAAAAAATAATTATAATTGAAACAAGAGACGTTTACTGTATTTATTATATTTGATAATTTGTTGTACATTTACTGTATTTATTACATTTGATGATTTTTTACTGTTTTATAACTTATTTTCCTTTTTGTTTTTTGTTGTTTGTTTCAATTTTAATTTTTTTTTGTCGTTTTTGCCGGCGGCTTTTTAAAATTTTTTTTATGACTTTCGGCCGAAAATAAATTTTTTTCGTTATAATTTTTAGCGTTAATAAATTTTTGAATGAAAAAAAGCGCCGACAAACACAAAATAAAAATGAAAAAACGCATTTTAATGCTAACACAAAACGCACAAAAAATCGATAAACCGTACACCAAAAAGCACGGCAAGCAAAACGCGTTAAATAGTAATATCGATATTTGTATATAAGCCGCGGCTATTTTGAGCCGAATTCAAATTGGCGCCAACTTATTATGTATGCGGATCCGACTGAGTCCAAATTTTGTGCCTATTTTCTGCAAGACCTGAAACATAGGCGGGCACAAAATTTAGTTTCACCTTGGATTCGATACGAACAGAATGAACACATTGACGCTAATTTAAATTTTAGTCAAAATAGCCGGAGGCTTATCCACGAGAAATTAGGCTACTGTGTCAATAAATGACCTATTAACCAGCTTTTACCCTCTTCTCACTCCTATACTAATTATGCATATCTTATGTATGTGTATGTATTTGTATCGCCATCTGTGTTTTCAGCTAACAATTTGCTTGTATTATGTGTTTTGTCTCATTTTTTGTGTATAAATCGGTGAGAGAAAAAAATTCCTTTGCTTTTTTACGGTGTATTTTTAAATCATTTCGGCCGGCCAAAAAAAATTTTTTTTTGCTTTTTCATTCGTCACAGAAATGAAAAAAAATCAAATGTGACACACACATACACACGCACATACACACATACACATACACACACATACACACACACGTACACACACATACACACATACATACACACACGCACATACACACACATATAGACACAAATTTGATCACACACACACAATGTGTTTTAGATATTAATTCCACTAAATTTGCCGATACTCTTTGCACGATTTTTTACTTGGCCATTTTTTTTCTTATTTTCTCATTTCCATTTTATTAAAATTTAATTTATTAAAATTATTATTTTTTTGAGAGGGAGAGAGAGAAGGAGAGAGAAATAGAGAGAAATGAATAGAGAGAGATAGAATGAGAAAGAAAGAGAAGGAGAGGAGATAGTATATCAATTGCATATATGATATTTTTTTTATTAAAAGGTAATAATTATGGCCAAGCTAAGTAATTTAAATCATAAAAAGAATTGTAACATTCGTATAATCCGCACTTGGAAAATTCGATTTTACACTAAAAATCGACCATAATTCAGAAAAAATTGATTTCCGATCCGAATATGGATTTTTCCAGAAAATTTGATAGTGCCATTTGAAAGAGAACGAAATTCTGCATTATATATCATGGAATTAGAAAAATTGGCCGTATAATATTTTAAAGACATAATTATTAATGAAGCCTAAAATTGTGCTATTTTTAATGTAAAAAACAACAAAAAACAACTGTTTTTGTAAGATATGTTTCTAAAAAGTTTTGTGGGCCAATTTTTCTAATTCCATGATATTATGCAGAATTTCGTTCTTTTTCAGATGGCACTATCAAATTTTCTGGAAAAATTCATATTCGGATCGGAAATTGATTTTTTCCGAATTATGGTCGATTTTTAGTGTAAAATCGAATTTTCCAAGTGCGGCTTATACGAATGTTACAATTCTTTTTATGATTTAAATTACTTAGCTTGGCCATAATTATTACCTTTTAATAAAAAATATCATATATGCAATTGATATACAGAAATTTATACAAATGGTGCAAGACTTTTTTTCCGGCCAAAAAATTGATACAAATTGATAAATCCTACAAAGTATTACTAAAATGTTAACAGTTTGAAAAAAAAACAACTAGCACATCTTGTGGAGCATTTTTTGGGATTTCATAAAAATATAAACTCATTGATAGCAATCATTTCAAATATAATGAAATCAACAATTGAACGAATTAAAAATGATTGATGCAGGACTTTTTTTCGCTACTGTATGTGATTAAACATGGCGTATTAAAACATGTGTTTTGAGTACATTTTGCACACACTTTTTCTTTTTGAATAATGGCGTCCACCACACATAAACACCGAAGACAAAAAAAGCCCTGAAGAGAAGAGAGCATTGCCAACAGAGCACAACAACACACATATACAATTTTATTGCATATACAAAATTAGGGCGTATATAAAAATTGAAAAAAAAACTTTTATTTTGAATGAAAATTTTTATTTCCGTTCCAAAAAAAAATGTGAAAATTATTTTTTGGTTTTGTGATGAAATGTTTTTTGATTTTTATTGTTTTTCATTTTTTTCTGCCTCTAATATAAACACACACACAAATCTATCAAACATATTTTGTATCCAGAGCTGTGTTCCGGCTCATTTAAATAGCTCTCATGGCTCAAAAGGGCCGTTTGTGAGCCGATTGAACCGGTTGAGCCACGACCCATGATTTCTTAATGATGAAAATAAAATAATTTTCGCCAAAATGAGCCCGTATGAGGCTTATGAACCGGGGACTATTCTAGGCGATTCAGGTCTAGGTCAGAATAGGCAGTTCAAGTCAGAATAGGCGGTTCAGATCAAAATAGGCGGTTTAGAATAAGCGATTCAGGTCAGAATAGCCGGTCCAAGTCAGAATAGTCGATCTAAGTCAAAATAGCCGCTCGAAATCATATTACTCTAATTTCGCCAAGTCCTGGTGTTTTTAGCCAAATTTAAATTGGCGCCAGTGAGTGTTCGTATCGGATCCAACGAGTTCAAAATTTATACCCATTTTTATGAGACTGAAACGAAGGCGGGCCCAAATCTTGGACCGACCCCAACGAATTCAATACAACAAAATGAACTCATTGGCGCCAATTTAAATTTAACTCAAAACATCTGGGAGCTTATCCATACGAAATTACGGCCCACACAAACTTCATCCTCTTTGAATTTTGGATTGACTAAAACTCCCCATCCACTCCTCCTCTCACACACTTCAACGAGCAAGATAACCCGTAGAAAAACATTGCCTGTCAATCCTTTCAAATTTATTCAAATTCATTGACAAAATTTTTTGATCAATAAATCCTCTACATTTTCAGGTTTAATATTAAATCGCGTACAACCTGGCAAGAGCCGACGAATCCCGCTTCTTCTCCAAGTAGCCAACACACCACCGCCATCATCACACCGAAGCTGGCTAGACAAGCGCGCGGCGCGCCATTGCGCCCTAGCAAAGACGTGTCCGCTAGTGACGCGACCGATGCCGGATATGCGCATTTGTTGAGGACGGCCCGCCAACGTCAACACGCCCCTATGGCTAACGAGCTCGTCGCCGCCGGCGCCGCCGCGTCGCCAAGTGAATATTTTTATGAAGTTAATCACTTCTGCAGTCTCTGAAGTTAACAAGGCTCCCGAAGTGTGCTATAATGTCTCTAAAGTTAATAAAGCCCTTAAAGTGGGCTGTAACGTCCCCAAAGTTAATAAAGTTTCTGAAGTGTGTTGTATTATCCCCGAAATTAACCAGATCCTCGTGGTATGCTATACTGTTCCAAAGATTCTATTTTTCACGTTATCGAACATTTTTTTCTCAATTCAATACATTCTCTCTCTTCAGACGCGTCACAGCACCAACGAAAATTCATTGCCTCGCTAGAAACACCTCCGTTGCATTACCGGCATGCCACGACGCCCTCGACGTCTCGTGGCGCGTTCGTCGAGTCGCAAATCGCGGCGCGTTGTAACGCTGCGTCCGACGCAAAATCGATGCCGAGCGGCATTTCGCTTAGCGCCGCCGAAGCCGCTCCATCGTATTATGGCACATCAGCTAGCGTCAAAAACTCCATTTCTACCTCAAAATCGGGTGAGTTCTACATAACTCACGACTTGCACTATAATATTTGAAGGCTATTTTTTTGAACCGCTAGAAGTCGATCCATTTTTTATTACTGTAAAATTTTTTCCAGTTATACGCGGCGAAAATAGCGGCGCGTTTACGGTAACCTCGACGACGAAACTCACTACCGTAGCGACGAATACGGAAAAAATTGGCGAAATGCGCCTAAAATTACGGTAAAAGGATTGCGATTAGCTAATTTATTTCGATAAGTTGACCATTTGGGGCAAATTGGTCATTCGGGGGGGGGGGGGGGGGATATGGGCGAGAAAAGTTTTTCAGAACAAAATATGAAGTTTTTTGTTTGTAGGTATAACATCGAGGAGATCCTGCCTCTTGTACATTATCAGCCTCTTTACCTGAATCTCATTAATTCGCTTAGTATAAAACCAACTTCCGCCTCACTTACCTCAATCCTACAGTATTTACCGGTAAGTGAGTGTAAGGAGGGGAGCAGTACTGTGACCTGTAACTTGGCTCTATAAACGGCTCCGGTTTTACAAGTAGCTCTGAGTCATTTGAAGCCATATTCGGAGTCATATGGCTGAACCAACTGGTCTATCGGAGCCAGATCCAAAGCCATCTAAAGCCATTTATGGTTCGCAATTTATGGAGTTATCGAGCTTGTCGTGACTCAAAAGAGCTAAAAGAGTCGATGGAGTAACCCGGAGCCAAGTCACAACACTGCTAGGAACTAAATTGTATCTTCTTTTCATGAATATATGTTAGATTTTTCTCCATTTTCAGATTAGCATTGAAAAAATCGCTGGGCCTCTGATGAAAACTTTCGTTTACGCCGGCGAAATTCTGCCACTTTTGAAAATGATTTGCTTCGAATACGTCTCGTCCTGCCAGTATGTGGTATTAAACATTCCTCCCCTCCCCCTTTCCCGAAAACCCAAAATTAAACCTATTTTTTTGCAGGACCGACGTGAACACGCTGTTTCGGAGTCATTCGCTAGCTTCAAAGCTCATTTGCGAGCTGCTCGACTTTGTCGGGCAGGACTATCTTATCGTTACGCTCAAGCCGCTTATCGATCTTGTAAGTCGTAAGTGAACTAAAATGCTTTTAATGAAGGCATTGAATGCATGAATTGATGCAAATACGTTTATAAACTAATAGTAATGACTGGCTCAATAGTGGCTTGCAGTCCACGATTTGCTTTGCGAGTAGTATTGTGACTTGGCTCCGAGTTGATTGCTCCGGAGGCCAGCGACTCGTTTAAATAAAGCCGGAGGCACGGAAAATCTAATGATTCCATAAATTGTCAGCTATTAAGATATAAATGGCTCGAGGTGGCTGTGGCTCCGGCTCCGATAGATAACTTTGATTGGCCGAAAATCGGCTTCGCCAACCGGTCAGAGAAGTCAGACACTTTAATGATATTTCACTACTTTTTCAGGATTTCATAAATTACGAGCCATTAAGATAAAAATGGCTCCGCATGGCCCCGGATCCGGCTCCGATAGATGACTTTGATCAATTGGCTCCGTCAGATGACTCGAAGCCACTTATAGAGCCATTTATAGAGCCAAATCACAAGATTGTTTGCAAGTCAAAATAAGCCAAATGGAGCTCAATTTTGGGCCAAATTCGATAAAATTGAGCCTCATTTTTCAAGAAAATGGCTGAAGACTCGCGAAAAAACCGGTCAAAAATCGGATTTTTTTTGGCATTTAAAGCCAGAGCCGTTTATAAAGCCAAGAGCCAACTCATAACATTGCATTAAATGCATGAATTGACGCATTTTTTTTTGTTGAAGATTTTCGCTGAACGCAAATGCTGTGAAATCGATCCGTCGAAAATGCGCGCCGGCGATTCAATTGACGAGAATTTGGTGAGTGGTTATACATTCGACTTAACCTTAACCTTAGCTATTTCTTAACTTTCTTAGTTCTAAAACTCGGTTCTAATCACGGATTGACTGAAAGTTTGGTATCATTTTTTATCCACTCAAATTCCGGATCATTATTACATCTGTAATGCGACATTTTTGCGGATTTTTACCAACTTTGACTAACATTTTAAGAATCAAAAAGTTAATTTTAAGAAAATTTATTTATGTTATTTGATTCAGAATTTTGTTCTCTACCGATTATTTTTTGAATCCACTTTCTTAGTAATTTTTAAAAAAAGTTACAGCTGAAAAAGTAAAGTCGCTTAAAAACTTTCCTTCTTTGATGAATAAAAAGTAACTTTTCTTTTTTTGCTGTATTTTTTTTAAAAATTACTTTGAGAGTTGATTCAAAAAGTAATCGGTAGAGAATGAAATTCTGAATCCAATAACATAAATAAATTTTCTTAAAAGTAACTTGAAAAGTTAGTCAAATTTGGTGAAAATTTGCAAATCTCCGAGCAAATTTTTGAATGGACGTTTAGCGCAATCTGATTGTTTACGCGGAGCTGGCGTTTGGTCGGATTATTGACTCGCGTCGACGGTGTCCGCGCGTGTTGCGCGAAGTGTTCGCGGAGCTGCGCGCCATAATCGCGCAGCGTTTTCCGGGCCGCGATGACGTGGCGCGTCTCGCCATCTCATCCTTTCTCATGTTGCGCTTTTTCAATCCGGCCATTCTCTACCCCAAGCATTTTGCGCTGCGAAATGAAGTACCGGTTGGTTTTGAAAATATACGTATAGAAAAGGTCTTCCGGAGCGGCAATTTTCAAATTGGGTCAGACAGAAAAGATTTCGGGCCCGACCAGCTCGTAGGGTCGGGTCAGGCTGAGCCAGTCAAAAATGGTTTGGGCCAGCCGGAAACGAGTCGGACGTATTAATGGCTCATTTTTTTTCACAGGAAGCTGACGTGGCGCGTACGCTAGTTCTCGTCTCGAAAATAATTCAACGTTTGGCGAACTGCGTCGTTTCCGCGCATCCATTTTCCATTAAGGAGGAGTGGCTGACGCCCGTGATGACACGCTTTCTCGACAACGCGCACCGGCGCGCAATGATGCGTTTTCTTGACGCGGTGTCTTGCGCGCCTAATATGACGTCGCGTCGCGAGGCGCTTGCGTTGGCGCGCTCTGACGCACTCGATCAAGGCGACGCGACGATCACGGCCCCGTCAGACGGCGACGCGGGCGCCTGCGCAAATGGCGCCAGCACCTCCGACAGCGACGACGACGGCTTCGTTGACGCCTACCGGGATTGTTGCTGCGATGGCGGCGCGGAAATCGCTCAACTCGTCGAACGCAATCGACTCACCGGCAATGAGAAATTGCCGTTGTCCTGCCACGAATTCCGCAAGAAAACGCCGGCGCTTTTGAAGCATGGGTACTGTAAAATCAAATTACCCCAATTTCGTATGGATAAGCCCCGGGGGTTTTTGAGTCAAATTTAAATTGGCGTTAATGAGTTCATTCTGTTATATACGGATCCAAGAGAATCCAAATTTTGTGCCTACTTTTATGAAACTGAAAAAAAAGGCGGGCACAAAATTTGGAGCCCAATACCAGAATGAAAGCATTGGCACTAATTTAAATTTGACTCAAAACACCCTCTTATCCGTACTGAATTAAGGTATTAAGCTAATGTATAACTAATTTGTTAAGCATAAACCTCAGTGACTCCCCATTCTCTGTTTAATGCTAAAAAATTTTGTAACGATACATTTTCATAGAACTGTAAAAGCGCGCCATGAAAGTTGCGCACTTTTGACTTGGAGGCGGTTTTTCGTAACGATAAAAAAAAATTTTCAAAAAATTAATTTAAGTTATCGGATTTAGAATTTTTTTTCTATCGAATGCTTTTTGAATTAAATTTCTAGCTATCTTGGAAAAAAAGTTATGCTGAAAAATGTAAAGTCAACTTTCATTTTTTGAAAATTTGTGAAATGCGTTTACATTTTTAATCGTAACTTTTTTTCCAAGTTAGCTAGAAATTTGATTCAAAAAGCATTGAATAGAAAAAAAAATTTGAATCCAATAGCTTAAATTGGTCACATAATTTTATCGTAGCGAAAAACCGACTCAGAGTCAAAAGTGCGCACGTTTTCATGATGCGCTTTTACAGTCACATGTAAAAAATGTATGGTTACAATAATTTCCATATTTTACAGTCACATGATCGAACGTCGCAACGGCTCGGACAAGAAAAAGTCATTTAAGAATTTTATTCATCAAAAGCGACGTTATGTGACGCTAACGGAGACGCAACTAAGTTGGCAGAAGGTGAGTAGCGGAAGCGTGGCGGACCTGCAGCACAGCCTCTCGTTGCCTTCGCCAAACCGGCACAATCGGTTGGCGAGCGATGCGCCGACGCTGGACGCGTCCGCAGCGGCGGCGGCAGGCTTTGAGCGAGGGGTCGCGGCGCGCAAGTCGAGTCGCGACAGCGACAATGGCGGCGCCGACAATAAAAACGTCGCGTTGCATCGGCACTCTCTGCACAACTACCATAACATTCAACGCGAACAACTACAACAACAGCAGCAAACGGTGCAAAACGGCCTGCACAAAGGGCATTTCGTACTGTCGGAAATTACGTCCGTAAGTCCGTTATGCGAGTCGAAGCACAGTTTTCGGGTAGCCACGCCGCACTCCGAGGTGCATTTTCAGGCGAGCAGCGCCGGCGAAATGAACGAATGGTGAGCTAGAGACTCTACTATTCATACTAGAGATGTTCTCGGCCGGACAATTTTCAATTCGGGCCTGACCAGGCATAAGAAATTTTTGGATCAGATTAAAAATGGGTCAGGCTGGACCAAAAATCAGTCGGGCTGGGCCAAAAATGGGTCTGATTGGGCAGTGCCAGCCATAAACAGGGCGGGTCGAACCCGGCTGGCTATGCCAGCAAAAACAGGTCGGACCCGACCAAAAACAATGGTCGGGTTAGCCCATCGGGGATCTAAACATCCCTAATTCATATATATTTATCCATACGCTTTAGAAAATTCAAATTTTTCTTACTGACCGTGAGATTTTTTAAGGCTCATTCTCATTCAAAAACAACAACGCCGTCACATAATGCTAATGAATCGGAGCAGCAGCGAGGCGCCGCGTCTCGGCGCCGACTTAAACGCCAAGCGCTCCAGCGCGTCATCCCAGCATTTACCGGCCATAAGCGACGTGGAAATAGAGCGCGAAATGCAGCTGATTCACGCGCATCTGCTCGAGCACGTCGACACGCTTTGTCAGTGGCGCAGCGCTCTGGAACGTGACCACGCCGCAATCGTTCAACAGTTGGCGGCGGCTAGCGCGCTGTCGGCCGCTAGCGCCGCGACGGCGGGACGCAAGTCATCCGCGACGACACTACAAGCCGCTGCAAACACAACTGTGCCGGCGGCAAGCGTGCCGCTTCCGTTGGAGAAAATTTTCAAAAATTCGGTGCGTATTTTCGGCACATTGAGAAAATTTCGAGGAAAAAGCCATTTAAGAATTTTATTCATCAAAAGGGACGTGTAAACTTCTGAAATTTTCACTTATATAATTCGTCGAAAAAGCGGCGATGGCTTTAACGCAATGGCTAGAGAAGCCAGACATTCCAATGATATTTTCTCGTTTTTTGCATCGAATTTTTTTCAAGACATTCAAATTAACTTTTTTTTTCTTTATTAGACAACAATCGGCGAACGCGAAGCGTGCCTAGCAAAACTCTACGAGACTCTCGTCGCCACAATCGCCGCGATACAACAAATTGAAGGTGCGCATCAGACCGCGAGAAATTTGGCCTTTCAAATGAAGGTAATTTTTGAGGAAATTAATTCGTTTGAAGGTACAAATAGATAATTCATTCTTTAGTTAACCTAACCTTTGATTCTTGGCGTATAAGCTTCGTATACGAAGCTCCTTTCACTTCCTTATCCCCAAGCTTTGTATATAAAGCTTATACGCCCTAAAGCTTTAGATAAGGTCCTTTTACTTACTTATCCCTTCTTCTTTTTACCAAAAATTCTTTCACTTCCATATCCTTCGTTTCCTTTACCAAGTTATCCCTTCTCCCCTTACCAAAGGTCCTTTCACTTTCTTATCCCCTCATTTCCTTACTAAAGGTCCTTTCAGAGAGCTTATGTCCGATTTTTTGGAAAGGAGCTTACTTCTCATATTTTAATGGAAATTCCTTTAAATTCCACATTTTCCCCGATATGTTTAGATGTTACGCCAACAAAATTCGAATATCAACAAATTCGCTAGCAACAACGAGAACAACAAGGAAAAGAATACGGTGGAAACCAACAACAATTCCGATAATAACACTGTAAACGAGTCACGGTATCATTAGCAAAAATTATGTATAATGATTTGTCTTAATTTCGCGTGTTTTGAGCCAAACTTAAATTACCGCCTATGAGTTCATTCTGTTGTATCGGATCCGTTGGGGTCCAAATTTTGTGCCCGCTTTTGTAGCGGTTTCATAAAAGTGGGCACAAAATTTGGATTGGTTTGAACAGAATAAACTCATTGGCGCCAATTTAAATTTAGCTCAAAAGACTTGGCCTTATACACGCGAAATAAAAAAATAGCTAACTGTAATTGTTGTTGAAAAACACGATATCATGGTAAATATCAATTTTAATATCAACTTGTCAATATCATTTTTTTTAAATTATTATCATAAAGTGTAAAAAATCGATTAAATATCATTTAAATTTAAATATTTCCTGCATTTTTTTTGCAATTTTTATTGTGCATTTTTTCCATTTTCTCCTAGCATTTTTCTGAGTGCCAAAAATTTTAATTTTTTAAAAATTGCCTTTCTTTTTTTTTAAATTTTATTGTTATATTTTGATTTTTTTCTCATTTACCCTAATTTCGCATGGATAAGTCCCGGGTGTTTTGAGCCAAATTTAAATTAGCGCCATTTTATTCTGTTCGTATCGGATTCGTTGGGGTCCAAATTTTGTGCAAGCCTTCGTTTCGGTCTCATAAAAGTGAGCACAAAATTTGGACTTATGCGAAAATAGGGTGATTAAATTTAAATAATTTTTTCCAATTTACCTTCGGCGAGTGCCTTTAAATAATAGAAAATAAAACTTTTATAAAAATATCGTTGTAAAAAATACACTCAAAAAATACTTGAAACGAATTTTGTTTCCGCCCAACTTTAAAGTTAGGGTACCGTAACTTTTGAAATTTTAAATGACCATACTTGAAAGCTCAAGGACCGAAAATTTAATCGCTTTTGGTTCACTACCTTACTTAAAGGGAATTCATTGAAACGGTACCCGCGAAAGCTTTTCCATATAATATTTGATAATAACAACCGTGCTTTGATTTGTAATGGACTTCGCACGATGCTAGAGAAACGAGACGCTTCATATTTCGCCACTTTTGTATCTCGCTTATCTTGCAATTTTATGCAACAAGCTTAGGCTCATTCGAAAGTATTTATTACATTGAGCTTAACAAAAAAATAATTAAGATTTTAGGACCTCGGAAACTCGAGTTAGGGTGAATTTTGAAAAATTTTTTAAATTAATTAATTGGCCAAATTTTGCTGGTCAAAAATATTCATAGGATCAAAAGTGGCCTTAAATCGAATATTTTCTTTTGAGACCCGTAGGTTGACTTATTAGCAATTAATTTTCAATAAAAAATAATTATTTATTAAATTTATTAAATACATATATATAAATGATATATGTAATATGAGCCTCGAAGTAAATATTTCCTCGTATTTCTTCATTCAATTTCCCATTGCTTTGCCGCGTTCCTTTTGCGCACGTCGCCGCAGAACCCACCACAGCAGATTGGGCGCCAAAACGCGCAGCCATATAATCATACGATGAGTGGCGTGCGCCAACACGAGTTCGGTGTCGCGTGCGACGAGCGCGTCGACAACGCGACGCGCCGCCGTCTCGGGCGCCATTCCGCCACGCTGATTCTCGTCCTCGCCGCCGACTGCTTCGCCGTCGGCGTTCAACGCCGACGCGCCAAAGTTGGTGTTGATGTAGCCGGCGTTGACGACGAGCACGTGCAGTTCGCGCTTCTCCCCGCGCAGTGAGTCGAAAAATGCCTTAAAATTGAAGGATTTTGACGGGAAAATAAGAGTCAATTTTTAAGGCATTATGAATACAGTCCGGAACCTGTATAGCATGTTTACTGGCCGAATACGCGGAACGATACGGTAGCGCGACACGACTCTGTAGGCTGCCAATCGATACGATTGCGCCGTCGTCGGGCAACGCGTTGAGTAGTGCGCGCGTCACAGAAACCGCACCAAAGAAATTCACTTCCATGACGCGTCGTTGAATGTCAAGCGTGGTGGCCGCGCATGAGCCGCGGTTCGATACGCCCGCGTTGTTGACGAGCACGTCGATTGTGCGCCCGTCGATGGCCAACGCGCGCAATTCGTTTAGACCACCCCCTAGAATACCGCGCAATAAATACTGCATTGACATTAAGTTAAAGTGAATCCTAAAAAAGCCCCAGATCTAAAAACCCAGTCCTAATCTCGTAAGAATCCAGCTCTAATGGCTCAACCTAAAAAAGTTTTAATTGAAATGGTCACAACATTTCACCACCATTATTATCATTATCATCATCATCATCAGCAGCATTAGTTCGATTGGCTAGCTCCGATAAATCCAAATATCGAAACTCAGCCCGATGCGGATTGTTCCAGCCGAAGCGTTGATTAGCCTTGTGCAATTCGGCGCAGAGTTTCTCGAGTTTTGCAACGCCGCGAGCCGTCAGAATCACTTTGGCGCCCTATTTTTTTGAAGAGTCCGATTTGAAAGAAGAAAATAAGCACAATTGAATGGGAAAAAAGGCCTCATTTAGAAAGCCTCAAAGTTGCTAAGGAAAAATTTGAATTAACCCTAGAAAAGAATTCGAACGCGAGTGCGCGTCCGAGCCCGCCGCTGGCGCCCGTAATTAAAACCGTTCGATCTCGCAGATTCAGTTCTCCTTTTCGATGCGGGCCAGGAATTAGCCGAGAAACAATGTGATACAAGCCGTTCAGGCACAACGGCACGATAATGTACGGCAGATACGGACGGATAGTGTCCAGCAAGTCCCAAAGCATCGTGTCCTTCTCAAAATGATGATAAAAACTGATAGATTTTTTTTTTCAATTTGACTTCGAACTAAAAGTAATGTCAAATAACTTAAACTATGACTACTCACATATATTCCATCAAATAAAGCGTGAAATTCTGAATCAGATAAATAAAACATTTTCACACGCAAATATTAATTTGTATTTTATTTTCACTATTTCTTAGTCTTCAATTTTAGGTTCGACAAAATATGGGTTCTTAGGGTACATTTTGAAAAAATGAATGGAAAACTTTGTATTAGGTTCGTTTCCCGTTAAAAATTCACATTGTAAAAAGTATTGTGATTTGAAAATAAAAAATTTGTGAAAACAATTCTCAAAAATAAAATTCAAAATATTTTTTGTGCCATACAAAAAAAAAACACATTTAAAATGAAATTATTACATTATTTACTCATTTTTCTTATCTGTTGTATTGATTTTTCTTCGATAACATACATCAATATCAATTAAATATTATCATTTATAATCATCAATAAATTTTTGAAAATTGGAAAACAATAATAATTTATTAATCCATTCATTTTTTTACAGAAATTGGAGGATTTAGTATCCCAAAAGTTTAGGATATATGTAGTATCCCAAAAGGTTTCTAAAGAATATAGTACTAGTAACCTAAAAGCTTGTAAATCAGGTAGTCGAATCCTTACACCTGGGAAAAATCACGTTTTTCGAGCAGCCTCAAGCAAGAAAATGTTCGTCGACTCATCGAGGAGAAATGTAGTGGTACGGTGCTCGCGCGGCGGCGGCCCGCAGCGGCGGCGCGCTGCGGCGTTCAAGCGTCACGGTGGCGCCCGTGGATGGCGCAACTGCCAGCCGTGAATTCCGCAACGGATCGGAGATGAGCCGTATTGTAGGAAGAAGTTTAGCTTCGGATCCCCGAGCGCTTTCAGCTGCTTGACTTTGGCGTTTCGTTTTATGCTTTCGCATTGCTGTTACGATAGCGGCACGTCGGCTGGCTACCGTATCCCGGCCGGACGAATTGTTGTCCATATCCGGTTCATTTTCCTCGGTTTCCTTCAGATTCTCGCTGTTATTCTCGTCCGCCTTGTCTTTGGCTGAGGGCTCATCCACTTGGTCCTTACGGTCTTCTTCTTGGTCCTCATCTCTTCTCTCGCGGCGTTTCCGCGCCGTCTCTGGCCTTCGCGTCGCTTTTCCGGCTGAATTCAAATTTTGCCACTGCATTTCGTCCCACGCCGTCTTGGCGTGCAGCTTTTTCGCCTCCAAATAGCCGCGTTGATAATCATTCTCCAAGTTGGCGGGCCTCCTCGTAGTCGTCGTCGTTATCTGTTTCGGCTCCGTCGTCGTCGGCTTTCGTCGGACGTTTTTCTCGTCGTCATCCTGCATGTATTTGGGGGCTGTGTTGGCGAAATAATTCCGAAAAAAATTCGAACCCCATCCGTTTATACCATTATCACTGTTGGCGGTCGTATTTGCGTCGGCCTCTTCGCGCCTCCGCCGACAATAATACCGTACGGACGATCCACACGGGACGTATCCCGGCGGACAAGCTAGAAAAAGTATTTTATTCAAATTGTTGAAAATATTACTGTAAATCATTCAATTCAACATTTACTAAAGCGCTATTTTTTAAATTAGGATCCAAAATATAGTCTCAATATAAAAATGTTCGCAACGCTTTTTGAAAACTTTCCTCGAATTTTCTACTAAACCTATAAATTGTGATAGCGTGAATGGCGACGGCGGAAGCGACGGCTGAATATCGATTATCTCATTGCGGAAAAAATATGGCGGCGAAGACGAAAATGCGGCGCCGACGAGCGGCAGTGACGGAAAGCACGACGACGGCGGACAACCATTGCCGCCGGCCGGCTCGAACACGCAACCGCCAAAGTCGCCGCAATTGAATGCCTGGGAGCCAGTGGGAAACGCCAACGGAGGCTGAAGTGGCATCGGCGGCGGATGCACAAAGGGCGCATGAGGCGCTGATGGAAATGGAATGGGCTGGGCGAAAATGGGAGGCGGCGGCTGAAATGAAACTCGAACCGGTGGTGGCGGCGGAGATATTGGCGGCGCGTATGCGTAGGACGGGGAAGGTGGCGGCGGTGGCGGCGGTAGTGGTGATGGCAGCAATGGCGGACACGCGGCCAGCCCGCCGCAATGCGGCATCGATTGAATCGTGACCAGATAGGCGGCCAGACAATCCGCGCTACAAGTAGGCTGACATGGCGGAAGACACGGCGGACGTCCCACCGGTATGGGCTGCGGAATTGGAGAAGGCGCGGGCGGCGGAGGCGGCGGCGGGAGTGGTGGCGGCTGCGGCGGCGGCGGAAACAATGGTGGCAACTAAAAATGTGGCCAATTCAATACCATTCTTTTAGAGTATTCAGTCCATGTGCGGTGTTCAGACACACAATGCAAAACTTTTTCAAATTACTCTAATTTTGTATATATAAGCCGCGAATGTTTTGAGCCAAATTTAAATTGGCACCAATGAGTTCAAATTTAAATTGGCATGTAATGGATCCATTAGGATCCAAATTTTGTGCCCTCTTTCGTTTCAGTATCATAAAAGTGGGGACAAAATTTGGGCTCGCTTGGATCCGATACAACAAAAAATGAGCTCATTGACGCCAATTTAAATTTGGCTCAAAACACCAGGGACTTATCCATACGAAATTAGGCTATTCAAATTTTGACCAACTTTTCGATTTTTAAAGATAATTATTAAATATTGCGTGAGCACATTCGATTGATCCTCCTCCGCCTTCAATTTTCTTTTTTCCTAAACCTCACACGTAGAAGAGTGAGACAAACCGGCATGGGCGCTGAAGGCGGAAACGGCGGCAGCGGCGGCGGCGGTGGCGGTGGCGGCGTCTCAGACGGCGGCCCAGGCGGTGGGGGTATTAAGCGCGGCACAATCCTCACGTCGCCGTTATTACCGTACTTGATTGAGAGCGTAATTTTCATGCACTCGTCGTCGGTGAAGCCGGGCAAATAGCTGTATGGCGTCACGCATTCGCTGCGCTCGTCCGGCCCACACTTGCAAATAATTACGTTGCCTGGTACGGGAATGGGCGACGGTAGAGGCGGCGGCGGCAGTGGTTGTAGAAGCGGACCCGGTGTCTTGGGCCACCAGGGCGGCGGTGGCGACGATGCCGGATTACAGTTAACATTTGCGGGCGTTAGGCAAATAATTTGGGGCAGAGATGACGACGGACGCGGCGGTGGTGGTGGAAGAGGAAGCGGTATATCCTGCCGCAATACTACTTTTTGAGGCAGAAAACCCGGTGCTGGGCTGGAGTGTAAATGTAAAATTGCCGGCGGCGGCGGCAAAACTCCCGAATCCGGTATAATTGAAGGCGGAGAAAGAGGTGGCGATGGTGGTGACGGAGGAAGTGGTGGAGGATTAAATGGAAATACCTGATTCGCGTTAAGGCACGTGGAATAGCAGGCCGGCATGCACTGTGGGGGGCAATTTGGAAAGAATTGCTGAACGCAGCCATCCGAACAGCCCGGCATGCACGCGGAAATGCACGACGAAGGCGGCGGCGGAGACTGAAACGAGGCGGTTGAATAAGCAAAATATATAACCAAATTCCTTCTACGGTATGTATATAATAAAATTTGGACCCCAACAAATCCGATGCGAACAGAATGAACTTATTGGCGCCAATTTTAAATTTGGCTCAAAATATTCGGCCGTATACATACAAAATTGCGGTAAATTACCCTTAAGGGAAATGGCGCCGGCTGTGGCTGGAAAAATCGCGGCCCAAATATGGGCGAATATTGCGACGAAGGTGGTGGCGGTGGCGGCGGAGGTAACGGCGGCGAGGCCAATACAACCTGGGAATTTGGCGGTCCGACGAGTGGCGGCCTGCCGATTAGCGGAGACGATGGTGGAAGCGGAAATGCAGGTTGCGCGGATACTACTTGCGGAACGAGTGGTCCTGGCGGTGGCGCCAACCGTGGCGATAAATACGGTGGCGTAAAAATCGGAGTAGGCGCGGGCGGCGGCGGCGGCGGTGGTGGCGCAGGTGGTAAAAACACGACTTGCGGACATTTCGGCCGATCATCGGAGCATTGAATTTCGATTTTTATCTTTTTGTCGTTCTCGTTATCACAGCAGCCGATAAAGCCGACTGGCGCCCCGAACGGGTCCAGGAATGCGGCAGGCGGCGGCGCTGGAATAGGCCCGTCGGAAAACGATCCGACGCCAGCAAATGACGTACAGTCACAACAGCACTGGCGTTTACCGCGCTGTTCCGCTTTCCGCGTTGCTTTGGGACTCGTCACGCGCTGCTGCGCTTCGCCTTTTCTTATTGTTGAAAGCGATTCAATCTTTTCATTGAGATCATTTTCGGGCTTTATTCGATTCTAAAATATTTCGAATTTATTCGTATAAGCCGTTCTAATAAGTATATCGTACCTGTTGTGACGAGACAACGACAATAACAAGAAAATAAAGTAAAAATACGATAAAAAATTCACTCGCCCACCGGCGACGCATTTTTTTTCCTCACAAAAATAAATCAATCAATACGTTTAATTTTATCAATTCCGCTTATCATTCAACCATATCCAATTAAGAGCTCAATACCTAAACATCGATAGAAATTGTCATATTTTAATGATATCAATGTTTTAAATAATAAAATTTAAAATAACATAATATATAACCGTTTTCCCATCATTGAGATCATTGAAAATTATCATTCATTTATAATATAGCTAACATGAATTATCATTTGCAATGATATCAATATTGAAAATAATAATTTATGTGTTAATTTCTAGTAATGGGACGGTAAAAAAGTGGTAATTTGATTTCTGTAAATTTGCTACTAAAAATGCGTTAAGTTGAACGCATTTTCTATTCGCTTTTTTCCAGTTTCTGCATTTTTTTGTGTACTGCATTTTAATAAATAAAAGAAATTTCAAGCACAAGCAAGCACATTGTCCTAAGCGCCTAAGCTTGAGCTTAATCTAAAAAAAAGTTAGACAAAAATTAGCTTAACGACTAGCTGAAGCTGGCTGGCTAGTGTGCTAGTGTTCTAGCTGGCTAGTGTGCTAGTGTGCTAGTGCTAAGACCGAATGATCAGCTGGATGCTGGTCATTCGGCCTTCCAGACCGAGCACAGTCATCAAATATAAAAAAAATATGTTTTTCTCTCAAATTTCTCTTTGCTTCAAATGCAAATTTCGAGAAAACAAAAGCATAAAATAAAAAAAAAATTTTTTTTGTGATTTTGTTGAATGAGAAATAAGAAAAATTATCAAAATGATTAAGAATAATCAAAGAAAAAATCAACGAAATTCGGAAATTAGAGTCATTTTCTATCAGTCGATAAAAAAACTCATTAAAAAAGCTTTTGAGAATTCTCAATGCGAATTCGAATTCGTTGAGTTTGATTAATACAAATTGGTTGGTTGATTTTTTCGCATATCAATATTGTGATGATTGATGAAGAAAAAAATAAGTCAAATTTCGATATAATTTTCGATTCGTTTTTATATTTATTAACATTCAGAAAACGTATTCGATATGGTGGCGACTCATAGCTCACGCTCACATCATTTTAACATAAGATATTTCGACTGTATATTTGGACATGAAATGATGTCATAAGTTCAAACTCATCATCAAACATCACCAACATCATCAAACATCATCAAACATCACCAACATCATCCAACATCAGCAAACACCACCAACATCATCATCATCATCACCAACATTCGATCGCGTTGATAGTAAAAGTAATGAGTATAATGTGCAATGATTGATTTCTTAGAAGAGTCGACTCACTCGTCCGTTGACTGGCCCGCATTCTCATTCTCATTTGCATTTTGTGAAAGTAATTTGTTGTTTATTTGTTGTTGTTATTTGTTTGTTTCTCGTCGCTTTATTATTTTATTCCAATTTTCGCGTTGCATTTTTGCATTTTCGTGTTTTGTTTGCATTTTCGGCCCACAAAAATCTCACGCACTTTTTCCCCATAAAAAAATGCACCGTCGCCAAGAAAACGATAAAATTTGATAGTGCTCTTACAATTAAGTAACATTTGTCCAATCCCATTCAGTTAACATCTATAATTTACATGTACATATATAATCCACACACAATTAGCATACAGTCACACATTTTTCTTTGATTTTTTCAAGACTCAATGATGTCAATTTAACTCAACAAAAATGATGTCGATTCTCCCAAATTTTGTTGTTATTTAAAAAAAATTCAATTTTGTCAAAATTCAAAAATTTATTTATTTAATGAAAAAATTTAAAAAAATTTGATAATAATAAAATTTCAATTCTTAAAAATTTGAAGAAAAATGAGAAAAAGTTGGTGCAGCTCAGATCATTGCGCCTAAGATTTAATGCAATTTGAACTTTTATGCAAGCTGGATCGGGCCGGGCAAGCCAACTATGCACGTTGACGCACAACATGAGAGTGCATTACCATCGGAAAAGGCTGAATCGAGGACCATGGAGGAGCGACGGCTAACCGAAGTGCCCATTCGTCACATCACATGCTCATATCCGGAACGACTTTGGTGCAGTGGGACGTACTGAACGTCGCCGAGGTGAGGAATACTCCGAAGAGCCAAGCGCATTAACTTTGCACAAGGGTCCAGTTGTTGTGAATCGCTTGGGGTTTTTGCAATCGGTCTTAATCAAGAGCGATTCTCAACAATTAATTTAGAAGTTTCATCACTTGTTTGTGTCGCCTTGTTAATTAATAACAATTTATTTAACGCGAAAGAATTAAAAACACAACAACAAATTATAAAATTGGCCTGAAACTTGGCCGCGATAATCGAGCAGACGGAGAAACAAAGTTTTTTTAACCAAAGATTTTTTTTAAGAAGAAAGAGGAGCAACAATAAAAGAGAACAGAAAAATATTTTCTCGAATAAAGGTTACAATAGCAAATTTACTAAATTGAGGTGAATCGTTTCGGGACATAAATATTTTATTGAATTTGCGAAATGTTTTCATGCTCTCCGCGCTGTTCGCGACACCAGTAAACCACAAACACTGGGATTAATTTAACTCTAGCAGCCAAAGTCGAATCCCGATATGAGACATGGGTGTGACGTGAAGTGGAAACAACACTAATTAAAGTCAACGGCTAAACGGCTTTTCGCTTATATAACTTGCCGATTGTTCGGGAAAAAGCAGCGATAACTTTGACACAATGGCTAAAGAAGCTAGACACTCCAATGATATTTTCCCGATTTTTTTAATATCGCCGGCCGGGTCGGGCCAGCTCATCGGGTGGTACCGGATAGGCCAGTATATCAGTTCCGGCCGTTCTATCGTGCTATTTCCATTTTTGCCGCAAATTTTTTACTATTTTTTTTATATATTTATAAATTTTTATAAAAAAAATTTATTTTTATAAAATATTTCGAAATAATTTTTCTCTTTCAAAAAAATTCTCTCATTTTTTCTCGAAAATATTATTTTCTTAGCACTTGAACACTTGAAGATCCGTGTCACACGTTGTTATCCCGTGGTGGATCATACAATCGCCGCTTATATTGTTTTCTGTCTTCTGCTAATTGTCTCCAATTAGGTCCTATGCGCTTTTCCATCAATTTTCGCCATCTTCCGGGTGGTCTATTGCAGTCATATGGCCACCAAAATGTCGCTCGTGTCGTCCATCTATTGTCCTTCCTTCTGGCCTGCCCAAGGAAGTTTTCGTATTGTGGCTGTCTCGTATGCGTCTGCGAATTGAGCTTCTGAATCCCGCTTGTTCACGAGGCTGTTGCTCATCGTGTCATCCTGTTTAGTAATATTTTGGTGAAAACTTTATATGGAGTTGGTAATAGAGCTATCGATCTGTAGTTCTTTAAGTCTTTTCTATCGCCCTTCTTCGGTATAATTTTTGTTTTTGAAGTTTTCCATTGTTCGGGCACGCCTTCTTTTTTTAAGCATTCATCGAATAGCTCTATTAATACCTTTCATAGTTTGAAGTCTCCAGCTTTTAGTACTTCATTTGTTATTTGGTCAGGTCCGGGTGCTTTGTCATGTTTAAGACTTTTGATCGCTTTTCTTACTTCCGATATCAGAACGACGTGTGGGTAAGCTTTTTGTTCGTGCAAAAACGAAGAATAAAAAACTGAATCGAATCTTTGATTTAAAGGAATCTGAGTTAGTCTTGGTGGGAAAAGATGGTTTACGGTTCAAGGAGACGGGAAATTTGAATTTAAAGTGAAACTCGTGACTTACGGTCGCGACAGACTTTTAATCTGTAGGCTGTTGGGAGTTTTGTCCGTCCCGTTTTGTGCCAAACATTTGTTTTTATTAGTATTTATGCAAAATTCTGGATCTTTTTTTTATTTTAAATTTACCCATCGCATTTTAAAATGATGTTCATTTTTTAATCAGTTCGATCTTTTTTTGTTATATATGCGTAAAAAAACACGCAAGCATTTAACATTAACATATTAACAAATACACATACACATGCGTACTACTTATGTGTTAATGTCGTCTGTGTTTATTTCTTAAGTCAATGTAAGTCGAGAATTGAGAGATTTGAGAGTGTACTAGGCTAAGGAAAAAAGAAAATTGAAAATTAATTGTAAAACGAGAACGAGAATTTTAGAGAAGAAAGTGAAAAAGAAAGAAATTATAAACGTTAGATTAGTCTTTCGATAAAAAATATTAAAAATACACTTATTTAGTTCAAACAATTTTTATGTACAGCTCAAAGAAATAAAAAAGAGAAATCAATGAATTTCACGCAATTTTTTTTTCTTTTTCCCTTTTTCTTTTTTTCAAACGTTTTTCCCATATAGTTCCGTTTTTCTTCTTTCTTTTCTTTTTTCTTTAAATTCTTTTCACAATAATTGATGTGCGTCTAATATTGTGTGTATTTATATGTATTTGTGTGAAATATGTATTGTTTTTATTTCGTGTATTTTTTAACATTAATTTGTAAATTTTTGATATTGAAAAAAAAAATATTCTGTTTATAGATGGATAAATTTTTTGAACTAGTAACTATGTACACTTTTGTAAACAACAAAATATCTTTTTTTTTGTATACTAAAAATTAATTATTATTTACATTTTTATTCTGAATAGATGCGTTTTATCTGAATAAATGCTTTTTTTCTGAATAGATGCGTTTTTAAGTTCTACTAGAATAACTTACTCTAATTTCGCGTGTATAAGGCCGGGTGTTTTGAGTCAAATTTAAATTCGCGCCAATGAGTTCATTCTGTTGTATCGGATCCGTTGGGGTCCCGTATTTGTCTCGGTTTCATAAAAGTGGGCACAAAATTTGGACTCGCTCGGATCCAATACAACAAAATGAACTCATTGGCGCTAATTTAAATTTGGTTTAAAATACTCGGCCTTATACACGTGAAATTAGAATAATTGTTTATAAAACATTTTTATACATATATTGTAGTACAAATAATTTAAAACAATTTGCTTTTGATTTAAAATTTTGTTTTAAATGTAATGCATAAGAAGCCATTTTAAAACTAAAAACCTGTAAGACTCAAACATTTCCAATAATTTATATAACATTATTATTAATTTTTATACATATTGTAAAATTACATTTAAACCAGGGTTGCCAGATGAAAATAAAATAAAAAAGAACGTTGAGCACGAAAAAAAAGATTTTATTAACAATTTCCAACAAAAAAAAAAGATTTTTACTTCTCGGAACTTAATACTTCTCTGCGCTCCTGATCCTGTCTCTAAAAGAGCCATTCTTCATCAGATACTCAAACATTTCAGTGCAGTTGAAATCGAAGTTGGTCTTCGTCGCCAAAATCGCCTTGATGGTCTCCACGCGCAGTAGATTCCGCTCCTTCATCCATTGGGCAGCGCAGAGTGAGAAGATCCGCTCGACAAAGGCGTTCGACACCGGGATGGAAAGGATTCGTGAGACAAGATCGTAGAGATTCGGCAGCGTGGTGTTGTCCTAAATTGACACACAAATTGACACGCTTGCGCAACATTTTCTTTTGTTTTTTTGCTTCGATAGCGATTCTCAATAGCGATAAGCGATAGCGTTACTGAAGGCTCAGTCGATATCGTTTCAAATCGTTTCAAGAAAAAATCGTTTCAAAAAAATTAAAAAAAAGAACAAAAAAGAACAAAAAATGGAAAAAAAGAACAAAAAAGAACAAAAAAAAAAAAAAGAACAGACCCCTCAAAAAAAGAACAAATCTTTTTAAAAAGGACATCTGGCAACCGTGATTTAAACCAATTTTTCAATGAAAAGAACCACCCTTGCCAAAATAACTATTTGAACGCTTTTGATTTTAATTTTATTTTCTTAAAACATCTGAATATAATACTCTTTACTCGCACAATTAAAATTACTTTCTTAATGAAATTATTCAACACGATTGAGGCTGATTATTATACATAAATGTTAAAAATTGTATCATCATTTAAAGAAAAATTATGAAAGAATATATTTTTTTACCTTTTTACCTATTACAATTTATATTCATTTTATTCGTAGATATCGTACATGTTACGCGTCTTTAATAAAATAATTTCTTGCATTTGTTTAATAAAGCGTTAAGACTGAAATCACTTGAGACCAAATGATCAAAAGGCAAATGAGAATTAAGACCTTTTATTTTGAACCCAATTTTAATTTCACATTAAACCTTAATTCCGAACAATTTTCATGTTTGAATTTATTTATCTTCGTGATATTTATGCTTAATTTGTTACAATTTTTTCCAAACTACTAAGTAAAATTTTTTTTCATTTTATATTTTCATTGTAGTAAAAAAAAATTTCATTGTTATTTGCTTTTTTTTTTATTTTTATGACGAATATGTTTATTTTTTGTTTAAAATATGCATTTTTGAAAAATTTTTTTTCATTTTATATTTTTAATTTTGTTTATAAGATGCATGTTTGAAAAAAAAAGTTTATATGAGATTTTAATTTTTAATTATGCAAAAATTTACAACGTTTCTTATTTACCCTAATTTGGCGTGTATAAGGCCGGGTGTTTTGAGTCAAATTTAAATTTGCGCCAATGAGTTCATTTGTGTCGAATCCGTTGGGGTCCAAATTTTGTGCCCGCCTTTGTCTCGGTTTCATAAAAGTGGGCACAAAATTTGGACTCGCTTGGATCCAATACAACAGAATGAATTCATTGGCGCCAATTTAAATTTGATTCAAAACACCCGGCCTTATATACGCGAAATTAGGACAATAAACTTTATTTTTGGCACTTTTCCAAACTTATTTCTTTTATTTTAAATATGTATTAGGTAATTTGTCTATCAATAATAATGAATTTGATGTACAAGATGCGCGAAAGAAAATTTTCGTAATTTTTTTTAACTTTGAATTCTTCCGTATTTTTTACATAATCATTTAAATAAATATTTTTATAATACAATCACTTTTACTAAAAGTTTCAATAATTTTGTTGGGATTTGGTCATTATTGTATTTGGCGTTTCGCCTTTCATTTGCTCTTTTAAATGTGATTTGGTTTTAGCGCGATTAAAGCGCTATATTTTTGTTATGGTCTTTTAATCTTTTGTTGTTGTTGTTTTTCTAAAAGAGAAGTTAAGTGATTTCGGAGTTAGTTAAAAATAAAATATTTGTTAATTAACTATTCTAGTCTAGTGGTGTGGCTATATCACATTAATCATCCAAACCCTCGAAATGATTAGTTCAAAATCATTTTCAATGGGAGAGGATTGATCTGGGGCCTTCACGTATCATTTACGATGATTTTCACGATCCATAAAACAAGTGCAACGCAAAGCAAACGAATAATACATTGAAAATTGCCGAATTTAGTAAAGTCATTAGAAATACCAAATTACCTTAGGATAAAAAGGCAGAAAATGCCGCAGAAAAAATTATGGAAACTTTATCTGCACTTCATTTTATCTGCGTATGTCAGTATGAACTTAATTATTTTTAATTATTATATACTAGAATTATCTGAAAAAATCTATAATATTTAATTTGTTTAAACGAAAAAAAAATTTCAAAGTCAAAAATTAAACGTTACACAAAAAAAGTTGAAATATTATTTAATTTTTTTTTATTTCCTCTTATATTACAATTATTTTAAATCATCTTATATTTGGAAAACATAAGTGGATTTGCGATAGAATAGAAGACCATTCGCATGTGTCAATATCATAATCCTTCTCATCCGGCTATGAGACGTACCGAATCCCTGAAGGGAATTTCCCGGCTCAAATGAGCCACATTAACTAAATCTTAACCAATTAAGTGAAACCAGGACAAACTAATGAAAATACAATATACAAAAAACTAATATGAAAAGAACAACAGAAACATTAATAACAACAATACTACTACGAAAGACGTGATAGCAAATTTAATGTTGTAAAATTTTTAATTTATTGTCATGGCAATCTAAATAACTCTAAAAATATAATAACATAATTGTCGCGTATGACGCAAGAATTTAAAGATAATTTGAATTAGCGCTCAAAGTTGATAAGTTTTTCGGTTATCGCGTTGTGTGAAAATAATAATTGGAGACGAGTAGAAAGGAGCAGTTTATTATTATTATTCTGGAGAAAAAGATTATACCTTTAATAATTTTATTCTGTATTGTTAATTGTTTTCTTTTTGCAAATAAATAAATTCTTTATTGAAAATCTGATTGTGCGTGGCAAAGAAAAAGGAAACAAAAAAGGAAAGCGCACTAGGTCTTGATGGGAACGAACTGAGAAAGTGCAGACTGACCGAAAGTCCCAGCGTACTCAACAATAATTAAAACATTTTACACTTGTCTTAATTAAAACGTTAATAAATTTTCCTCCTTTTCTTTCATTAATCGAAGAATTAATTTACGCCGAAATTAGTTAAGGGCATAAAATATTTAAGGATAATAAAAAATGTTCTTTTTTCGATTCTCAACTTAAGCATCCTATTTCTTAATATATATTATATATGCTAGTTTTTTTTATTTATTCAGGCTTTGTCATTATAATTATGGTCTCATAATTTTATAAAAGTAATAAATTTTGTATATTTCTTCTTTAATTCATTAAAATATTTAAATAAGTATGTAAGAGATACATTTAAAAAACAAGTGCTTTCAAAATTTAAAGAAATAAGAATTTAACATTGAGTCTATTAATTTAGTTTAACATTGAGTCTATTAATTTAATTTTTAAATTAAATATTTTTCAGCAATTATAAGATTTTTATTTATATTATGTATGAAAATTATTAGAAATTTCGCTTTTTTAATGATTATTGTATTTTCAAACAAAACCTGCACTGAAGAGTTAGTAAAATGTTCGGAAATGTTGATACAAAAGGAATTTTTTTTTATCTTAAGTCAAATTTTTAATTTGTTTATTACCCTAATTTCACGTGTATAAGGCCGGGTATTTTAAATCAAATTTAAATTAGCGCCAATGGGTTCATTTTGTTGTATTGGATCCAAGCGAGTCCAAATTTTGTGCCCACTTTTATGAAACCGAGACAAAGACGGGCACAAAATTTGAACTCCAACGGATCCGATACGAACAAAATGAACTCATCAGCGCAAATTTAAATTTAACTCAAAACACCCGGCGTTATACACGCGAAATTAGGGTATTTTTTTGTTGTGTATGTAAAAGAGGTGATTGCCGTGGCAGGACTTGAACCTGCGACCAACGCCTAACCGGAGCGCCTGCTCTACCGCCTGAGCTATACGGACATTAATAACATATTTAAATTTTTTCTTATGACTCCCGTATAACATTTTTAAAGTTTAGTCAAAAAATTTTTACAAACAAAGTCTCCGAATTTTTTCTGTACAAAAAGTTTTTGTATTGAAAAAAAATAAAAATGAATTGTCCACATTCGATATTGTGTTACTTGAGAATATTAAAACTTTAACGTTTGTAATTGAAAAATTGTAAGTTAAAATTAAAAATTATATGTATACATAAATTTATATGTATGTGCATGTATTTAAGTATATACGTTGAATATGGACGGTAGAACACGTGATGCATATATTTTTATTTACGTTTTTGTTGAATTGAACATGCTTATTATATATTTTTATTCGCTTGGCTGGTTGGTAAAGCTTAAGCCTTTTCTTTAAGCGTTTTAGAAGTTATCTCAAGTCGTATGTATTTGTCTATTTTTCTTCTTTTTTTCTTGCTCAATTTTTATTTACGTCAAATAAGTGGCAAATGAAGAATTTATACAAAAACAGAAAAAAAAGCGGAAGAGAAAAGAAAGAAAAAATTTAAAGAGAAAAAATGCAAAAGCTAATTATAAAAAAATGCAGTTAGGAAAAGCTTAGCTTGGCACTTTCTCTTTCTAAAGTAAAATAAAAACTTGAATGTATAAAAGAAGGAAACAAAAAAGAAACATGTTCATATAAAGGAAAGTGAAATAGAAAAAAGAACAAACATTGATGAACAAAAAATTAGGATATGTAGATTCGTCTCTAAAAGAACAAATGAAAGATCAACTAGGCCCAAGATAGTTAGTTTAATGGAAATTATTTTAACAAAGAAAATGAAATAGAAAAAATAAACGAAGAGACAATCGATTTACAAAGAAAACAAAAGTACAAAGTGAAATGGAGAGTAGTGTGAAAAATAGTAGGGCTTATCATTTTTCGATGTATACTTAAATCTTTTTTTTTCAATTTTTGGCTGGTCGAAATCGTTCGCTATTGTTTTTCTTTATTTTTTCTTCGTTTTTAACGAGTTTATTTCCTTTTTTTCTATTTTTTTGAATAAAAGGGCTCAATTCGAGATTGCCTCAAGAGAAAAGAAAAAATTTGTGTGCAATTAAAAAAAGGGGGGATGTATATTTGTCATCTATCTATATACATATTATTTGTTAATATCGGCAAGCAGGTCCATATTAACCTTATATATATATATATATATATATATATATATATATATATATATATATATATATATATATATATATATATATATATATTTTATATATATATATATATATATATATATATATATATATATATATATATATATATATATATATATATACAGTCGCGGACAAAACATTGGCAAAATTTTTCACTTTTTTGTTTTTTCAATTTTTCCATCAAAATCAGAAACTCCTGAAGGAAGTCAAATATGCCATTTTATAGAGGATTTTCTTAGCTACAAAACCAGTATACTTACTTTCAAAATAATTTTTATTAACAAAACCTAATAATGTATTAACCAAAATCACTTTAAAATTCCATCGGACAAAACATAGGCAAAAAATAACAACCACTCGAAATATTCAATATTTGGTCGCGAAACCTTTCGCTGCCACCTCGGCTAGGCAACGAAGAGGGAGGGACTCAACCAGACGATGGATCAAATCAATATTTAACAAACACCAGATATTATTTACGGCTTCAAACAAGGCATCTCCATTATTGAATTTCTGACCCTTCAACCGCCTTTTGACCTCCGCCCAAAGATGTTCAATGGGGTTCAAATCGGGCGATTGCGCTGTCCAGGCCAATAAGGAAACACCATTATTGCCGATCCATGTTTTTACGGTTTTTGCCGTATGTTTGGGGTCGTTATCGTGCATGAAAAACCAGCCCATCGGCATATTTTGCACCGCATATGGCAACATAACGGTCTCCAGGATTTCACGGTACTGAATTTGATCCATTTTATCGTGTATACGATGAAGCGGACCAACGCCGTGCCATGAGAACAATCCCCGAACCATAATGTTATCCCCTCCGAACTTTACAGTAGGTATTGTATACTTCGGATTGTATCTGTGTTTTTTAGGTTACGAATGTAACCTTTGCCATCATTGTTGGAAAGGTTAAACTTTGATTCGTCGGACCATAATACGTTTTTCCAATCCTCAACAGTCCAATCAATATGATCTTGAGCAAATTTCAGTCGCGCAGTCATATTCTTCTTCGATATCCACGGCTTCAATGCTGGACGACGGCCATGAAATTCCTTTCGCAGAGGCTATGTTGAACGGTCCTGGAGCTCACATTTGCTAGTTTCAATTCCAATTTGAGCATTGGCGCCGTCAAATGAGGATTTTCCGACGACTTGCGCGCAATCCTTCTGTCAGTTCTGAAAGTGTACTCTTACTTTAACAAGTACAAAGAACCTTCTGTTTTTACCGATTTTAAAGCGAATTTGCCAAGAAAACAAAATTTAAATCTATTTTTCATCCGTTTTCGAGGTCGACCGCCCTTATTTAGCTTCTTTGGGTTCTTCACTCGTCGATAGATCTTAAAACACGTCCCCGGGTTCAACTTCACGTGGTCCGAAATGTCATTCCATGTCGTTCCATCGTCATCTCTCAGTCGGACGATTAAAGACTCCATTCGATGATCAACGCGTGGAGGTGCCATTTTGTATAGTTAAAAATGTATGAACCAACCAGAAATAGATTTACCGAAATCGAAAAATCATTTCGGATGGGTTTAAAACCCAAATAAAATTTTTTGCCTATGTTTTGTCCGATGGAATTTTGAAGTGATTTTGGTTAATACATTATTAGGTTTTGTTAGTAAAAGTTATTTTGAAAGTAAGTATACTGGTTTTGTAGCTAAGAAAATCCTCTATAAAATGGCATATTTGACTTCCTTCAGGAGTTTCCGATTTTGATGGAAAAATTGAAAAAACAAAAAAGTGAAAAATTTTGCCAATGTTTTGTCCGCGACTGTATATATATATATATATATATATATATATATATATATATATATATATATATATATATATATATATATATATATATATATATATATATATATATATATATATATATATATATATATATATATATATATATATATATATATATATATATATATATATATATATATATATATATATATATATATAATGCTAGGAATAATTTTCGTCAAAGTTTGTTTTTATCAAACTTTTTTTTATTAAAAAAACAGAAAACAATAAACTAATTAAAAAAACGTTTTCCATGCATTTTTGTTCATTATCATTCCAGTGTAATATATAATTTTATGAGCTCACAATATTATTCATATTTTATCAAATTCTAGGAAAGATCTTAAATTTATTACTGCGTAAAAAGGCTAATTATTATTTCAAGCTTAATTATAATATTGCTTTTAGCTTTTAAATTACACTTCATTTTTTCTCTGAATAATACAAAATGTTACTTCTATTTGAATTAATCAAATTTTCCATATCAATTTAAATATTAATAACATTTTTCTTTTTATATATATAGTCAAACCTGTCTAATTGGGCTCCTTTCGAAACCGCGAAAAAGTGCCCAATTACAGAGGCGTCCAATTAGACAAGTTTGACTGCACATAATTAATATAATATTTAAATGTTTGCGTATACAAAATTTAATATTTCAAAAATTTATGATTTTATTATCTTTTATAATATTTTTTTTTTCATTTTTTCGGTAAATTATAATAATTTATTATTTTCTCTTAAATATATTAGACTATAAGTGAAGTTTTTCGAAAAAAAACAAATACATTTTTTGGTATTTTTGTCGAAAGACTTTTCTCCCAGTCTAGCAAATATGTACATTTACTGTTTATTTTATTAAGTCAATACCCCAATTTCGCGTGTATAAGGCCGGGTGTTTTGAGCCAAATTTAAGTTCGCGCCAATGCGTTCATTCTGTTGTATCGGATCCGTTGAAGTCAAAATTTTGCTTTGTAAAAGTGGGCACAAAATTTGAACTCACTTGGATCCAATACAACCGAATGAACTCATTGGCGCCAATTTAAATTTGGTTCAAAAAACCCGGCCTTACTGCTATACATAAGAATAGTTTTGCATGAATTTTAGAATCCAGAACCGACAACTCTCAATGAATTCGAATTGTTTTTAATTTCTATATTCGAAGGGGAAAAATTTTATGTCGAGGAATATTACTATATTTTTAAAAAATTACGTAACAATAAACAATACTATTTCGACAAACTTGCCAAAGTTATTAAAGAGGCAACCGCAAATTATTGAAGTAAAGAAAGGCGATGAAAAAATTCATTGCCTTTCATAGAACTGAACAAAAAAACTTGGCCTCCTCGCTTTTTATTGACCATTCATTGCCATTGCACTCCTCGTTAGGCAGCTCATCCTATACGCCACTAATTATTGGCGGCGCAGCAGGAGGACCTGCTATAGCGGCTACTCCACCCAGTGAACATCTGTCTCAATTTCACGCTGGTACATTTATCAACGGAAATTGTACTAATACTGAAAATTGCATTAACTTCTGTGCTAAAGAAATTCCCGTCTCCACATCTAATATACTTACCGCAAGACACCATTTTAATTCCAGCCCACTGATCTCAAGTGCGCCCATTAATACTCAAGCCGTAATTGCCGGTGCGTTAGAGCGAGAGCGTCGCACAGCGCAAGTACTATTACAGGCCGCGTGCAGGTCATCCTCTTCCGCCAGTGTAGTGCCATTGCCGGATATCAGTACAGCATCCTTTAATATTTTATTGACACAACAAGACAAGTGCAGCAACGAAATTGAAATTGCAAAAGCTATCTCAAAATTGATTAAAAATAACAATTATTACGAAAATAATTTAAATAATAATTTTTCGAACGCTTCGTTTTGTTCACCAATTCCAACTTCGTCATCCGCTGAATCTAAAAATATTGACATCACAACAATAAATTTTAGCTCCATGGATTCCGATTCAGCGGGTGCTAAAATGACGAATAATAGTGAGGATAGAAAGTTGGAAGGAGAAAGCAAAGATAATATAGCAAATTCAACTCTACTTACAAAGCGTCCACTTAAAGATATTAATGACTTTCTAAACGGCTCGCTGACCGCGAATTTTACAACTGCAGCTGGTAAAAGTGATGGGCTAACAATAACAACAAAAGGACAACATGATATAGATCACATTAACAGTGACTGCTTAAATAAATGCGAACTAACAAATAATAATAATGCATATGAAAGTGCAAATATTATTGAAAGTATGGACAAGGTTGAGTCAGAGAAAAATCGCGAAAATAATGGCGGCGGAAGCGCTGCATATGTGAGTACAGCAACTACTACATCCGAGCAAATCATTCTTTCGTCTCTGTTGGCTTCGACTAAAGAAAGCGAAATATTTAAGAAAAGTAGTGTGGAAAGCAATTTTATTAATGGGTCAGTAACGAAATCGTTCAATAATCACTTGCCTAATAATAATGTGAACATATCAACAGCATCAGGAGCAAAACTTGAACACTCAGAATTTGCCGCAAATTCTGAAAATACGAGTAGCAATGAAAATTTCAGCAATTTTTCGACAATCAATAGAACCGATAGTAACCTTGCAACGGTTGCTGATTTAGCGTCAAATACTACTAGCACCACCAGTATGCCTAACGCCTCGTTGTTGGTTATTGCGGCAGCCGGTTGTGCTAGCGATAGTACCGTGTGGCAAGATGGCATCTATGGATCTTTAGCTTTTCAAACGCAAGCAGAAAAACCCACAGAACATATTAAATCAAAGCAACCTTTTTTTCTCTCAGAAAGTGGCAGCGCTTTTCATGTAATTTTTTAAAATATTCTCTTAAGTTGTCAAAAAACTATACAATGTAATTATTATATTATTCGCAACCATTGTTGTGACTTGGTTCCGAATTGACTCGTGCATTTTTGGCAGACGAGCAAATAAACCCATTACAGTTAAACCTGTCTACTATGTTTACTATGATATCCCTCGGGACCGACCAAAGGTGTCATAGTAGACAGATTGCCATATTAGACAGGTTTCTAAGATGAGCTATTTTTTTGTTACTATGAGCATTGGTACCATAAAAGAAAGGTTGCCATAGCAAGCAGGTGCCATACAGGTTTGACTGTATATTTCTGGTAAAAATAGCGAAATATCATGGTGCTCTGCTCATTTGTCGGAATCAATTCGGAGCCGAGTCACAATACTATTCCCAAAATTTGATTAGTATCATTCTAGATTTTTTGAAAAAACATTAAATAGACGAAAAGTATTTATAAATAATAATTTTATTTTTTCTTTTAAATTTATTTCCTTGACAATCTTATAAAATAAATATAAAATTATGGAAAATTTTAGTTATTTTGTCAATTAACATTAATATTTAGATGATCTCAAGCTCGTCAGCGTCGATTATACCACAAAAAAAGCTCGAAAATTTAGTCGAAATGGGAGAGAAGAATGAATCCAAGATACAGGATGATCAATCACTGCCCGTTATTGTGCAAGCGCAACAGTCACAACAACAAAATCAGTCAACAGAGCAACAAGATCAATTGACTTCACTGGCAGTTAAGCTCTATCCCGAACTAATGATGCTTAATCGGCTAAGTCCTAACATAATTCTTTCGCCAAAAAAAGTTGATAAAAATGATGAAGATGCGTTAACCAACGCGCACGCAATCGCCCATCATCAACAACAACAACATTGTAAACCAATTCCCAACAATGAGCGCGCCAACTTACACGGGTTGGAGCTTAGCATAAAATACTCTAATTGTTGTGAATCGCATAGGGTTTTTGCAATCGGTCTTAATCAAGAGCGATTCTCAACAATTAATTTAGAAGTTTTATCACTTGTTTGTGTCGCCTTATTAATTAATAACAATTTATTTAACGCGAAAGAATTAAAAACACAACAACAAATGATAAAATTGGCCTGAAGCTTGGCCGCGATAATCGAGCAGACGGAGAAACAAAGTTTGAAACCAAAGACTTTTTTTAAAAAGAGAAAGAGTAAAACAACAAAAAAAAGAACAGAAAAATATTTTCTCGAATAAAAGTTACAATAGCTAAATTGAGGTGAATCGTTTCTGGACATAAATATTTTATTGAATTTCTGAAATGTTTTCATGCTCTCTTCGCACTGTTAGCGACATTAATTTTAAACATATGTATGCGGATTAATTTCTTCATTTTGTGCTAACCTTGACTTTTTTAAATCAAAGTTGATGTGATATGAATTTTTTTTAAAAGATTTTTGCCTTAAAAAAATTTAATAATATTTTTAACAGATTCCGACTAAAAGAGCCGTTGGAGTGGGGCTCAGAGGACGTAGTCGCGTGGATGCTAAGCTTTGCGCGTAGAAATCACATTCCTTGCGAAAATTTGAATATTCATCGATTTGCGAACGCGAATGGTGCGTTGCTCAAAATAATGAGCGAGAAGAACTTTGTTGAGTGTGATCCCATCTACGGTGCACTACTCTATGGAGAATTTCAAAAATTGCTTAATGGTAGATGCATTTTAATTACCCAAAATTTGGGTAAATAAGACGCGGCCGTTCGACGAATTCTTGAATATTGACTTGGCCTTCATTCTGTTATTTTTATGAAGCATGAAATTTAATAAACACCGTCACTAAAGCAGGCTTAAGTTGCATTTATGATCTCAATTTCGCTTATAACAGAATGAAGTCAAAATTCAAAAATTCGTCGAACGGCCGCGTCTTATATACCCGAACTTAAAATAATTTAAATTTTAAATATAATCCGAAAATTTTTTAATTATGTATTAGCTATTTTTGTGTTTTTAAAATTTTTAATAAGTTTAAAAAAATGGAAAAAGATGGTACCGCCAGAACACTGGACTTATTCCCGAGGTACCTTGGGTAATGAATTGGAATGAAACGAGTTGTGAAGCATTTGTAGAGTAATAAAAATTCATATTTCTCCCATACCGGCTTACTTTGTGCGTTCGATCTTAGGCAGAATAGAAAACGTCGAAGAATGGATCGACCATCCGCAGATGTACCATTACAAACATTAACTTTAACTTAACTTTAGCCAATTGAGTTAATCAGTGATGAGATGGAATGAATAGTAGATACAACTACAAGTTAGTTGATTGATTGGGGTCAGCTACTCAGTTTTTTCGATTATATAATCGGAATTTCATTAGATGAAAAATTCTCGGCAAATGCTAGAGAAACGAGATACAACGATATTTCTTCGCAATAACCATTTTTAGTAGTATACGATTGCCTCAAAAAGGATTGCAAACTCCATTAAAAAGAGTTTCAAACTTCAAATATATGCATATACTAATTAAAAAAAAAAGCATTTCATAAGATTATGCAATTGTAATCAGTCCAAATTAGTTTTAAAATTTTATATGAATAATCTTTTAAAATTGCATAATCAAAAATGAAATCATATCAACATTATAATTAGTATTTTAGATGACGGTTTTGTGGATTCGCTTGTACAAACATATAAAAGTAACCTTACACCCAAAGCTACAATTCCAGACTATAAAAGCCAATTAATTGAACAACGATTGAATTATGAGGAAAATCAACAACAAAAAAAAGAACAACAACAAAAACAAAATCAAATAAATGGATTCTTGGCGGTTATGGCTGCAGCAAGCGCAGTAACTCGCTCGCCATCTGGCGGATTGAATAACGCCAATGAAATCGTTCCACCATCGCCGCGAGCACAAATCGGCTTTGAGATTGCGTCATCAATCGCATCAAACGTTCAACAAGCCGCTGCCGCGGCTGCCGCCGCGTCATTCACAAAAAGTCATCAGGAAAATACTGTACAGCAACAAAAACAATATCAACAACAACAACAACAGCAACAACAACAACAACAACAACAACAACAACAACAACAGCAACAACAACAACAACACCACACGCAAAGTCAAAATGATTTTACAATTAACATGAATACATTAAACGACTTTGAAGTGAAAGGTTCGTTTTTATTCAATGCGTTGATAAATGTGCACAAATATTATTGTTCAGCATCATCGTCCGGTCTCACAACTCGTGAATTCAACACATCGCAGTCGAGAGTTCAACAATCGGGTGCTCACGTAAAGTTTGCCAATGCCGAATCATCTCTTTCCGAATCAATAGTCTGTTCAAAAATCCGAAAAAATAAGGACGGTCGGCCACGCAAACGCTCACAACACACCAAGGGAAATAAATTGTGGGAGTTTATTCGTGACGCATTAAAAGACCCATCGACTTGTCCGTCCGTAGTCAAGTTTGTTTTTTTATTTTTTAATGAGCTTTTTTTTATAGCTATATTTTTATTTGATTAATTAGTTCATAAAGTTATTAGTTTAGTTGATAGTTAGCGCATAATTTTATTGCCGATCGACAATAAATTTTAGTAAAATAAACATATTACATTGAAGTTATTATGTAAAATTATTATTTTAGATGGGAAGATTCGTCTGAAGGTGTTTTTCGAATTGTTGAATCCGAGAAATTAGCGAAATTGTGGGGCGAACGAAAACACAACCAAAAAATGACTTATGAAAAACTTAGTCGAGCAATGAGGTTAATAATTCATTTGAAATTTTGTCGGGAGTGCCCAATTAGAGAGGGTGCCTAATTACATAGGTTTGACTGTATAAAAAGAGCATTAATAAATAAATTATACTCTAATTTCGCGTGTATAAAGCCGGGTGTTTTGAACCAAATTTAAATTGGCGCCAATAAGTTCATTCTGTTGTATGGGATTCTGTGCAACCCACTTTTATGAAACCGAGACAAAGGCAGGCAGGCACAAAATTTGGACCCCAACGAATTTGATACAATAAAATGAACTCATTGGCGCGAATTTAAATTTGGCTCAAAATACCCGGCCTTATACACGCGGAATTAGGGTAAATAAAATTTTCTGAATCGTAATCGTTTCGATTTTTTAGGACTTATTATGAAAAACAAATTCTTGTTCCGGTACCAAAAACGGGCCTATATCCGAAAAAGCTTGTTTACAAGTTCGGACCGTGTGCACATGGATGGAATGGGATGCGTACAATGGCGCCAAAGCGTTTAACTATAGTGATGGAATCACCGTCGCCAAGCGTGTCTGTGTCCACTTCATTCATTTCCCACTCTGCATTATGTTCGACAAGTGAGGAACATAGACGGCAACTCGGTGATACATCTGCACTAGTCTCTTCGTCCCAACGAGAACAATCTCTATCAATTCAGCAAATTCCACAGCAATTTGCCTACCACAACTCTTTACAGCTTGTTCAACAACAACAACAACAACAACAACAACAAAATTATATTCGTCAACATCATCAGCAACAACAACAACATCAATTATTGCAACAAACTCATCAACACCATAAGCAATAACAACGCGCGACAACTGCTGCACATCGAATCATGCTGAAGCATGCGACCTTAACAGCTATAGCGAATGCGTCTCCACAATTGATATAACTTATTGAAACAATTTCAGAAACATAATAATAATAATATAAAATTAAAAAAATAAATAAATAAATACCTTAATTTCGCGTGTATAAGCCCGGGTGTTTTGAGCTAATGAGTTCATTCTGTTGTTTTGGATTCATTGGGGTTCAAATTTTGTGCCCGCCTTTGTCTCAGTTTCATAAAAGTGGGCACAAAATTTAGACCCCGCTTGAATCCAATACAACAGAATGAACTTATTGGCGTCAATTTAAATTTGGTTCAAAACACCCGGCCTTATACACGCGAAATTAGAGTATGTATTTTTTTAATGAGCATCGACTTTTAAATGAAAAATTTAAAACCTCAAAAAGAAAAATGTTATTTTTAAGAAAAATGTTATTTTCAAGAAAAATGTACGAGTTAAAAATATGTATGAGCCATCAAAAATCATGAATTCATACATATTTTTTATTACCCTAATTTTGCGTGTATAAGGGCAAACAAATTTAAATTAGCGCCAACGAGTTCATTCGTTTGTATTGGATCCAAGCGAGTCCAAATTTTGTGCCCACTTTTACGAAACCGAGACAAAGGCGGGCACAAAATTTGGACCCCAACGGATCCGATACGAACAGAGAATGAACTTATTGGCGCAAATTTAAATTTGGCTCAAAACATCCGGCCTTATACACGCGAAATTAGGGTAATAAAAATTTGCTCGAAATTATTTTAATATTATTTTT
Source organism: Bradynema listronoti (assembly GCA_024678965.1). Classification (NCBI taxonomy): domain Eukaryota; kingdom Metazoa; phylum Nematoda; class Chromadorea; order Rhabditida; family Allantonematidae; genus Bradynema; species Bradynema listronoti. The sequence goes on along the minus strand of JANLNO010000152.1, from coordinate 667,234 downwards.
TAATATTATTTTTTGGCTTGTTTTACTTCAACGATTCGAGCGATCTCATAATGAGATTTATATATTTTTCTTATTTCACATACTTTTACCAATATTATCATTTTAATTTTTATGTATATCATATTTTGTTCTTAATTTTTCAAATCAATTTTTTCAATTTTTATCTTTAGGAGGAAATATGGAAAAAAAATTAGATGAAAAAATTATTATAGCATAGTGACCTTTTACGCATCTTTGTAATTTTTTGGTTCGAAAGAGGAAGTGAATTCTGGAAAAGTGTTATTTCTTATAATAATAAAATATTAACACAAAATAATGATAAAAATTTATAAAGTACCCTAATTTCGCGTGTATAAGGCCGGGTGTTTTGAGCCAAATTTAAATTCGCATCAATGAGTTCATTCTGTTGTATCGGATCCGTTAGGGTCCAAATTTTGTGCCCGTCTTTGTCTTGGTTTCATAAAAGTGGGCACATTTAAACTCTCTTGGATCCAATACAACAGAATGAACTCGTTGGCGACAATTTAAATTTGGTTAAAGCACGCGGCCTTATACACGCGAAATTAGGGTAATTTTTTAGCAATTTTGTAAATCAATATACTCTTACCTATCATAACCATCACTTCTTAATGTATACATTTTGATATTATGTTAATAGAAAAGTCTTTTCAAAAAAAAATAAGTCAAACCTGTCTAATTGGATTCCCCTGTAATTGGGCAGCCTCTCTAATTGGGCACTCCGAGAGGTACCCAATTAGACAGGTTTGACTATTAAACAATACTTGTTTTTGTAAAACGACTTTTCTATATTTAGATTAAATTAATTTTTATTGGTATAATAAAGATTTAAAATGTAAATATAAAAAATTGTTATCGCCTATTTATTTTAAATGTAATTGTAATACATACATAGTCTTTAGCTTTCATAAAAAAATTATGGGTGATCTTTTTTGTTCTTATAATTAATTTATTTTCTAGTTTTTAGAAAGTCATTATTGCCATGCCATTACAATGCAAATGCACAAAATAATTACTATTTTATAATGTATATGTTACGGATTTTTTGTTTGAAAAGTTTTTAAATTTTTGTAGACTTAAATTCTGTTAAAATATTATCTCATTTGTTAATTTTAATTCAATAGCAGCTAACTATTACAGTCGAAACTGTCTACTATTGCATCCCTCGAGACCGATCAAAGATGCCACAGCCGACAGATTGCCCTATTAGACAGGTTTTCCAAGATAAGCTTTTTTTTGTTAGGACTAAGCATTGGTGCTATAGAAGAGAGGTTGCCATAGTAAGCATGTGCCATAGTAGACAGGTTTGACTGTATAATAAATTATACTGGATAAATTTATATGGATTACAGAAATTTAAAAAATTTTTAAATTCATTATTGGATACAGTAGACATAAACAATTTAATAATAATAAAAATTTTTTTATTATTATTAATTTTTTATGATTATTAAAATTATTGGATACAGTAGACATAAACACAGATTTATCTTCAATCATAATGAAGCTTGTTATTAGGTTGTAAAGAAATTTTTTTGCGATTTTCAACCATTTATATGTAACAAAAGCCGCAAGAACTTTCTTTACAACCTAATAGTTTTGATTTTATGGCTATTATACAATTTATATTATAATTCATATAATTACCCTAATTTTGCGTGTATAGGGTAGGGTGTTTTGAGTCAAATTTAAATTGGCGCCAATGATTTCATTCTGTTGTATTGAATCCAAGCGAGTCCAAATTTTGTACCCACTTTTACGAAACTGAAACGAAGGCAGGCGCGAAATTTGGACTCGCTTGAATCCGATACGAACAGAATGAACTCATTGGCGCGAATTTAAATTTGGCTCAAAACACCCGACCTTATACACGCGAAATTAAGGTATTATTTTTCGGTTTTCACCTGCTTGATGGAAATATTTTCTTGTTTATCAAAATATATGCCATCAAGACGCTCACTATATATTCGATTGAGTAGTTCTTTTAGCTCCTCATTTTCTTCCGACAACAATTCAATACAATTGCGCAGCTTGTCCGCCAATGTTTTTAATTCCTATAACAATTGTCAATAGTTGATCATTGTAAATTATGATTATATAATAGTCTCAAATTGCAACAAAATGAAAATTGACGTAGACTTGACCATTTTAAAAAGTCGGAGCTTAAAATTATATTGCCATTTCATCAGGCTTTATTTTAAATTTAGGATAGAAATTGAGTTTTGTCGCAAGCAATCATCGCAAGCAACTTGTTTTTTTTACTAACATCGTAGCCAGTTGTGAAATCGCGAAGAGAAATGCCGATGCGACGAATCGCGGCAAATGTATCGCCACGTCGAAATTCAAAAACGGCGAAATTTAGGCGAACAACAAAAAGCTCCGGACTCAATTTGAGGGCGCGTTGATAGGCAGCTCTTGCGTTGCGAAAATCGCCCAATTCTGTCAATGTCACTAAAAAAATTTTTATTAAAGGACCAAAATTGATTATGTTGCGCATGTGAAAAAGGTGAGTTCCGTGGCGGGACTTGAACCTGCGATCATGGATTAACCTGAGGGCTGCTCTACCGACTGAGCTAGAAGCAAGTTGTTCACACACTTCGAATTTCTTCTTATAACTCCATCATAACAGATTAATTAAAAGATAATTTGTATATTTAAAATTTGTATATTTAAAAAAATTATTGTTATTAATAATTCTATGCTAACAAGCTATCATCATAAGAATGAGCGGATGTTGAGGACAAAGTGCGAATGCGGCAACGATAAAATGATAAGCAGAGGCATATTGACGCAGCGAATAGTAGCAAATAGCCAAATTGAAAAGGACCTTCCAATCCAATGGGCATAAATAATTTGCCTTATTTAGAGACGCTATTGCTGCAATAACTTTTCCTCGTCCAAATTGACACATTCCGATGTTATTCCACAGTGCACAACTGTGATCAAATTCTGCCGCCGCAATGCTAAAGCGGTGATTATTATTACTCTAATTTCGCGTGTATAAGGCCGGGTGTTTTGAGCCAAATTTAAATTCATGAGTTCATTCTGCTCGTATCGGATCCGTTGGGGTCCAAATTTTGTGCCCGCCTTTGTCTCGGTTTCGTAAAAGTGGGCACAAAATTTTGAACTCGCTTGGATCCAATACAACAGAATGAACTCATTGGCGCTAATTTAAATTTGGTTCAAAACACCCGGCCTTATATACGCAAAATTAAAGTAAATAAATTTTTTTTTTTGAAATTGAAAAAATAAAAAATTGATAGCAAAATTTAAAAAAGTTATAATAAAAAAATTTTACAAACAAAATTGCCTCATGCTGTACATAAAAAATGTATTTTTACCGATATTTGCTTAGTGCAACATCAAAATCGCCTCGACTTTGCAATACACTAGCAATAGCAAGTATACTTGGCACGTAAGTAGGATCATAAGTGAGCGCTTTGCCAAGAGTCGCGAATGAATTTTCTTCATTGTGCGTTTTAAGATAGAGCATTCCGAGACTATGTATCAAATCCACATTTTCTGGCTCTAACTTTTAATTTTTGGCAAAATAAAACGAATTATAAGAAATTTTAAAAGTGATTTTTTATATTTCCAAAAAAAATTTAAAATGAAAATGAAAATAGAGTCCATAAATTAAATTGTAATTGTTTTAGGCTCTGACCCACAAATTTTTATTTTATTTAAAATTATTTAAACATTTTTAAACCTGAATACTATGTTCATATGTTTCTATGGCCGCATTAATCTCATTTTGTTCACTCAATAACCGCGCGAGAAACATTAAAATATCTGTGGATTTGTTTAAGGTTGGACACGTGGTTAGCATTTGTTGAGCCTAGAATATGTGTTTATATGTATAATTTTTTCAACTTTTGATTTTCGATTTTTGTATATGAATATTTATTTACGTTACACCTCTGATATATACAGTCAAACTTGTCTAATTGTCTAATTGGGCACCTCTCGGGACCGCGAAAAAGTGCCCAATTAGAGAGGGTGCCCAGAGAGGGGATTACAGAGGTTTTGGATAACTTTTCGATCACCAAAAACGAATGTTTCTCGAATAATCTTTATTCCATTAACTCTTTATTCGGCCTGAAGTCAACTGAAGCCTGGAGTCAACTGAAGCCTGAAGTCAACTGAAGCCTGAAGTCAACTGAAGCCTGAAGTCAACTGAAGCCTGAAGTCAACTGAAGCCTGAAGTCAACTGAAGCCTGAAGTCAACTGAAGCCTGAAGTCAACTGAAGCCTGAAGTCAACTGAAGCTATCTTAGCTTGTAATTTTTGCCAAAAATTTATTGTTCAATATAAAAAAGAATTTATTTGAAATTTTGTCGTGAGTGCCCAATTACACAGTATTCATTCCCACCTGTGTTCTGCAATTTCGTCTTCGCAGGGGGGGGAGGGAATTTTGTACCGTGTTAGAGAGGGCCAAAATAGAGAGGGTGCCCAATTTGACTGTACGTATACATATATATTATACAAACCTTATCGATGCATATAGGCGGCCTATAAATATGATAGTAGGCTAAGGATTGCCAATAATAAATTTTCTATAAATAAAAATATGATTATTTATGATATGTTTTTATAAATTTTCCTACTCCACCCAATCGTTTGGATCGTATGTAAAAGCTTTTGTAAACATTGCAATGGCGCGCTCGTGTTCCGCCAAAAGATAATAACTTTTGCCAATTTCAAAAAGTAATCTGCAAAAGTCGAAATTCTTATACATGAGTCATTTATTAGGTTGGTAAGAAAATTTTGAATAAAACAAAATTTTTTAAAAATTTTTAATATTTTTATTTGAATAATTATATTAATTTGTTACATAATATAGCCCCAACAAATCTGGACCTAACTAACAAAAAGGTAGTCATATAATACTGTAGAAGGCGAGCTATTTTATTCAAGTGAGGTCCTGATGAACATTTTCAATTTTTGCTTTATCTCTTAAATGAATAAGCCAAAATGCATCAAATCTCTGTCAGTTATACTATGAATGTTTCCATATTTTTGAGGGTCTGTGGATTACTGTAAGGATTACATAGCAAAATTTTTGATTTTTTAAAATGTGGTTATTTCTTTCTAAAATTAATTTTATAGGGGGTTTTCAAAAGTACTGATTTTGATGGTTAAATTTAAGAATTTTTCAATATTACTTTATTACAAAAAAATTTTTGTTTTTGTTCAATAAATTTCTTACCAACCTAATATTTAATAGATGTTCCTCAGTGTTTTCAAATTTTAAATAAAATGAAAAATTGAAATTGTGTTTTCCCTAATTTCGCATGTATAAGACCGGGTGTTTTGAACCAAATTTAAATTCGCGCCAATGAGTTTATTCTGTTGTATCGGATCCGCTGGGGTCCAAATTTTGTGCCCGCCTTTGTCTCGGTTTCATAAAAGTGGGCACAAAATTTGGACTCGCTTGAATCCAATACAGCAGAATGAACTCATTGGCGCCAATTTAAATATGATTCAAAACACCCGGCCTTATACACGCGAAATTAGGGTAATTTTTATTTAAAATTTGGGAACACTTTTTCTTGAAGAATGAAATAATTGAAAAAAACAATGAAAATATTATTTTTAATAATCAATTAGCCAATAAATTAAAAAAAAAAAGAACTTTGTTGAGTTAGGATTGTGAACAAGGGCACGTTGCAACCACACAATTGACTCATGTATGTTCGCTGTTTCACGCTCAATTTTTGCCATTAGTAGAAATTGAGACTCGCATAAAGGCTCGACATAACGTGACAATATATTCTTAATTATGATAATTTGATAATTTTAAGATAAAAATAAAGAAAATTTGTTGATTAAAATAAATGAAAATTTGACTTAATACTTTTACAATTTTACGGCACTTATCAAAACGACGTTTAATATAAAACTGATATAAACGAATATTGTACACGTCTGGAGATGAAAAGTTGTCGAAATTAAAACGCGTTTTGCTAGCCGCTTCCATGAGGATGAAAAATGCTTTATTTATTAAGTTTGGTCTATTATTAGTCATTAAAAGGCCAATAATGTAGATTTAAAAAAGCCAAATAATCATATTGTGTTCGTTGCTAAGAAACGAAATATTTTAATATATATCTCATTGTCAGTTTAAAAATTCTAATTATTCTCTAATTCACGTGATTTTTTTTGCACTTTTTCAAGCTTTTTAAATTTTTACGCCCAATTCTTTAATGCATTTGAAAATATAGCTTAAAAATGCACTTTAGTTAAACACAATTTATTTTGAGCTAAATAAAAAATAAGAAGAAATGCCGACGAAATATCATTTTGTCTCGTTTCTCTGGCAGTCGGCGAAATTCATCGCCGATTTTTCGCCAATACATCGCGGGCTATATAAGCGAAAAATTCAATCACACCCCCAACAATCAATTGTGGTTGTGTTCACTGATTGCATGATTTCGATTCCGGTTTGACTCGGCCAAGCTAGAGTTAAGCGAATACCAGTGTTTGTGGTTCACTGGACCCTCTGGGCACCATTCCCAGTGTTGGTACGTCCCACAGCTAACTGAGTCAGCCGGATGAGAAAGTATTGTGATGGTGCACAACTATGATTCCACATGACACAACGAACCCGCAATTACGCCGGTGTGCGGAACGCGAACTGTTGGCTTGCTTGGCCGGATCCGCCCTCTTTCGATAAGACCCGTTGCCCAAGATACCGTGGCAGTCGTGGCATAGTCGCGTATAATCGTGGCATTGTCGTGGCCTAGTCGGGTCCAAGATTGAGCAATGATCCAGGCCGCACCAACCTTTTGCCATTTTTTACAAAAATTTTTAAAAAAAAATTTAGTTGTTAAAAATAAAAGTTAAAACTCTTAAAAATACTAAAATTGCGCATTCAGTACAATAAATATAAACAACTCGAATTACAAAAAATTTTTGAACATTTTATAAATTTAACTTTTTTTCCAATTGACCTAGTTTGTATTGAATTTTTGTTTAATTTAATTATAAACCTCGAATTTTTTAAAAATTTCCCAATTTTGGTGGGTTTTTATTATTTTTTATTTAAGGTCTATTGATTCTATTTTTATAAAAATATATTATTGGAATTATGTAGAAATTGAATAAATAAAAATTGATATCCAAAAGGTTCAATAACTATATTTTTGAAATGTTTAATTTTTCAAAATTTGATATAATTTTTAAAAATTTCTCAATTTTAGTCGACGTTTATTATTTTTTATTTAAAGTTTAGTGATTCTATTTTTATAAAAATATATTAATGGGACTAAGTAGAGATTAAATAAATAAGAATTGATATCCAAAAGGTTCAATAACTATATTTTTAAAATGTTTCATTTTTTAAAATTTGATATAATTTTTAAAAATTTCTAAATTTTGGTCGGCTTTTATTATTTTTTATTTAAGGTTTACTAATTCTATTTTTATAAAAATATACTAATGGGACTAAGTAAAGATTAAATAAATAAAAATTGATATCTAAAAAGTTTAATAACTATATTTTTGAAATGTTTAATTTTTCAAAATTTGATATAATTTTTAAAAATTTCCCAATTTAGGTCGGTTTTTATTATTTTTTATTTAAAGTTTAGTTATTCTATTTTTATAAAAATATATTAATTGGACTAAGTAGAGATTAAATAAATAAAAATTGATATCTAAAAAGTTCAATAACTATATTTTTGAAATGTTTCATTTTTTAAAATTTGATATAATTTTTAAAAATTTCTAAATTTTGGTCGGCTTTTATTATTTTTTATTTAAGGTTTACTAATTCTATTTTTATAAAAATATATTAATGGGACTAAGTAGAGATTAAATAAATAAGAATTGAAAATCCAAAAGGTTCAATAACTATATTTTTAAAATGTTTAATTTTTCAAAATTTGATATAATTTTTAAAAATTTCTAAATTTTGGTCGGCTTTTATTATTTTTATTTAAGGTTTACTAATTCTATTTTTATAAAAATATATTAATGGGACAAAGTAAAAATTGAATAAATAAGAATTGAAAATCCAAAAGGTTCAATAACTATATTTTTAAAATGTTTAATTTTTCAAAATTTGATAAAATTTTTAAAAATTTCTAAATTTTGGTCGGCTTTTATTATTTTTTATTTAAGGTTTAGTGATTCTATTTTTATATAAATATACTATTGGGATTATGTAGAGATTAAATAAGAATTATTATCCAAAACATTCATTAGTTAAATTTTTTAAATGTTTTATTTTTGAATATTTGATATAATTTTTAAAAATTTCCCAATTTAGGTCGGTTTTTATTATTTTTTATTTAATGTTTAGTGATTCTATTTTTATAAAAATATATTAAAGAGAAAGATTAAATAAATAAGAATTGAGATCCAAAACATTCATTTTGATTTAAAAAAATTATAACAAGAAATATAACTAATCTATTTGCCTTTTTTAAATTCAGAAAAAAAACTACAATGAAACTGACTACAATTTTTGAAAAAAAATATGCCGACGAAATATCATTTTGTCTCGTTTCTCTGGCAGTCGGCGAAATCCATCGCCGATTTTTCGCCAATACATCGCGGGCTATATAAGCGAAAAATTCAATCACACCCCCAACAATCAATTGTGGTTGTGTTCACTGATTGCATGATTTCGATTCCGGTTTGACTCGGCCAAGCTAGAGTTAAGCGAATACCAGTGTTTGTGGTTCACTGGACCCTCTGGGCACCATTCCCAGTGTTGGTACGTCCCACAGCTAACTGAGTCAGCCGGATGAGAAAGTATTGTGATGGTGCACAACTATGATTCCACATGACACAACGAACCCGCAATTACGCCGGTGTGCGGAACGCGAACTGTTGGCTTGCTTGGCCGGATCCGCCCTCTTTCGATAAGACCCGTTGCCCAAGATACCGTGGCAGTCGTGGCATAGTCGCGTATAATCGTGGCATTGTCGTGGCCTAGTCGGATCGAAGATTGAGTAATGATCTCGGTCGCATCAACCTTTTGCCATTTTTTACAAAAATTTTTAAAAAAAATTTAGTTGTTAAAAATAAAAGTTAAAACTCTTAAAAATACTAAAATTGCGCATTCAGTACAATAAATATAAACAACTTGAATTACAAAAAATTTTTGAACATTTTATAAATTTAACTTTTTTTCCAATTGACCCAGTTTGTATTGAATTTAAAGATTTAATCATCTAAATATTTACTTTTTGAATTCTGTACGCCATATTGATGGAATTAAAATAAAAAAATCTTTTAAAATTTTTTAAATTTTATACATATTTATGATTTTTATAAATTAGAATAATATTTGAATTTTAAAATTTTCTAATAAATTTTGGAAATAAAGAAATGGAAAAATTTAGTATCGCCAGAGCATTAAACTAATACAGTCAAACGTGTCTAATTGGGCACTTTTCGGAACTGCAAAAAAATGCCCAATTAGAGAGGGTGCCCAATTATATGGGTGCCCAATTAGATTAATAAAACTGTGCTGTCAATACAGTCAAATTTAATGTTCAAAAAATGAGATACCCTAATTTCGCGTGTATAAGGCCGGGTGTTTTAAGCCAAATTTAAATTCGCGCCAATGAGTTCATTCTGTTGTATTGGATTCAAATTTTGTGTCCGCCTTCGTTTCAGTTTCATAAAAGTGGGCACAAAATTTGGACTCGCTTGGATCCAATACAACAGAATGAACTCATTGGCGGCAATTTAAATTTGGTTTAAAACATCCGGTCTTATACACGCAAAATTTTTTTTCCGAACTTTCCGGCGGCGTTAAACATTTTCACGTATTTTAAGAAGAATGTATAAACACAAATGTATAAAGCAAATTTTCTATTTATAAATGAATATGTTTTTAGTATAATAATCGATAATCATAATAAATATTATTTATTTCTCTTATTGTCTAATATAAAGTAGGTATATTTAAGTGTAAAAAAGTAGGTATATTTAAGTGTAGGAGATCATGTTAGCAAATGAAGAAATGATGAAATTATTTATGTAAGTATAAATAAATTGATGCAGCATTAAGTGTTGATGTTCTCCGAACATGCTTTTGATTGAGATCATTTGTGTAATGTAATTTGCGAGATCATTTTCTTGTTATCGCTTGGTTTTTATTAATGATTACTTCCTAAAACATAATAATATTTATGGTCTCGTCAAATTCTTTAACAAAGTAATATCAAATTCTTACTTTATTTAAATTTTATAGCATTACAATACAGTCAAACCTGCCTAATTGGGCACTTCTCGGGACCGCAAAGAAATGTCCAATTAGAGAGGGTGCCCAATTATAAAATGCTCAATTAGAGAATATGCCCAATTAGATTAATAAAATTGTACAGTCAAACTTGTCTAATTGAACGCCTCTGTAATTGGGCACTCTTTCTAATTGGGCACTTTTTCGAGGGTCCCGAAAGGTGCCCAATTAGACAGTAAAATAATCGACAATCATAATGTGCCCAAATAGACAGGTTTGACTGTATTTTATTTTTCCAAATAAATGTTAATTAGTTAATTTCAAAATATTATCAAAGGTGCTTACCGCTTGCCAAAGGCCATAAAGTCGCGTCGAAAATCAACATCCGGAGCGCGTTTTTCAAGCGACGGCTTCTTCGCATAAATACCAACTACGGACGAAAGCGCGCTGTCTTGCAATGGCATGCCGGCCGCTACCACATCTGCTAACGTCATGTATCGATTGCCATATGGCATAAATTGATGATCAAACTAAATTATTGGATTCTTAATTTTGAAATTAATCGAATTGAAAAAGTACAAAAGACTTTTATTTATCGAGCTTTTAAGAAATGTGGAATTAAAATATCCAAAAAAATTAAATATGATAAATGACTTAAAATATGTAATTTACAAGACCTTAAAATTAGACGTACTTTACTTGATTTAATCATGGTATATAAAATCTTATTTCACACATCTTAATCTCTGGATTTACTTTCAAAAAAAATATTATAAATAATGAATTTTAAAATTATCAGCGAATGCTTGTTCTAATCGATTTAAATTTCACATACGTCATCCGAGGCGCGTTTCCCGAAACTCATAAAATTGCGTTCTAAAAGTTCTTCTTCTGGAGCAAAAGCGACTGCTCGCTTTCCGAAACTAAGAAATTCGCGTTCAAAATTGTTTCTCTTGTCTTCTTTCGAACTGACTAAAATTATTACAATTAGGTACAATTAAATATTATACAAATTAATAAAGGGGAGCAGTGGCCTAGTGGTTGTGCGATAGCTTGGGATGACGTTCAGTTCCATCCCCAACCCCACCTATGTGTTTCCATATTTTGGAAGACAATAGGTACCACATTGCACAGTGTGGGTGATACGGCGGTGCTGACCAGGCCTTGCAAGCCGCATCAGCGATACCGCATGTATATGCACCAAACCAGCCGTGATTTCGGTGGCTGGATGGCTCTCATCTAAACCCGCGAAATGATTAGTCCAAAGGTCATTTCCAACGGGGGAAGATTGATTTGGGGCCTTCACGTATCACGTATCACAAATTAATAAATTGTTTTATTTACTTTTTATGCATTGGAAAATATCTTTTTAAGGTATTGGTTTAATTTTTTTTTTCAAACTTTAAAAAACTTACATTCAATTTGTAAATTAGCGACTGCTAAGCTGCAAAAAAACAATATAAGTGCAATTTGTACGAACATTGTGCTTAATGTAATATGATGTAGTGTCGTTGTGGCACTTTTGGCACGTGACGCATTGCTTGCGCCGTTTCGTCGCTCACGCGTGCTATGGCAAGTGCGCTGTCGCGGGAACGTGCGCGTAAGAATTGCAATAGCGTTGTTACTGCAAGATGGCTGTTCCGTTATTATACGTTTCATTTCCACTTCGATTAGATTCATCTTTATTTTGTGAATGACTATTTACCAAATATAATAATAAGTCGTGTAAAATCGAATTTAATAATATTATATAAGAGCCCTAAATATTTTTTAAAAAATATTAGAAAAATTAAAATCTCTTTAAAAATCCATTAAAATATAATATGATTTTGAGTAAAATTTAAAATGAATAAATAATAAATAATTTATATATAAATTTAAAATTTATGTTCCTAGCCTAAAAAAATTAATAGTAACACACAAAATGATGTAATTTTTGTGTATATTTCTTAAATTAACATAAAATTTAATAAAAAATTTCAGTAAATAGAAAAATAAGTGAATCCAATTATATAATTATATTTCGAGTAGCCAAGTGCATATGCTGTTTAAATTTTATTTTATTAGTATATTCGTATTTATTAGTATTTGTATATTCATATTTATTAGTACTTGTGTATTCGTATTTATTATTATTTGTGTATTCGTATTTATTAGTATTTTTATACTCGTATTCATTAGTATTTGTATACTCATATTTATTAGTATTTGTGTATTCGTATTTATTAGTATTTTTATACTCGTATTCATTAGTATTTGTATACTCATATTTATTAGTATTTGTATACGCGTATTTATTAGTATTTGTATACTCGTATTTATTAGTATTTGTATATTTGTATTTATTAGTATTTGTATATTTGTATTTATTAGTAGTCGTATATTCGTATTTATTGAATATCATACGCAATCATATTAGTAGTAAGAAATTATATAAATAGAACAAAATGATGAAGCGCATCAAATGAAACGTGCAAACCGCGTAAAAAAACATCGAATAAAATTTTTTCCTTTTTTTTCTCAATTATAAAAGCTCAAAAAAAAATGTGACACCTCCAATTCGATTCGAAAAAACTAAATAAGTAGTAATGATAAGCTTAAATTCATTGATTAAATTAAAAAATCTTTTGTTTTTTCCATTAGCTCAACGAAAACAATAATAATTTCTGGCTGTGTTTGCAACATATTTCAATTTAATGTCAATATTTTTTTAAATAAAACGAAAATTTATTTCCTCGCTCAACTTTTTCGGAATTAATAATATTAATTTTAAATGCAAAAATACAAGAAATAAACTTATACATAGATGCTATGCTTCTAAACAATTTTATAAAATCAAAAACCGATTTTTAAGTTCAATTTACCCTAATTTCGCGTGTATAAGGCCGGGTGTTTTGAACTAAATTTAAATTGACGCCAATGAGTTCATTCTGTTGTATTGGATCCAAGCGAGTCCAAATTTTGTACCCACTTTTATGAAACCGAGACAAAGGCGGGCACAAAATTTGGACCCCAAACAATTGACGCGAATTTAAATTAGGCTCAAAAAACCCGACCTTATACACGCGAAATTAGAGTAAAAATAAGCAGTAAACATAGAATTAAAATAAACGAATTTATTAACAATATTATTAAACTTTTAATATGTATATTTTATATAAATATAATTTTAGCTTACAAAAAAACAACAAAAATGTTAATATTAAACATTTTTTAAATTTTTATTTTTCTGAAAATTGTTTCGAAAACGAGACTAAATTGAATAAATAAAATACAGGAAAGCACGTACAACAGGCAAAAAAATAAATATGATTTATGAAAGTTTGGCTGATACCCATTAACAAAATAATTTTCGCGAAATGAATATGCTCAATAATAAGAAACTTAATTTATTACATTAAGATAAAAATAATATTATATATTAGGTTGTAAAAAAAGTTTCAAGCTTTTAACTTTAAACAAGCATAACTCCGCCCAGAAAAAACTTTATTAATCATTAGAATCAATACATTTATGCCAACCATAAACAAGTTGATTACAAGTATCAAAAACCGAAAGAACTTTCTTAACGACCTAATAAATTATATGAAAAAAAGTAATTAAATAAAATATATTGTACGAAGAAGCCAAAAGAGTTGATAATCAGTTGTTCTTATAAGATTGTGTGTAGCAGGGGTGTACCGGAATTTCTAAATTCTGAAGCTATTGGCCGATTTTTTTCCGATTTCCGAGGTTATTGGCCGATTTTTTCCGACTTCCAAAATTTTAAAATCATTTCCGATACATCTCTGGTACATTTCAAAAAGTTCCAATTTTTTGAATAAATTTGAACATAAAAATTATTCCGTTTCTCATTGAAAATAAAGATATTAAATATTACACTAGCTTTTATTTGTTTATTCGTAAAGTTGTGAATGTAATATGTGTTTTAAATTAAAAAAAGCTGATTTTATGTATGAGATGTCTAAAAGGTTTAATCCTTGGTTGTTTTTAATTGACGAAATAACTCGACGATAGATAGGCGTATTGGCGCAAATTTAAATTTGCGCCAATACGCCCGGCTTTATACACGCAAAATTACGGTAGCAAATTAATTTAATTTTAGCAAAATTAAAATTAATTTTGCTACAGTTAAATAAAGTTTTTAATTCGGTAGTTAATTTTCACAAAAATTGTTAAAAATTGTTCAGGTAAATATATTTACAAATTTTGAAATAAGAAATATTTTTTTACAAAAAAAAATAATAAATCATTACACTTTTTTTGTTTGGCCCTATTTTAGCTTTATGCAAGGCGCATAAATCGATTCGAAAGAATTCCATTCTATATCATTAAATTATTGAATGTGGTTGAATGTTTAAGTTTAATTTAACTAAGAATTTTCGTTGAAAAGTCGCTGAAATTTTCATAAATTTAAAAATTTGAAGAGGGGAAAATAAACGGAAGCCTTAATTATATATGCGCAGTGTTTTTTCTTTTCTTTATGGAATTGCTTTATGTAAATGTGGGAGAAAAAATTTTTAAAAAACAAAAAGATTAATTGAAGTACTTATAAAAATAAATAGGTCGTTTAAAAAGTAATTTTAAACTGTTTTTTTTAAAATATACCTTCAAATTCGGGATCCCATGCATAAACCGCAGCTTGACGAAGCGTAAAAAATTCAAATATATTTCATTTTTTTTTGAAAATTATTTTTGCTATTGAAATGTGAAATGTGTAAAATAATGTGAATGAACCCCAAAAACGTGTCATTAAAATAAAACATATCCATGAAAATACAAATGAGAAAATTGCAAAAAACTGCAAAATTTTCAAGAAAAAAAATTTGAAGAATGAATTCGCTTCAGGACAAGTTTGTTCTATAAGCCACGGCATATCATCCCGAACTTAGAGTATATGTTAGGAAAAACAAGTTTCTCGGCCATATAATTATTTTCCCATCCTACGTCCATATACGTGTATTTCCGGCCATACAAGATTATTTTCACATTCATCTAAATTTTGTTTTCTACTCAGAATTCACTTTTTTACTTTTTTTTCAATTTTTTAATGTAATAGTTATTTACTAAAAGTTATTTTTTAGTTTTTTTAATCTCATTTACACAATAAATAATCTTTTTAAAGTATATAAGAGTTATTTTATTAAGTTTATTTAAAAATTTAAGTTATTTTAAAAATTCAGTTAAAATCATTAATGAACAAACAATATTAAAAGTCATAAACTGATGAAATGTTATTATTTGTTGGAGCAACTGCGGTGCTCATGACAGCAACGATTGCATTGTCGACTCGATGTACGGGAAGATACGTATATGGCCAGGAATATACGTATATGACCGGGAATATACGTATACGGTCGGAAAACTTATTTTCCCGTAACATATACATAATAAAAAAAATGCACGAGTTTTGATTAAAGAATTCTCAATATTTAAAAGCATCGATATATTAGTTAAAAAATGAGAAAAAATAAGAAAAAAGAGATTTTGAATAATATAAAAAAGCTCAAATATATAATCCTAACCTAAGTCAAAATTTAATTTCGCCATTGGCTCGCGTGTCATCATATTAAAAGGTGAAATTCGGGTTATTTGAAAGCGACATCCCACTTAAGCGATGCTTTTTTTCATTTCAAAAATTCATCCTAATGTACAACATTTCCTATAACTTCCTATAACTTCTCCTAATATAAACCTATCTAACTTACACTTTAAACGAAGCCGTCCATCAATTTACTTACCCAGTGCTAAAAATAATATCCGTAATAACTCATTTTTTGTTCGTGCAATTAAAAAGTATATTAGGCTAAAACCTGTTCTCATAAATAAGCCAACCATTAATGCTTTTAGCTCAGCCATTACCTCAACTGATCTAACTTAAAATATTTTATTACAACTTAAAATGATGTTAATTGACGTTTAAAGCCTTTGTAATTGCCTAAAACATTCCCCTCGAGCTACGTATTCTTGGTAGTTGTGGGTTTTAAACTCAATTTAAGACCGGTGAATCGGCGTCGTCGTCACGGGAGGATATTAATTTTATCTTGGCATAAAAACCAAAATGAACTAAAAGGATTTAACCATCTTTTGACCATTTCCAAAACAAATTATACATAACCTCGCTAGTTATACCTAAACTAAACTTTTGCTTTCCCTAACCTAGCTATTAAATAAAACCAAAACCACTTTGACTTCATTTCTCATCCGATTTTGTTGTTTTGTTTTGATGAATTGTTTAATTTCATTTAATTTAATTTCATTTTATTTAAATTACTTATCTTACTTGTTTGTTCTCAATTAACCTTTTGTTCTCATTTACATCATATTATGAACTAGTCGCGATTTTTCGTAATAAATTATTATTAATTATTAATTATTATTATTTTAGTTTTTAGGTCAAATTTAAGTGAGCTTGTAAGCTTGCTCATAAGTTCGAAAACTTAACGTAAGTAAATAAAAATCTTCTAGTTTAACATGAATAAACGCGCTTAATTCATCGCATCCTAAATATAAATCAAAGTTAAGGGTGTTAATGATTTATTTGCGTGGAATCATTTACATACAAAAATGACATCATATTTATTATGTAATATTAAATTTCGTATGAAAAATTAGCTATCCTAAAACGATGTTCAGCTTAAGCACCAATGAATAATTGATAAATTTAAAGGGATATAATATCCATTAAATCTATTAGTCCCATTAATGCCCAATTGACAATTCCATTAACAATGAATTCAGTTTACGAGCTTCATTTCAGCGTTCCAACACCATATAGCTCCAATAAATATATGGTTGTAGAAAAAAAACGCTTAAATTACAGATTTATTTGCTCCAAAATGAGTATAGAAATGGAATGGATAAGAAATTTAAAAAAAATCCAAATGCGGAAAAAACACTGTTTGAAAATGGGATGACTAACCAAGAATTCTTTCGTAAATAAGAAAAAAAGAGGAAAAACCGAATACTTCTAAGTTTGCGTTTTAAAGTGTTCAAAATTAATATAAATAATTTCGCGTGAATATCTATCTATATATATTTTAGGTTTTTAATCTTTACTTATTTTTTAGTTTCATTAACTTTCCAAGTCATACCACATTCAATTAAATATTTATATTCAGTTATTATATCAGTTATATGAGTTATTACCTTAGTGAATCATTTAATCATTTTTCAAGATAAAGATAAAAAAAAAGAAATTTTTTTACGCATTCCCGGCAATTATCTTAAGAATAGAATAAATGAATGGACGATATATTCCACACGCGGTCATATTTTTCCTTTTAAGCCCCATTTTTAACGGTCTTTAAAAGAAACGAGCGAAAATCTAAATGATAAAAATAAATTATTTAAGAATGGAGAAATAAAAGCAAATAATAAAAAAAATTTCGTTTCAATTTTTTAGCTACACAAAAAAAGTAATTAAAATTATACAATAACAAAAAAAATTGAATTTATAAAAAAAATTTAATTGGTTTGTGAAACAAGAATGAATTCTTATAGGCTCAATGTTCTTTAATGAAGTCAAAGTTTCTAAATCTGCTCGCAATTTTTTATTTATTTAATTTAAATTTTAAATAATTTTTTAATACCCTAATTTCGCGTGTATAAGGTCGGGTGTTTTGAATCAAATTTAAATTAGCGCCAATGCGTTCATTCGGTTGTATTGAATCCAAGCGAGTCCAAATTTCGAGCCCACTTTTATGAAACCGAGACAAAGGCGGGCACAAAATTTGGACCCCGACGGATCCGATACGAACAGAATGAACTCATTGGTTCGAATTTAAATTTGGCTCAAAACACCCGGCCTTACACACGCGAAATTAGGGTAATAGCAAATATTCTTTTTGATGAAAATTTTCTTAAAAAAATTTAAAAAAATCAAAAGAAATCAAAAAAAAAAGCAAAAATATTGAAAAATAAAAAGCAAATTAAAATGAAATAAAACGAGGTCATTTTAAGTAAAATTTTTAATTCCTAAAATATTTTAGCCCTTTTTTCACTCTTTAAAACTTTAAAATTTTAATTTTTCTTTAGATAATTTTTAATATAATTCACAGCTGGTTCGTTCTAGTGTAATTTAAAAGTGAAATAATAAAAATAAAAGAATTTTTAAATAAAAAAATTTCTGTTATAATTTAAGGATAGAAAAATAAATAAAAAAATTATTAATTTATTAAAATAACTCAGAAGAAAAAAATAAATAAAGATGGAAAAAGTGACGCAAATATTTCATTATTAATAATTAATTTATAAATACAAAAATAAAAAATTTTAAAACAGTATAAGGAAACCATGAATTTTTTTTATTATTTGCAAGGAAGAGAATATGGAAGCAGAAGAATATTGAAATTAATACTTAAAAAATAATAAGCGGAAATTTAAATTGTTTGAATTTGTTTTTTGTATTAGAATTGAAAAAGTCTTTTAGCAAAAATAGGTAGTAAAAAAGCTACTTTTACTTGTAGAAAACTTTTCTATTAGTTTTTACTAATAATTTTGTTAATATAATTACATCCTTTGTAATTCATTCTGTTATAATCGAGGTCAAGTTTAACCTGGAGTTTAAGCCTGTTTAAAGCTGTTCATTAAATCGTTTGCTTAATCCATATATATAATGAAGAACTGTGCCGGCTGTGACTCAACGAATTTGAACCGTCAAATTTTTGCAATCTTAAAGTTCTTGCCTCTATTTTAGCTATTGTTTATTATAACAGCTCGAGTTATAAGAGATAAGAAGCGATTTTTCTGAGCTATTTGGCGGTACCAAAACGAATCTTGTATCTGACATATTAACCGAGTTACATGCAAATTTCCATTTTAGACCTTTATTCCATATGTCAATACCCCCATCGGCATATGGAAAATTTTAAAGTTTTTCAAAATCATTCTTTTTTACTATGACAATATTAATAAAAAAGCTAAAAAAATTAATTCCAAAAAAATTGCTTCATAAAGACCTTTGCAATAATAATGTTGAGGTCATTGCTTAAACAAAATTTACTATCTTTTGACGATGAGACACTTTTGTAATTTTTTTTTATTTTAATGAATACAATTGTATTAAACACATATTTTAATATTTTAAAAAATATGTCTATGAGAATGACATAAGAATATTTAAGTACTAGGCTTTACGGCCGTTCTTCAAGCCTTTTTTGCATTTTTGAGCAACTTAAAACGAATTTAAAAAATGAGTTCTCTGTGTATAATAAAAAAATGAAAGCCAATTCAAAAATTCTTCGAACGACCGCATCTTATACTTAGTGTATGTGTTACGGCCAGAACATATAATCGGCCAAAGTATACTTTGGCCGAAAAAAGTTGACCAAAGTATAGTTTGGCCAAAAATGAGCCAGATTATAAGCTTTAGCCGTAACATATGCACCAAATAATTAATTTTGCCTATTTGAAAAAAAATTTAACCGAAAACTTCCATAACTAATTTTTTTAAAATTACAAAAATGTAAATGCCACTACTTAATTTAGAAAAATGATAAATGAAAAGCAAAAATGTTTTATTTTAAGAATAATAACAAAAAAACAGAAAGTAAAGTACATTTTAGCGGAAGTTTTAGTATGAATAACTTTATTCAACCAGAATATAATACATGAATTTTTTTTTGGAAGATGCTAGATGAAAAATTTCATTTTTATTTCAATACAATAAAATATGTAAAAACATGTATAATTTTTAAAATAAAATAAAAATTATTAAATTTATATTTATAAACTTACACATTATTTTTAAATATAGCTGATTTATAAATCGGCTAGCCGTTTTATAAATCGACTGATTTTTCAGCCGCTTTATAAATAGGTTAGTTTTAGTAATCAGCTACTACATATATAAACATAATTGCAATTATAGATTATAGATTAAATAACGCGGAATATTTGAAAAAAATTTGACAAAAATGTGCGCGCATTTTGTTATTAGCTTAATTTCAGGAGTGTAACACGTAGATGTTCAAACAAAAATTTTAGCATTTCCTTCATTTTCTTATAATGGTCTGGGAAAAAGTGATAAAAAAATCATAGACCGAAATCAAGAGTCTAAAATGAATTTGAAATAAAAATTATGCTTCCATTTTATCACGCTTTCCGAGATTACTACAAAAAAATGAAGGAAATGATGAAATCTAAAAATAGCTGCGAGTTATACGTCTGAAATTAAAGAAAATCAAATGCAAAGTACAAAGCTGGACTTTAAATATAATTAAATAATGTAACTCAACTCAAAATTCAAATGTCTCAACTTATTGTATTTGTGAAATTAGAGTTCTGCGTACTACGAAACTAAAATCAATAAAATAATATAAATTATTTAAAATATCTTTAATGTTGAAAAGATAAATCTGTTAGGGGGAAATATGTTATCTGGTCATATAGTTATTTTCCCGGCCATATACGCATTTTCCCGGCCATATACATATATTCCCAGCCATATATGTATCTTCCTGCCACATAAGATTTTTTTTCATTCATATAAATTTTGTTTTCTAATTCACTTTTAAGCAACACATTTTTACTTTTTTTTCAATTTTTTGATGTAATTAGTTATTTACTAAGTTATTTTTTATGTTTTTTTAAATTTCATTTTTTTAGAGAATGTAAAAGTTATTTTATTAAGTATTTTTAAATCAAAAATTCACTTAAAATCATTAATCAACAAATACCCTAAGTTCGGGATGATAAGCCGCGGCTTATAGAACACTCGTCCCGAAGCGAATTTCACTTCTTAATAAATTTGAAATTTTTTGCAATATTTTCTAAAATTTATCAAACATTTTCGAGTTTTATTTTTATTTTTTGTGTTTCAAAAGCAAAAATAATTTATTTAAAAAACAAATAACTTGTTGTTATAATAGAATTAAAATCCATTAAAATTTTCATCAGAAACAAAATGAAAACTTTCAAACAAATTATAAAATTCCTCGGGCAGAGCTTCAGCTACAATTTCAGCCTCCTTCTCCTCCTCCAAGATTTCTTGCTCTTCTTGCTCTAGTTCCACAGTTTCTTCGTGATCTGGTTCTTGTAAAATCGGCGCGCCTTCTTCCAAGGCGCGTCGAAATCCATTTTGCACGCATTCTTGAGGCACTTCATTGAAACTGTCGAGAATCTATGAGCAGATTCGATAATAAGATGCTCGATGCATACGCCCGCCGGCCGTGTAAGTATGTGTGGCCTCGTCGACTATCCATTTTTCCCATTTGCGACGAAGTCGATTTTTAAATGACTTGTTTATTGCAACGTTTAAAGGTTGGAGTATTTTCGTCAGCCCGCCTGGAATAATTGCGATCTTAGAGTGCTCTTGTATCGTTGATTTAAAAAAAAGTGCAAACAGAATAGGGATAGAAAAGCCAAAGACAACGCTAAACTTAAAAAAAGGAAATAACTTGATGCTGTAGGGTTCGTTGTTGCAATACCCACTCCTTGATGCTCTCCTCCAAATCCGGCCAATAGGGTTTTTTGTTCGGAATGCTCTCCTATTTCGTTTAGTCGCACTTAAGACGTGACTCATCTTTCGCCATCTCCTCACCATCGATTCGTCAACGTTGAAAAAATTCCCTGCTGCTCGATTTCCATTTTTCTCGGCGAAAGAAACCGCACGCAATTTGAATTCTGCAGTGTATGATTTTCGATGTTGATACATAAAAAATACGCTAAAAATGAAAACTTAATAATATAAACGAAAAAATATCTAACAAACAAAAAATTTCATCAATTGCAACAAAATTGAAAAAAAAAGTGAATTCAATTTTTTACACTTCGCCAAGCAGCGGCTTATGCATGGGGGCGGCTTATCATCCCGAACTTAGGGTAATATTAAAAATTATAAAAACTACCAAAAAAGTTACTTAAAAACAATTAATGGAATGTTAAAACTATAAAAATTGAAAAAAAAGTAAAAATGTGTCGTTTAAAAGTGAATAGAAAACAAAATATAATCAAATAGAAAAAAATCTTATAAGAAGACACGTATATATACGTATACTACGACCGGAATATACGTATTTGACCTGGAAAATACGCATATGTATGGGAAGATACGCATATGGTCAGGAATATACGTATAAGACCGGAAAAATACGTATATGGTCGGAAAAATACGTATATGGCTGTCAGGCAGGAAAATACATATATGACCGGAAAAATACGTATATGAACATATTTTCCCGTCACATATCCACCGAGTAACACTGTAGCATATTATAGCACCGTACCATAAATTATTGTTTCAATTTTTGATGGACATTTGGGGTAATGGTGCCTCAACGGTCAACACACCATCTGAGCTCAGAGTGCTGCTGATCTGCTCGGAATTTGTACCTCGTGGTAACATGAATTCCTCGAATAAATGAATTATATAATGGGTGGAAATAAATTGAGTTATATGTATATATTAGATTGTTATAAATATTAGATTGTTAAAAAAAAACCGCAGTTGTTCATTTATTTTTTCAACCGGCTAATTTCTTCGAAAATGGTATTCTGTTGGCGACAAGTTATTGAAAATAATGCAGAATACCTTTTGGAGTAAAGTGTTGTAATTTTGTTTTTATAATATACCCTAATTTTGCGTGTATAAGGCCGGATGTTTTGAACCAAATTTAAATTAGCGCCAATGAGTTCATTCTGTTGTATTGGATCCAAGCGAGTCCAAATTTTATGCCCACTTTTATGAAACCGAGACAAAGGCGGGCACAAAATTTGGACCCCAACGGATCCGATACATCAGAATGAACTCATTGGCGCGAATTTAAAGTTGGCTCAAAACACCCGGCCTTATACACGCGAAATTAGAGTAACGAAATTAGTGGGACAAATTGCGGTTTTTTAACAACCTAATATATGCATATATGGAAAAATTATATTAAATGTTGCAAGGTTAATCTTAATCATATAGAGTTTTGGTAATGCACTGAAAATAAAACAAATTATTATAAAAACCTGATTGTATTCTCGGAATACTGTGCGCGATGCAGTCTTTTCCTCATGCTTGGCGTGCACTAGAAGACGATTGTCTACAGTTTTTACAGTGACCTCTTCGGGTTTGTATTGTGCTACGTCAAATCTAAACCAATCCTTTATTTCTTTTTGTTATTTGAAAAAAAAGTAGGATTTGTTATGCTTTTGTTATGCTGTTTGTGCTCTTACTACTTCACTCCACTCAATCTGAAATTTTCTTGATTGATAGTGGTCATATATTAAATATTATGCTTTTAATTATTAATCTGATTATCACGAGCCTAAGTCTTAAGGTCTTCGTATCGCTTTCGTCTTTAATAAGTGGGCTTTTCAAATTGTCAATATAGGGATCGTAAAGAGGTCGTGTTGTCATCAGTGTGCTACTATGCGGCGGAGCACCCGACTTTGAACTACCTAAAATAATATTAAAGTCCTACATATATGTGCTTGTGGTATTTTTTAATTTTTTTATGTTATTCTTGCGCTTCGAGGGTTCTACAAAAAAAGTATTTTTTTCAAAAAAAAGCTTGGCACGAACGCGTTTCTAAAATGTTTTAATTTTCTCGTCATTTTTTGTTTTATTTTATTTTAAAAGCACAAATGCTCAACATGTAAAAATGAATAGAATGAGATGAAAGAAACAGGGGAAAAGCCTATCGGAAATTTTCGGCATTTTTTCGGATGACTATTGCAATTTTGCATTTTTTACTCTGCCGTTTAAACATTGTTTATGTACACATGACATACATGTATATAACAATTTACATTTTACGTTTAAATTTTTCATTTATTTTTCTCAAAACTTTATGTACGTGCAAAAAATGAATTGGATTTTTAAAATTTCATATAGTCAAACCTGTCTAATCGGGCACTTTGCGGGAATGCCCAATTAGAGAAAGTGCCCGATTACAGACGTTTTGCGAAAATACTTTAGATAACTTTCCAATGGGAACGTTGATCACCAAAAACGAATACTTCTCGAATAATCTTTATTCCATCAACTCTTTATTCCGCCTAAAGTCAACTCAAGCGACAATAACTATCCTAGCTTGCAAACTTTGCCAAAAATTTATTGTTAAATAAAAAAGAATTTATTTGAAATTTTGGAGTGCCCAATTAGAGAGGGTGCCCAATTACACAGGTTTGACTGTAATTCTTTATAATTTTATTAAATATCTATGGAAAAATATAAAAGAGGTATAAAATAAATGAATGCACCGTAGTGAGACGAAGCAGACGAATAAGGTCGCGCGGCAGTGACAGGCGCCACACCGCCGCCACTAGCCGGTCGATAAGTGTTGAACTCGTTGCGAAGTCGCTGCATTTCGTTCTCGACACGCTGCATTTCACTTTCGAAACGCTCGCGCATTGAGTCGAACTCGTTGTCGATAACGGAATAGTTGCTGCGTGTCACGTCAATGTGACGTTCGTTAAGTGGCGCTGCGCTATCGTAACCATTTCGAGATGCTCCACCAACACCGGTACCGCTGTTATTAAACGCTCCGCTTGTGCTCATTATTTCTAATATGTGATCAAAAAATAATTAACAGCTATTATGTTACTATTTCTATAATAAAAATATCTAAAAATAATAATATATTTGATTAATTTGTTTGAGAGCAGTATTGTCCAATTTTAAATAAAATAAAAAAATAATATTGGCTAAGAGCGAAGATCGAATTTCAGATTTCTAAAATCCATATTCCAATAAAAATGGAGTCACAAATTAACTTAAAATATCAATTTTTTCACTTATTTCATATATTGAAATTTCGAAAACATTGCTAACTTCAACTTTTCAATAATTTTCCATCATATAAATGGAAAAATATGAAAAAATGAATTTAAAAAAATTGTTTCCAAAATAAACTTTATTGTTTTTAAATAAAAAAGAAAAATCGAATAAAAGTTCAATCCGCTTTAAATTACAAAAAATTAAAATATTTTCTATTTAACAAATGTACGCTTTTGTCCTAGTAAATATGTATAAAAATTAAAATAAAGCTATTTTCTAAACTCAAAATTTCTTTTATAAAACAAATTACCAGCTTGTTATTTGAAAATTTTATATTTTTCTTTACGACTAAAATTTTTTTATATTGTTTAAAACGAAAATATAATAAAAAATTGTAATAAAGGTAATTTTAACTCACTTGGAAATCAAATCCCAAAAATTTATTAGTCATTTAGTTTAGCATAAAATTGAACAAAAAAATTATAAATTGGATTCTAAAGCAAGTTATAAGCCGCAAAAAAAGACTAATTTTTTATTTTTTCTAAATTTTTAGAAAGTTTTGCAATTCAATCACTAACAAAATATGTGCATAAAAATATATTGCCTATTGCATTTAGTAAAGAATTTACATACATTCCGTTAACACAATAAAATATATTTATTATTCAATAGGATAATGGCGATTGAAGAAATACATTTTTTTTTTCAAAATTTGAAATCAAACAAGTTGAAAAAACAATAGAAATTCTTTATGCTAAAATCATATTTACTCGATTTATTTATTTTCTAGAATGACGAAGAGAAAATTTAAGGAAAAAAAATTTTAAATTGAATGCGTGAAGATTTTATTCCAAAAACAGCGCAAAACTTCTTTCAAGGTCGATTGACGGCGTTCTATTTGTCTCAATTTTCTATTCAGATGCCTCTTTCGTATTTCGCTTTATTATTCCATTCGTATTTTTAAAATTTCTTCCATTTTCATATTTGTATTTCTTCTTAACTATTATATTATTCTTATATTTTGTTGGCTTTTTTTACGTGTGTGAATATTACTTTCCTATTGTTTTGAATAAGTTTTCTCTGTAGTTAAATCGCTATTGATGTCATTGAGGCCATGTATATAAAAAAACAATGCTGATTTTTGACAAAATCGTCATCATCACAAAAAATTTGAACTAATTGTAAGTTAAATTAAAATTTTTTGTTTCATTTTTCCTTTTGCAAATTTTTTATTGATCTCTTACTTTCATTTTTTTATTTTTTTCTTTACTTTTTTCCATTACTTCTTTAATCATCATCGACCAAAATGAATACTATCTTACTAAAAATTGCAAAAAATACGCAATAATTATGAATCAACCCAATAAATTATAATAAAAATAATCTAGATTTTAGATATTTTATTTTTTTTCAAAGTTATAGGTATTAAAAATATTGAATGCGATTAAAACAATAAAATTGGGAAATAATATTCTACATTTTGAACGATTAAAAAATATTCGTTAAAAATCAATTTTTTCGAACTGAAAAATCAAAAATAAAAAAATACATTTGCATGTAATGAATGTGCATTAGAAACGCACACAGCACTTACAACGTTATATATAAAGTATATATATAAAGTATATGTAAAAGTTTACATATTAATTTCAATTAGTTAAATGCAAGAAATAAAAAGGGAAGAAAAGGAATTTGCTTTAACTAAAAAATTTTCATTTGCTTGAATAAGTGATCAGACGAGAATTTTTGTATAATACATATAATAAGTATAAAACAAATAAAGAAAATGCACAATTTATCATCGAAACATTAATATGTGTCATTTCTAAAAAATACTTTCTATCATTATTCTTAAATAATTTATATATATATTTTATATTATTAGGTGTATAAAACTGTGTGTCATATTTATTAGTTTAAAAGTACACAATATTATAATTGCCAATATTCGTCGCATCAAATTGTTAAGATAATATTTAAAAAAATACGTCGCATCTAATTCTTTAAAATAATTTTTAAAAATACGTATTAACTCATACTATAAAATATGTACACAAACATATATGTGTACACTTATCATCACATAACGTGGTTTTGTTTTAACACTTTGCAGCCTAATATATTTCGTTATGAAGACAATTGATTTTTATTGATTTTCCATTTTTTCTGAACATTTTGTTTTGTTCGCCAGCAATTTGTTATCATTCAGCCGCTATTCTTTTCTCCCTTTTTGTTGCTATTTTTAACTTTGTCTCATTTTACAGCTTTTTGATTCCATACGCTAGAACTAATTGAAAAGCTTTCCTTTTTATGTTTTTAACAATCTTATCTTTTTTACTACATTTTGAAAAATTCTTCTTTTCTGCACTAAGTTCTAAACTTCAAACAAATAATTTTTAAAATCCTGGAAACAATGCTAATAATTAAAAACGATATTATTGATATTAAAATTAAAATTTTTTACTAAATTAAATCAAGGATTTTATTCACTTTATTATCATTTTTATTATTAAATTGCTGTATTATGACTAGGTTAATGTACCTAAAGTACCTGTTTGTCCAACAAATTATTATTATTATTACCCTAATTTCGCGTGTATAAGGCCGGATGTTTTGAGCCAAATTTAAATTCGCGCCAATAAGTTCATCCTCTGTTCGTATCGGATCCGTTGGAGTCCAAAGTTTGTGCCCGCCTTTGTCCCGGTTTCACAAAAGTGCGAACAAAATTTGGACTCGCTTGGATCCAATACAACAAAATGAACTCGTTGGCGCCAATTTAAATTTGGTTCAAAACACTGAGCCTTATACACGCGAAATTAGAGTAAATTATATTACTGTGTGGTTTTACTTTACATGTTGTTAATTTTTTCTTATACCAATAATAAAAATGGTTTAAAAAAATCTTTCGAAAAACAAATTGTTTTTTGTAGGTAGAAAGAATTTCATTTTAACTTTATATTTCAATTATCCTTTGATTTTTTTGGCATTTAGCTAAAGTTTTTTTGCATTATTTAAAATTTTTACAAAATTTATTATTTGGGCTAAAGGCACAAAAAATACAAAATTCGAATTCAATTATTTAAAAAGAGATAATAAAAAGTTTATATAAAATGTTGAACAAAATAAAGATCGGATTATAATAAAAAAATGCAAAGTGACAAATTAATTCACGAAATACTAAAAGTCGAGGAACAACTCGTCAAAATGTCTATACTAAAGGAGTAGGAATGAATATATATGTACATATGTATACTAATAAAGGGTATTTTATCAAAATTAACAAAATGAGAAGTTTCTCATAGTCATAAGTTGAATTCTTTATGGCCTCTGCTCAAGTTCCTCTTTTATTTGGTATCATAGCGCCGAATATAGTCAAGCGCCTCGTTGACGTCCTCCATCGATCCCAGAAAAATAGGCGAACGCTGATGAATGGTCGTAGGTCGAACGTCGAGAATCGCCTTCTCGCCGGTGCTAGCTGCGCCACCCGCGTGCTCCATTATGTAAGCCATGGGATAACACTCGTAGAGCAAACGCAACTAAAAAACCTCCAAAGTTTAATGTCTTTCCAAAAAGGAATTTTTCTCGAATTATTTTTTTAAATATAGTCTAAATGATTTAAAACTAGTTTGAACTAAATTGATCATTTTCTAATTACAGTCAAACCTCGATCTAATGACACCCCTAGGGACCGAACCTAGGTGTCATTAGATCGAGGGTGTCATTAGATCAAGGTTTTCGAAAATAGCTAGCACCATTGAGGAATTTCTGTCCCAATTTGTCGATCAATGCACTTTATTCGCCAAAAGATTAGAGAAGCAAAAAAAAAAAAACTGTAAAGCAATAAAATCGGGAAGCATAATTCTTAAAGCAGAAAACGAAAAAGCTTTTTTTTTCAACACTATCACACGAAAACAATAAGCGAGAGAGGAGGAACACGACCGATCAAGCGAAAAACTTAAGAATGAATATAAAGAAAAAACATTTTTGGTGGCAAAATTTGAACATAATGCCAAGAAAAAATGAGCGAAAAGAAAATTTGAATTTAAAAAAGAAATTTCGTAAACCCAAGTTTACGACACCAAGGTAAAAAAATGGCTAGCTGAGCGCAATGGGTGTCATTGGATCGAGGTTTGGATTCCTTACAACTGTCATTGAAAGAAGATTTTTACGTTATTAGATCGGGGGTGTCATTAGATCGAGGCTTGACTGTATTATTATTTTATAATTCTATTTGATGAAGTTCCAATTAATCTAAAAATTGTGAGCCTATAATTTATTAAAAATCAAAAAATTTCGTCAAAAAAAAATAATATTTCTTGAAACCTTTCCATTGGGCGAATCTTTCGTTGCTGGATAGATGAAAATGCCCCCGTGAAGTAGAGTGCGGTGTACATCCGCCACCATGGAGCCCACATAACGCTGCGCATAGCTCTTTTTACCCTCATCAGGAAATTTACGCGAGTGAACGTATTGGGCGATACCCTTGGACCATTTCTTGGCATAGCCCTCGTTAATGGAATAAATATTACCGCGCGATGGAATGCGCATTGATGGATTCGTGAGAATAAACTCGCCGACGCTCTGCGCAATTGATCAAATTATATGCTAGTTATAAATATGCTAGTTTGGTTTAAATTTCAATAAATAATTAATAAGAAACTGACTGCCAGTGATGTCCCATGGATTTCAATCCGAACTCTTGACCCTAAGTCCGAAAACTAGTGCCGGTAAATCCCTATCATTTACTATAGCTCTTATCATTACATAAAAACCATATAGACGAAACAAAAAAGTAATCTACTGGATCCAACGTAAAACCATTGACGCCGTCGCCGGTACAAAGTACTACAAAAGTCGCGCTACCGTATAGCGCATAGCCGGCAGCCACCATTTGACGACCATTTTGCAGAATGTCTTCTTCGGTAACCTTCGTGCCGACGTCACTAATGCGCTTGTAAATACCAAAAATTGTTCCAATGGACACGAGACACTCAATGTTAGATGAGCCGTCTAGAGGATCAAACGTAACAATATACTTGCCCTGTTTGCCGGCTTCGACTTCGACAACCTTAAAAAGGGTGCGTCACATTTCATTGATGGAATTTCTTTAGATTAGCTCAAGAAAAATAACGAGTGTTGTGACTTGGCTCCAGAAATTACTCGTTTTAATTAGACCAAAAATTTATATGATAATTTTAATGGCGATAAAACGTAAAAAAAATAGCGGGGCCATTTGGAGCCAAATATGAAGAGTTCCATTGTATTTGGACTCTTCACCTCTAAATGACAAACCATTTCGTTCTCTTCGGAAATGAGACAGCATGCATTAAATGAATGGTAGAGCATGTTTATCATAAGTTTATTGCTGAGCACATCCAATTTCTTAACGTCCTCCCCTTGAACGTTAGTGTTGCCGGCCAAACCGTACAGCTGCGCGAGGCCTGCCTTTCGCACCGCCGAAGAAATGGCCTTTACGGCGGTGAGAATAGCTGTCAACAAATGTGTCAATTCACCCTTGGCCTGAGGGTGATTCTTTTGCTCCTAAAAACAAAGAAAATATTAATTAAATTATTTACAACATTTGAATAAAATAAAAAAATTTTACAATAGAATATCGAAGGAATTTTCATAAAATATCCTCCCGAAAATATGTAAAAAAAATTGTTCTTCAATATAATAATAATAAACAAATACAATGGGACTCTTCACATTTTAGGAATCAGGTATATACCTGCATGACGAAGCGCTGTAGCGTCATGCAATCCGTCTCAATTCCATACTCCGAAGTACTCATCTTATAATTATGTTAAGTTATGAAAAGATTTTCTGAAGATTCTCAAATTATTAAAAGTCAAATATGTATAATTATTCAATTTAAATAATACAGCATATGTAAAGTATAAGTAAAAAATAAATAAAATTAATTTTTCAATAATAGCCTGAGTATATTAGAAAACATCATCCAATTCCAATTCATATTTTTCGCATCAAACAAATCATTTTTCAATCACATTTTATGTTTGAAAAAGCACAAAGTACAAAAATTGCACTTGGAAAAATACTTTTTTTGAAAATTTTCGAAATTTTCTCATGTTTTTTGAAATTTATTTGAAATTGTGCCATATTCGCTGGCATTTTATAAATTTACGCTTTTACGTAATTTAATATATCTATAGTTTTTAATATTGCTATAATGTATAAATCATATCTTCACAATGATCTCCTTTCTTCATAACATTAATAATTTAATCGTATGGGTTCAAAATTTGTGTTTAGCATGTTTCGAAACATCTTCTCCAAGGCAACAACTTTTTCGACGTCGTCAAATTTGCTAAAAGGGCCACAACATTATTTTCGTATGTTCAGCTCAGTGCGTCCACTCGGGCCAATGAACAAAGTCCCGGAATTTCAGGTTCATTTCTCTCATTAACTTCCTAAAGAATAGCAATGTATTAAAGTGAATTTATTTTTAGGGAAATGCAATTGTAAAAAACGAAATTAAGACTATCTCCTATAAGGACTACGGTGGCAAATGGCTAGTTTTCTTCTTCTACCCACTTGATTTTACCTTCGTCTGTCCCACGGAGATTATTGCATTCAGCGACCGAGCTGCTGAATTTCGCAAGCTTAACACAGAAATTATAGCGTGTTCGTGCGACTCGCATTTTAGTCATTTGGCCTGGTGCCAAACTTCGCGCAAAGACGGGGGTCTCGGCGAAATGGATGTACAATTGTTTTTCAATTAATTAATTGTTATACTCTCTTTTTTTATAATTTTTATTGCATTATTTTAGATTCCTGTTCTCTCTGACTTTAGTAAAAAGATTGCCACCGATTTTGGCGTTCTCGACACAAATACCGGACTCTCTTACAGGTTTGTATTTTTCTAAATTTTATTCATATATGTGTATTAATGATATGTGATATAAATTTTATTTACTTAATATTAATTAACTTAATCTTTAATTATAAGCAATCCGATTCAGAGGTCTTTTTATCATTGATCCGCAGGGCCATATTCGTCATTGTCTCGTCAACGACTTGCCCGTTGGCCGGAGCGTTGACGAAGCACTTCGCACTCTTAAGGCCTTTCAATTCGTTGAAAAACATGGCGAAGGTGTGATGTACTCTCTTATGAGATTCTAATAAATTTCCGACTACATTTCTTAAGAAGAGCGCAGTCTGTGATTTTTTTGACCACAGTGATTCACAGTTTTGGGGCTTCGTAATAAGTTCTCAGACTAATTGTTTCCCTGACTTATTTAGGAACAAAATGATTATTGTGTGAATGTAATGACTAATTAAAGTTGTTATTGATTAGTAAAAAAAGGTAAAAAGATTTATTTGTAGTTTGCCCAGCGAATTGGGAAGACGAGAAGCCGACCATCAATGTTAATTCGCCAAAAGAATACTTCTCCAAGGTCAATAAATAAAAGAAGCTATGCTATGAATTTGAAAATTTTGGACGATTTAGAAGAATCGTCAATACATATAATATTTATATTTATGAATTAAATATTGTCTTTTAGGTATAATAAATTTATTTTTGTTTAAATTATTCTGAATTATTTGTTATGTACCAGGCATGTCGCGGAAATAAATTTGGGATTTCGGAAATCGGAGTCCCGATAAAATTTCGGATATCGGCACGAAAAAATCGCCTAAAATTGGAAAAAATAATAAAATTATTTCGAAAAATTTTTCAAATAGATTTAAAAAAAAATTAAGGATACAAAATGGCTGAAAAATTTTATTCTTCGTTAATTTGCCTATCAAATGGTATAAATTTTATCAGGATTTAAAAAATATAAAAAAAATTATATTATGTTAAATTTTTAAACATAACATTAATTAAAACATTTATTATTAAGTGAATGCTACTATATTGAAACATATTAAAATGCGACCAGAAATGTCGTGGAAATAAATTTGAGATTGCGAAAATCGAAATTCCGATGAAATTTAAAATTTCGAAAATTGAAAATCTGTGCGAAAAAATCGCCGGAAGTAGGAAATTAGAAGTCGAAAATCGGAACAAAAGTAAGATTATTTAAATGAAAATTGAGGCAAGGATGGCAGAAAAATTTTATTCTTCGTTAATTTGCCTATCAAATGATATAAATTTTATGAGGATTTAAAAAATATAAAAAAATTATAGTTCAAACAGGAGAGCCAATATTTTTTATTTTAATTTTTTTTGGCTATATTTATTTGACTGCGAAATATCATTGACTGTTTGCTCGTCCAGCCCTTTGCCGAAAACCATCACGACTTTTTCGCATTGCATTCGTCGTCTATATAAGCAATAATTTTTCTCCCACCCCCCAACATTATCATCGTTGGTGTTCTTAAGCCGCGATTCATTCTTTCGAGCTGTAGTTAAGGTCCTACCGTTCTATAGGTTCGCATTCCGAGGGTTGTGTTCCTGGTTCGGCGATGGGCACGGAGTGTTTGTGGTTCACTCCCTCGGCAGGCCAAATCGGGTGTCGTGACGTCCCACAGCTCGGGAGTTCTGGATCAAGGCAAGAGTTCATACTCGATATCGTCACCTCTCGGGTTTACCCGATCCTTCTCAATCAGCATCTTGTATTGGTTAGATGTTTATGGGCTATGCCTTTCCCACGGCTTGAGCTAGTCCGTTTCCAAGTTGGACTCACATCTTTAAATCGTTGAGTTCAATTAACGTTGACTTTGGCTCTCGGCTTAAAAAAAAATTTTTTTAATATATATTCTTTTGGAGACTCATTTCGTTATTTATGCTCTTATTCTCAATTTAATTCTATACTAGATTGGATGGCTGAGAAATTCGGCGATTTTTTTTCAATTTTAGTAGTAAACAAGTCAATTTATAATGTAAAATATTTTCCATTTTTTACATATAGCTAAAAAATATTCGATCAATTTTAGGAAAATTTTTAAACTTTTAAAAAAAATTGGTCCGAAATTTTCGAAATTTTGGCTATTTTTTTGGAAAAAATCGATAGGAAAATCGACGGAAATCGTAATAGTAAATTTTCCAAAATTTTTTTAAAATTTAATGTTTATTTTTAAAACTTTTTGCAAAATTAATCGTTTTCTAAAAAAATTCACATATGTATGTAAAAAATAATGTAGAATTCAAAAATAAAATAATGTTAGAACTCGATTCACGTATTTTTATACGTAATAAATCATTATTACTTATTATTATTATCATTGTTATTTCAACTTCTTCATTATTTTTACACAGTTTTTTTTTATTAGGATGAGATTAACTTTATGAGTTAAAATTGCATATTACATAAATGATAAGTTAGAAACCTCACAAAATATATATGGCTCAAAAATTATTGATTATAATAGATAAGTTAAGGCTAAAATTGAAATGCGAACACAATAGATTTTCGTCTTGTTTCAGTGGATCGAAATTTATGTGGCTGAAAATATTTGTCTGTCTATATAGTCATAACAAATTATTTTTTCATTTTCTTTCTTGTTCTTACAATAATACCGCATAACAATATTTTATAATAAAAAGGTAAGTGATTAATATGCATGAGATTTCGCTTCGCTATAGAATATGATCAATTGAAAAAAAAGCACGTCGAAAAATAAACAATTGTGGGTATAAGAATGCGCAAAAATGTTTTCTCTAGGCCGAAAATTGTGAGGTAATTTTAAAAGCCAAAAGAAGGAAATCATAAAAAGAAGAACACAATAAATAATGAGCTTTAAAAGAAAAAGTTTAAGAGCTTTAAGAGCTAAAAGGTATTAAAAAAACGAGTCTAACAGTTAATATAAAGAGTTAAAAGATGAGAAAGTCCCAAAAACAAGAAAAAGATGATTAAAAAAATAGATGATTAAAAAAAAGTTAATTTTTTTATTTTTATAATCATTCAATTTTTAATATCCTCAAAGATATTTAAAAAAATTATTAATTTTTCTTTGTTATACTTCTTCCAACTTAATATTATTGTATAATTTTATGGATGCCTTTTTTCTATAACAATTTTTTTTGATAAATTCAACGGATTGCTTAATGATGAGCGATCCCTTTTTTCCTTTTAATAAAACATTCTTTTTTCGGTCCAAAATTGCTGTTCTACACAAAAATTATGCAAAATACGCGATGCGGCTGCAAATTTTTTTAATTCTTTACGTTTATTTTTTGCTTTGTTTTGTGTTGTAGATAAATTACTATTATGTATTATTATTATCACGAGTGAGAGTTTTGTAGTTTTTTCCCTTTTCTTTTATCGCTAAAAATTTTTTAATTTTTTTACGGAACAAATTTTTTTATTAGTGAAAATCAGTGGAATTTTCGACTAATTTTTTTCCATTGACATTATTACACATAGCATTATTACGTACCATATTTGCACTATTGTTGAAAGAAATTCCATTGTATGCATATGTAATCACGATCACTTATCGATAATTTTTAATCATCAATTTGTCCAAAATTTGAGTTAAAAAATTGACTTTTTACCTTATACCAAATTTCGAGCATCAATTGAATAAATTCTCTAAAATTCGTTTTAGCTTAAAACTTTTAACTTAATAGTTTGAATTAGATAGACTTAATTTTAAGTGCCTAAATGCGTCCTCTCTCTGGACAAATTATAAATCCGAAACACAAAATTTAATTATTCATTACTGATAATTTTTATTGCAAATATTTAATGCATTTTAATTATGTAGATAAAATTTTAAAATTCGATTTCTTAAAAATTATATCTTCGGAATTTAGAGTGAAATAGTGCTGATATGAAAAAGGATGAACATTTGTGCACACTTCTCATTACTCACACCGACTTGGATGATCCGGTTATGATTGAAAAAAAATATTTTTGTTGCTGCCAAAATTTTGATAAAATTAGCAAATTAACGCTATGTTTTTTTGTTTAAATACATTCGAAAATAGGATCCCCAAATCCAAATTCATTTTTCGGTTTCGTTTCTCTCTTTTTCTTTTGCCAGGACTTTTGTTTTTCGATTCTTTAAAATTTATTTTTTCTTTATTTCTTTTTGCAGTGTTTTTCATTTTTTCCCTCAACTTTAATCTTCACTTTCTTTATTTTATCTATTTTTCCTATTTGTTTGTACAATTTTTATACATTGTCCAGAACAACGATTTGTTCGTTGTTCGTTTTTCATTCATGAAGATGAGTGCGGTAAAAACAATGCGCAAAAATTTTGTAAAAAAGCAATACAAAAATAAGAACAAGATCAACAAGAACATATATGCACATATTTATGACAATAAAAAAGAAAATGAGTAAAATTTTCTTGACTCTTATTGTCTCAGTTACAATTCTCTACCCATAAAAAATTACTCTATTTAAAAAAATTAGAAAACATATCTCGTATTATATTAATTTATTAACGCCTTTTTTTCATATCAAAAAATTCTTATCAATTTGCAAATCTCGCATTTTTACTGTAAAAATAAACATTTACTCAAAGTTCGTTTTTTATTAAAATACATTTACATTATCTAAAAATGTCTTTTTTCAAAATTCTTAGTAAATCGTTTCCAAGATATTGTTTCCAATATACCAACGTTGTAAAATTATAAACTTATTTTATAGCTGAAAGAAACAACAACAGCTTATTCGTTTGTTAGCACAGATCCATTCGATTACCCACAGCGGCGACGAGTCGTACGTACCATACACTGCGGTACGATATAAATAATGCTTACCTAACAAGAAAGAAAAAAATTTAAAAATTGACTTTTTTGAAGTCTCAATCCTACTTTTAAAGGACGCGTCCAAATGCAAAAAAATTTTGCTCACCCTTTTGTTCATGTTTTGAATTGGCGCCAATGAGTTCATTCTGTTGTATTGGATCCAAGCGAGTCCAAATGTTGTGCCCGCCTTCGTTTCAGTTTTATAAAAGTGGGCACAAAATTTGGACTCGCTTGGATCCAATACAACAGAATGAAACCATTGGCGCCAATTCAAAACATGAGCAAAAGGGTGAGCAAAATTTTTTTTTGCATTTGGACGCGTCCTTTAAATAATATTTAGAAAATGGAAAAAATTTAACAAGCGGAATGAATGCGGTGGTAAAACGTGTTTCACGTTCCGCATATTCGCCCAAAAGCAAACATTTGGGATCGGATTTTGTGGAGGATCGAATTTATCGGGTAAAAAGTGTAACGCCTACAAATGTAGACGGCATGAATGAGGCCACCATAGAGATTGAGTCGCCACTGCTCAGCCACACATGTACGACGAGCAGCGGCGTTGACAGCCGCACGCCAACACCCGCTTCCCATGGCAATGGGCGCGTCAATATACAAGAGGTGAGCTAGAAAAAAATAAGATAAATTTTGTAAAAATTATTTATATACATTTTAAATTACTAAATGTATCACATTAAAAACAAATACATACATATATGTGAAAATAAATAAAGTACAATTTCAAATTGTCCACAACTGTCCATGTTGTATATTTATTTCTTTCCATATTACCGAAAAACCATTGCTAGGTAAATATTTTTGCTTTTTGTTCATGTTAAAAATTTTCAATCGCTCTCTTTTCACTTTTTATTATTTACCCGTAATAATAATAATTATTATTTGCACCAATACTAAATTGAATATCCGTGTTATCGTGTCTTATTCTATATTTTGTTATTAAGGGACGATTTATCTAGGCAAAAAATAAATGCATATATTTTTTTTTCTAAATAAACGAAAACAGAGTTTGGAAATTAAATTATAATCAAACATAAAACATTTTCTCGTTTTAGAGCTTTTATCAATTCCAATTCTCATAGGTAACATTGACGTACATATGTGAGAAATGTGCCAGCGTGCCACCTGCGACAAAATCGTCGCGAACATCATTTTCCGACTACGGTGGGCTTGACTATGATGAGAGGAAATTTTCGCTCAATAGTGTGCTACCACATCGAATGGATGAAAGTGGAATGACTCATTATGGTATCGACGAATTCATTCAGGTGTCTGAAATAACATCTACCAACTATTTTTAAGATAACTACATATGAATTATCGCAGATATCAGATACGTCGGATCAAAATCGATCAAAACCTGAATCCTACGCGGTTCCATTACGGGTTGATACTGCGCCGTACAAGTACAAGCAACAAGCTCATTTACGGAACGCGTCGACCGATGACGTATCGCGACAGCGCACAATTCGATTCGAAGATGCGCGCAACAGGACTGCGCATAAGCCTAGACAACGGTTTGATTATTAAATCTTTTTCTAACTTTATTAATATTTAATAAACGAGTTAGTTTTTAATATTATTTTAAATATTATTTTTGGATATACATTATTACCCTAATTTCGCATGTATAAGGCTTTTAAGTGTTTTGAGCCAAATTTAAATTGGTGCCAATGAGTTCATTCTGTTCTATTGGATCCAAGCGAGTCCAAATTTTGTGCCCACTTTTATGAAACCGAGACAAAGGCGGGCACAAAATTTGAACTCCAACGGATTCGATACAACAGAATGAACTCATAGGAGCGAATTTAAATTTGGCTCAAAATACCCGGCCTTATACATACGATATTAGAGTAATACAAAATGAAATATGTATAGCTTTTCTTATTATTAATACATATACATGTATATGTGAATATCATATTTTTATGATTTTTAAAGCATATTCTAAAAATGTAATCGCATTAAAAATTTCATCAACCTTTTTGAATAAAACTAAAAATATTTTTGTTAAAAAATTGACGTTTTTTGCAGTTAACTTTTTGTTTTTTTAAGTGTTAAGTGAGAATTTTATTTTTTTTAAATTTTTAATTGATTATTAAATACAAATGTATTTTTGTATATTAAACATAGTACCCAACAAGTGTTTCCATTTTTTTAACTTATGCAAAGTTTAAAATGCCGCCAAATTGGCAAATCGTTATTTTAGGCTCAATTCTCCTGATTTTTTGTGACATTATTCCTCAGTCACTATATAAATATTTGGCAAAATTAGAACTTCAGATTTCCTATTGGATCTGAGTTATGGTAATGCCAAGTTTTAGCGGGAAACAAAAAATTTAACTTTAGCAAAAAGTTAATTATTGCACCCAATACAATATTTAGTTAATTATTGCACCCAATACAATTTTTTAAAATTTGTTTTATGTTTAGATTCATTCCTGAATTTTGCTTCGCGATAGAATTTTGATAAGATAAAAATTGTTTTGTTAAAGAAAAAAGCTAACGAAAGTTAGCTTTTTTTTGCGGCTTGAATTTGGAAAAAGGGCGAGAGAAAAACAAACACAAAATCACTAAAATAAATGAAATGATTCATGCAAATTCATTAAATTTTAATTGAATTGAAAAGCTGAAGAAGCAGCATAATATGTTTTTGAAAAATTCAAATATCTCATAATTTCTTCCCCAAAATTGATACTTCATCCAAAAACTTATTAATTATTATTTTTTTTTCAATTATAAATTTGCCAGCTCGAACTTAAAAACTTGATCATTCATAGAAAAAAAAACAAAAAAGCGAAAACAAATTTTTTTTCGAAAAATATAAAAAATGGAAAAAAATGTTTGAAAAATATTTCTTATAAAATATAAATTTTTTAAGTTAACATTTTTTTTAGAAAATTTATTTTTGCTTAACTTTTTTCCAATTTTTTTCGTTCTTTTTTTTTTGGAACCGCTTGAGTGATTTAGTGATTCACACGGCGTGCAAAAAAGAAACAATAGATAAACCCTAAATCTTTTCAATTTTTTACGTTTTACTTATGTTTTTGGTTTTTAAAAATTTGTTGTAAATTTTCAGAGTTGGCTATGTATGATTCGAAAGTATAATGTATGTGCATGATAAACGCAAGGAAATTAAGTTCAATGAGATGTTCGAGAAGAAATGGAACTGGATAGGGGAGAAGGGAAATAATCGATGAGTGAATATGAAATGTAATAATTAACATGAAAAATGATAATAAAATTACTTAAACTTAATAATTATGATGATTTTAATCATTTGGATTTTAATATTTAAAACAATTAAACTATTTTTAATCAATTTGATTGAATTATTTCCAACGAAATTATGAAATAGCAAAAATGAGAAAAAAGTTTAAGCTTTGAAAAATTATTTCTTAAAATTTGTTTGCAGTTTGAATTTATTTTTGCATTTTCGGCGAGTAACTACAAAAAAAATGAATTGAAACGATTGAATAGAAAAAAACTTTTTTATTTTTTCATTTCTATGTTTCTTTCTTCCTTTTATATAATAATAATTATGTAATATCATCATTTTATATAAAAAAATTTGAATAAAACATTTAAGCGCATTTTTATTTTTAAGAGTGCGAAATCGAGCAATGTCAGACTGGCAAAACACTGATTTATATGAGCATCAGCGAAACGAAAAGTCTTATGAATTTGAGGACGTGACACATGGCAAAAGATCGGCGACGTCGCGCACAATTTACGAGCGCACAACGAGCGAAGTTACAATGAGTAAGAGCACTACGACCACATTTCATCCAACTGCACGACTGAAAGTACCCACATCATCATTTTCACCTAGATCAACATCACAACCACATCAACAATCCGATCATGAATTTCATTATATACATCAACACGGGGATAAACGCAAACAGCAGGAACGCGAATGGGAAGAACGAAAGGAAAACCGTACTGTTGAAAAACAAATTCCAATTATCATAATTTCGTCGTCGAAAGATGCAAAACGTTTTGATCCACATCCACGTTCAAACATCGTGAAATCACAAAATTTACTATCACAGAATACGAAGCTACCAGCCTCATTCTCGTGGATTACACCTAATTTTAATTCCAGGAAGAAAAGTAGTCTTCCGCGCTACGATAATGACGAAATTCGCATACACGCGCGCTACGACGACGATTTTGTTTATGCAGAGGGGCTGGGTGGCTTGCGTCGGATAATTGGCAGGCAGCCTGCAACCGAAAGATTTACAACAAATTTTCCTACAGCTAAAGATTTTACTACGTTTGAGGTTTGCAAAAATGCACAAAATTATTTGATTCATCACGCATTCTTTATATTAAAATATACATTTTTTCATTGGGACCAACTTAAAATTTAATGCTGAATAGAATAATGTATGAATTAATTTTAACTTTTAATATAATGAAAATTAGGCTGTTGATTTCTCATTTTATTCAAATTTCAATAGCTAAAATATTTATATGAAAATGTAATATAGGAAAGAAAAAGTTATATACGATCACCACCACCAACCCAACAGGATTCAACCAGAGAAAATTTATTACAAAAAATGCCACCGAGGCCTCAATGTCATTATGAGTACGAAGAAAAGGAAGAGCATTACTATGAAAGGATTAGCAAGAGATGCCCGATAAACGTAGAGAAAATGAGTACTGAATCGACCGGCAAGTCACAAGAGCAGATAATGCCTTATGGGTCAACTAAGAATTTTAGGTGCTTATTATTAAATTCAATGTACAATTTGGCGTAAACAAAGGGATGATTTTTATCAAATGGCTAAACTAAATTTAAAAAATTTAAAAAAAATTTAAAAAAAATTTAATTATATTCTCATTAAAAATTAACTAAGAATATAATTATATATGAATCGAGTTCTAGCGATGTGGCCGCATCATCCGGGTGTGACGAACGGGAAATTAACCGAGAATTCTCGTCAAGTTCCGGGTTTACGTGCCCGCCACCGTACACATCGCCAACTACAGTATCGTTGCCAGCAGTAGGTGAACAGTCGATTATAGAAAAACCGTTACGTTTTATCGACTACGATACGTATCGACAAGAAGTGGCGCAACTGCAGCGCGAAGCCATACAAGATAGCAACGACATTGACATGCCGGTGCCATTAACTCCTGCGATGGTGTTGTTTCCCAGAAGAGATACGTCAACTATGCTATCAAAGCTCAAGTATTTTACAAGGACGGAACTCGGACCCAAAGAAGCTACTGTAGCCGAAGATACATCGATGAGCCCAAAAACAATGGAGAACACTACGATTAGTGCAACTCTGCGACTTACAGCTGATGAGCGTGCAGCCGCCGAGGATGTTAAGCTAACACAACAGACAGAGCAGGATCCAGTTAAAGAGTTTGACCGAAAAATCGAGGCAACTCACACGAGTCCTGGATTTCGATCTTTGCATCAGGAAGTACCAACTCTTGCTAGCGATCAATATTCGACAAGATACGATACAGAAGCGACGAAAATTTCTTCAGCTAATATTATTCTCACGGCCAAATCAAAAAAAAAAAGCGATTCGATGCCGGAGAAGAACTCTATTACGAATATTAGTCGAAATCCTTTACAAAAAACACAAACTACCTTTTCATTTACGACAACAACTGATAAAGGTAAATTAACTCGAATAAATTTTGCATATATACATATATTCTATTTATATGTACAAGGATATTCCAAATAAAAATTCAATTATGTAGACCTTTAAGTTTAGAAGGAATTCGACAAGATCAGGCGGCCATAGAAGAACTTAAAAGAAGTCAGATGGTAAAAGAAAAGCCGTTTCAATCAAATAGAGAATTCCGAGAAACGGAGCGGCAAGACTTTAGCGAATACTATCGAAAAGTAAGATAAATGACAATTATTTTAGCCAAATTTTTTAACTTGACATTCTGTTCAATTTATTAGCATTTTTAATTTCTATCTTGTTTATAATTTATAGAAATTTTTATTTATTTTTAAAATATAGCCAGACTCATATCGAATAGCGAGCTATATGGAGAACTACGATTTTCACCATTGCCAAGAGCGATCTGAAGAAAGCCGAAAACGTAGACCCATTTACATTGAGAAAGCTACTAAGCAAAACATGGATATTAGCATTGAGCGAGTGTCACCCTCTCAAAGACAAACAAAAGAGAAAAGTGCGGAGAAAAAGGTTGAAAGTGGGGAAACAGAAACATTTACCACTACTACGAGTACTACCACTAAGATAAATGATACGACGAAATCCTCTACAATAACAACAACATTTGGTGTGGCACCAATTGAATTGGAGTCCATCGAAAGGTCATCGCGTGTGCAGACCAGAGAAACTGGAACGGGGTCTCACGAAATCCCGATTCGTACTTTTGAAACATCCACAGCCAAGAAAAGCAATGGCATGAGCGTGGAAACCGGTACTGATATGAATTTTTCTTTGGTTCCTAGTCGGGAAGTTGGCGTTCAAGCGAACGTGGCAACTGGTGATGACACCACAGCGGGCCGTGAATTGCTCGAAACATTGCGTCGCGAGCTACAGTACGAGGAGTTCATAGATTTAGAGGTCCGGCGTCGTCGAACCGTAAACGAGCTCTCCGCTGCGACTGAAGATCAACCCTTAACGCCAGTACGCGAGGAAGAAATCGATACATATGCGTTAGCATCCTCAACGAAAGACACCGACAATGTTCAAATCTTGACAAATGCTGTCGACGATGCGCTCATCGAAACTTATGAGCCTGAAATCATCAGAGAGCCAATTATAGGAGCAACTAGCGAAAAAAATGAAGACCAAACACATGCTGCCCAATTGGTATTGTAATTTAAATTTTTTTTTCATAGTAGTTTAAGCAATA
The DNA here is from genome assembly GCA_024678965.1 of Bradynema listronoti. Taxonomy (NCBI): domain Eukaryota; kingdom Metazoa; phylum Nematoda; class Chromadorea; order Rhabditida; family Allantonematidae; genus Bradynema; species Bradynema listronoti. The sequence goes on along the minus strand of JANLNO010000152.1, from coordinate 623,756 downwards.
AAATTACAACCCAATTTTCTGTTTCATTAAAGTTCTTGAAATAGTATTGAGACTAATTCTAGGCATCCCAAAAATCAAATCTATTAGTACGTAAAAATTTTATATTTTAATAGAGTATGGAAAGTATTGAAAGTTTGGCAGTAACTCAAACCACAGACGTGCCATCGGGCCAAATTCTCGCCGACGTGCTCAGCGACTCGGAAACCCTTTTGCTGGATGAACAAGAGGTATTGAGTTGAAAAATGGCTTTAACAATAAAAAAAAACAATTTTCAAATATCTAAATTAAGTGGGATTCATTTTATTTCAAAAAATAAAATGTGAAATTATTTTTTAGAAATATTTTTGTACTTTTTGTACCTAAATTATGATTGGAATTTTTTTGTCAGTTCATTCTTTTTCGCTGTGCAAACAAAAAAAAATAAGTTAAGGCAAAAGTATGAAAAATATATATATTTTTTAAAGCAATACAAAAAATATTATATTTTCTTTTTTTGAAGGTAAATTTTTTGAATGATTTTACCGTTTTTCGATTTTTACCATATTTTTTTCATAAAAAATTTTGTTAAATAAATTTTTATGAAATTTATATTTGTAAAAGAATACATGTCTAAGCTTACATATAATATATCTAGTATATATTGTGATTATTATACGTTTTGTACTTTTGTATTTTGTACGTTTTTCAAATTACGTGATTATAAAATGTCTGTAAATGCATTTCATATTTATACGTTTGCGTATTACGAAAATACGAAAATCCTCGATAAATTATTACAATGCCAAATTAATAAACAAATGGTAAATAATTAAAGCATTTGTTCGAACAATTAATAAATACATCTAATAAGCGAATAAGCGAAAGTTTATATCATATTATTTTTTGCTGGTAAAAATATTACTCTATTTCAATAGAAAAATTTTTGAATAAAATTCAACAACAATTTCTTATCTCTCCTAAATTAAAATAATGAAGAAATTCCAATGATTTCTACCAGTTTCAAAAATAGTAATTAGTTTACAATATTATATATATGTTACGGGAAAATATGTTGCACGGCCATATACGTATTTGGCCGGCCATATAAGTTTTTAAAAGAAAAAAACTTATATGGCCGGTATATGGCCGATTAAATACGTATATGAGCGTTGCAACATATTCTCCCGTATATATATATATATATTTTTATATATATATATATATATATATATATATATATATATATATATATATATATATATATATATATATATATATATATATATATATATATATATATATATATATATATATATATATATATATATATATATATATATATATATATATATATATATATATATATATATATATATATATATATATATATATATATATATATATATATATATATATATATATATATATATATATATATAAGTCAAACTAATAAAAAAAAGTAAAAAAAGCGTATGTACATAGATATATTTGATAAAATATATAAGTAGTTAATTTCTTGTCCTTTTATTCGAATTTTTTCGAAAATATTATATTTGGCTCGATTAAAATTTTTTTCGCCGAGAGTCGATTAATTTTTTTTGTGAGGCCGCAAAACGCTTTTACGTTCATTACTTAGTTCTTTAACTTTTCACAATTTCAATTTTTTACTTTTCAATCGTTTACAATCGCTTTCGCACAGGCGCTAACTTACCGCACTAATTACCATATTTATAATATTAATATTTCACATTCGTCAAATTCCTCAACAATGGTGTGGCTATTTTTTTATTAAAAATATAATTCTTTATTAAATAAATTTCGATAAACTTATAAAATTTTTTTCCAAATTTTATAATAAAAGCTAGAACTAGAGATATTATGAATTCGATTCGAAATAGTCAGAGCCTGGACCTTTTTTATTCATCAAAATTTGGTTCAAGTTTGTTTGAGTTTGAAAATTTTCGGTTGGCTTGAAGTTTGAATTCGAATTCAAATTTGATTTCGAACAAATTTCGAACAAAAATCTGGCTTCAAAACATTTCTAGTAGAGATAAGTTTACTGAAATACAATTTGTTACAGACAAAAGTATTTTTGATTAAGGAAAATGATGAAAATAGCGCAAATTTTTAGTTGTTATGATCGTAAGTTTTTTAAAAAAATTATATTTCGATTATCAAACGTTGTAAAAGTGAAAACAAAGTGAAAGTTAAATGTCGAAAAGAGCATTTTTGTTGCGCAATTTTTTTCGAAATTTTTCTATAAGCGTATGCGAAAATTGAAAAAGCATAACGCACATTTGTAATTGTAATGTACTTGATTATTATTGCAAAAAGCCAAAACAAAAAAGTCACTTATGCAAACAAATACATACATGCAAAAATCTGAATATACACATATGTAGAGGCAATGTATTTATTTTGTTAAATTACAATTGTAATTTTTCTTCTCATAAAAATATGTCTTTCAATTGAACTAGCATAGAGTCAAGAACGAGCAAAAACAATTATCAAATAATTTTTACTCTTTTAATTGATATTGTATCTTATTAGATTATACAAAAATGCTCGCATAAAATACATTTTCAAAGAAAACTTTATTTGATAATTGATTGAAGTAATTAAATTACAAGCTTAAAGCTTAAATATACAGTCGACTCCCCCATTAACATAAATTCCAATTAACATAAACCTCCCATTAACATAATCGTTTTGGTAGCTTGGTTGGTTTTCACCCATTAGCCCCCTTAACATAACGCTCCCTCATTAACATAACGCTCCCATTAACATAGTTAACGCGCAGTCCCTTGGCGTTATGTTAATGGGGGCGTCGACTGTACACACTTTGTCATAAATAATATTTATTCTGAACCAGTTAACGAAAATAATATTACACTTACCTACTTTCGAATAATTTAAATAAATTACGGGGAAAAGATAATGAATGATAACACGAAAAACTACAGTTATATGTGGAGAGGTGATGATGGAAAGTCGACGAAGAGCGTCTCGAATGTCGTAAAAATCGTTGAACACGTAATATAACATTTTTTTCCATCATTTCACAACTAATATCTTTTTTTTTGTAGTCTTTTAATTGTAATTTTTTTTTCTTGTTTTTTAAAAAAATGTGTATTTTTTTAAATGTTTTTATATGGTAAAATTGTTAGGTATTTTTTTTGTTAATTCTCAAATTGTAAAGCAAAAAACATTTAAAATTCAATTTAAAATTGAGCAAAAAACAAAATAAAATATCAATATAGTAACTCAATATAGTAATTTGCAGTACGGATCACGCACCCTTACACCGTCATCGCAGGACCGTCGCCCCAATTCGCAATCACAACTGTACCAGACTATGAATCAGAACGTGAACATTCCCTATGACATTCGCTCCCAAAGCACACAGTAAATTTATAAACATATTTTTGTCAAACAAATAATAAGGGTAATTATTAAAATAATTGTTTATAAATTTAAGGTAATACATAACATATATAGAATGATCAATTTGCTGTCGGATTTGATGTATGTATATTATAAATTTTCATAATCAAATTATAATTTCAGACATAATCTTTAAATGTATTTAATCTTTAAATAATCCCATGTGTACAAAACAATATATTTGCTTTCAAAAATTTGGAAAAAACGGCAAAAGGTCAGTCCAAGTTAGTGATTATTAAAATATTTTTTTAGAATGTTAGGCTCAAGCTTCGAGCCTGGCGTTCGACTGCTATTTTCCGAAAGTATCTGATGCGCGAATCATAAATAATTTACATAAAAATTAATGGTTTTAAAAAAGAATTTAAATGATGCAAACAAAATATTTATCGCAAAAAAGTATCGGAAGTCGTTAGAGTCATTTAACTAAATGATTCCGTAATTAAGTCGGAATCATTACAATACACTGGACATGAGATGTCTGGTTGATTCGGGGTATTGATTAGTTGTTTTGTCTATAGCCAGGATCTTCGTTTATCTTATTAAAATATTACAATTTTTTTTTGAAAAATGAATGTTTTAATTATCATAACTTTTCGACATAATTTTTCGACAGCAAATTGACATATTATGTATAATATAATATAATTAAAATACATAATTTAGGGGAGAAATTAGCGATTACTACACACATCCGCGTCTTCCGACATATCGTGAATATGAAACACGCTCATTGAGCGCCTATTCGCAAACCCATCCGCAATCGCATATTACCTCGTTCGGAAGTGAGCAGTATTTAACGCGTGAGCCGATGCAGCGAACCTCTTCGCTAGTTGCCTCACCAGCACGATCCGAGTCAGTATCGACTAAACGCAATGTGACGACTTTCTCGCCGATGACCGGCGTAGATCGAGATCCCGGAGTACCACTAGCGCCAAGTGTGGCGACTACAATCACTAACACAACGACGACAAATATGAGCAGCACACCAACTATCGTTACGCGTCACTCACGCGTACGCAGCTCGTCCCCGCTGCGTGCTCAAAACGCGTACGCTCATCAATATAATCCAAGGTGAATATGAATTATTGTATAAGCATTCAGTCGCTAATGCGCTTTGCAGGGCCTGGTTAGCATTGGGATATCACCACAATGTGCAAAGTGGTATCTGTGAAATGTTGTTGAAATATATATGGAAAAAAGAAAAAAATTAAATAGTAATTGAAATCATAAATTTGAAAGTGAAATTATTCCAACAAAAGCCGATTAATTGCTTTATAAAGGTAAGAAGAAATTGCTAGTATAGTATAATATTTTCGATCGATTCAACTCAGACAATAAGTAAAAAAGAAATTGAGCGAAATGAAGCGATAGAAAATGCCTTATCAATATTAGTAAAATATTAATTAAAATTTCGGTATTTTTAAAATTTTTTAATTTTACGCTTTTCCTTATCACTAAATATTTACGTTTTATAGATACAAAAACAAATGAAATCAAATAGGAAAAATGATACAAAAGTAAAAAATTCCACGGGAAAAAAGGCTGAATAAAAAAAAAGGGAAAATTATACACAAAAAAATGAATTTCACAAATTTTCGGAAAGATACGCAAAAAAACCGTGTTTTTACCAATTATTTTTATTCAAAACCGTCGTGTAATTCATTCATCGTACTTGTTTTTTCTTCGATTTTTTAAAAGTTGTTTTTATTCAATTTTACTATATATTTTACTGGTTTTTTTCATAATCAATTAGCACTATTACCTACCGATTACATTCCAAACATTTTACATATTTTTTCTTTTTCTCTATCTCACAATTTTTCTATTTGAGAAAAGGAGAGGTTGGCCATTTTTAATACAAAAATTGGCAAAAAATGGGAAAAAATTTCTTTTTTTTTTTTGTAGAAATTAAAACATTCCACAAATATTTATATTTTTACAGGATTATTTTTCGCTATTCCAATACTTTTTTTATCCCGAAACCTCGTAATAGTAATATCAATCATATAAAAGTAAAAAGAGGCGAAATATTATTTTTTGTGTGAAATTTCAGACAATGATAAAGAAACGAATAGCAAACCGGTTCAATAATATAATTTTTAATTTTTTTTACATATTCTTCATTGAAAATTTTGTTTTCTGATCATTAAAATTTTATTAAAATTTTTAAAATTTTTTAAAATATTTTTTTGGGTGGGGCGGTGGAAATTGCAAGTATTTTTAGTTAATATGAATTTCAAGCTTACTAACTTACTTTTTTTTATTGATAAATGTAATGTCATTGATTTCTGTTAATTGTTTAATATATGTATAAAATATCTGACATTTAATGCCTCAAAATAAAATAAAATTTGGTGATTTAATAACACGAAAAATATGTATACCCTAATTTCGCGTAAATATATACCCTAATTTCGCGGCCGGGTGTTTTGAACCAAATTTAAATTGGCGCCAATGAGTTCGTTCTGTTGTTTCGGATCCGTTGGGAGTTCAAATTTTGTGCCCACTTTTATAAAACCGAGACAAAGGTGGACACAAAATTTGGACTCCAACGGATCCGATACAACAGAATGAACTCATTGGCGCGAATTTAAATTTGGCTCAAAACACCCGAAATTAGAGTATTATATTTGTATTTTTTTTTGAAATTTAGCAGTATATCAAAGTATATGTAAAATATATTTATCTAATTGAATAAAAATTAGCAAATAACTAAAAATAAATCAACAAACAGAATGTCTTTATAGAATGGAATACGGCAGTGGAATTTCGCATCGCCAAAATTTTAGTGGCCACCATCGTCGTGCAATTTCGCCGCCAGGTAAGCCAATAAACATATAATCTAATTTTAAAAAATTTGGCTAAACTAGTCCATATTATTTTTGCCCAATACTATATATCTTGTCTGAGCAAAGTTGCTAATCGAAATGAATGCTTCTTCATTTAGCGTTGAGTCATCGTAATATACGCACTATTCAAAGCGAAACGTCTTCGATGTCAAGTGGATTGTTTTCGCCATACGGAGGTTCCACCGCCGCGTCGATCATTCGCGATGCTCGCGAGCGCGAAAAGAAAGAAATGAGCGAATTAAACGATCGACTTGCCTCCTATATTGAGAAGGTCCGCTTTCTCGAAGCGCAAAACCGCAAACTGGCCGCGGATTTAGATTTTTTGCGTAATCGCTGGGGTCGTGACACGTCTAGCATCCGTGGTATGTACGAAGTCGATATTAAACAAGCGCAGAAACTTATTGAGGACACGGAGAATCAACGTGAAGAACTTTTAAAAACCATTTACAAGCTTGAGGAGGAACGATCCATACTCCAACGAAAGTGATTCAAAAGAAACTTTTTTTTTTATCGTTTTCAAAAACTAAATAACCCATAGTATTGATTTACACATAAATAATCATATATTAATAAAAATACGTACTTAAATATTACTATTATAAAATTTTAGCCGAAATTTTCTTTAGATTTGAGGATGCGGAAAAAGCTCGTTACGGTGACAGAGAGGAAATTGATGAGGCACTAATGAAATTGTCCGCTTTAGAGGCTGAAATTGCGCTTATTAAGCGCCGAAACGGTCTTATCGAGGAGGAAATTGCTCATGCCAAACGCGAGAATCACCGTCTTCTTAATGACTTGCAGCATGCAAGAAACGTTGGTTTTTAGGCATTAGGCTGGCCGGTCCTGACCAATTTGAACAAATTTTTTAAGGATTTGGACCAGCAAACTCTGAATCGCATCGATTATCAAAATCAGGTACAGACTCTCATCGAAGAGATCGACTTTTTGCGCCGCGCCCACGACGGCGAAATCCACGACTTGCAAGCAATGGCATCGCGCGACACTACCAGCGAAAACCGCGAATACTTTCGCAATGAACTTTCTTCAGCCATTCGCGACATTCGCAGCGAATATGACAAAGTGATTAATTTCTCCATATTGAATTTAATTTCTTAATTAGCTAAAAAATATGTCTTCCAAAGGTCTGCAACGTGCAACGCGTGGATATGGAATCGTGGTACAAACTCAAGGTGCAGGAGATTCAGACACAGTCCAACCGCCAGAACATGGAGCAGAACTACGTTAAAGAAGAGCTACGTCGCCTGCGTGTTCAAATGGGCGAATTGCGCAGTAAATCGGCCGATCTCGAGGGCCGGAATGCGATGCTAGAAAAACAGGCAGAAGAGCTAAATTATCAGCTTGAGGATGAACAGCGCTCTTATGAATCGGCGCTCAACGATCGCGACTCGCAAATTCGCAAAATTCGGGGTATTTATAAAGTACCCATAATTAATATTTATACTTAAAAATACTTTAAATTAAATAATACTTAAAAAAATAATACTTAAAAATACTTTAAATTTATACTTTAAATTAAACTTTTTTAAAATATCTTTCCTTAAAAACTTTTTTGATACTTACCTAATTTTATTTATTATTCTCAGAGGAATGCCAAATGTTAATGGTCGAATTGCAAATGTTGTTGGACACAAAACAAAGTCTTGATGCCGAAATTGTCATTTACCATAAAACGTTAGAGGGAGAAGAGGACCGCGCTGGATTGCGCCAGCTCGTCGAACAAGTCCCGCGTACCCATCATTATAAGCAATCCGATGAGTCAGGTACATATTCAAAAATAATAACAATAATAACGAGAAAAAGTTGAACATTTTTCCTAATTACTTCTTCGGTCCGAAAAATGTCATAAATATACAGACATAAGAAAAAATAGCTTTCTAATAATTTTTAAGGTATAGAAACAACACGTCTATTACGTGGTGAAACCAGCAGTCGTCAGTCCTATCAGCGTTCCGCTAAGGGCAACGTCGCGATTCGCGAGGTAGCGCACGATGGACGCTTTGTCGTTATCGAAAATACGCATCGCTCACGCGCCGAAAACATTAGTGAGTGGCGTTTTCGACGTAGAATCGACAACGACAAACACGAAATTCATTTCACTTTTCCTCATGGCTTTATTCTCGGGCCAGCTAAATCCGTAAAGGTATTATACATATTTTTAAAGAGAGTTTGGTCCAAAATCGCTTTTAAATTAAAACTGGCTTAAAATAGTATACATAGTATACAAAATATAATTTACACTCAACGTATTACATCTCTTATTTACGCTTTATATTTTGAAAAATCAATTTTAAATGATTGAATTTAATTAATTATTAGATATGGGCCCGAAATCAGGGCCCATTCAATCCGCCGGACGAACTCGTCTTCGATGCGGAAGAGTCTTTTGGCGTTGGTAATAACGTCCAAAATTTTCTCTACAACGCTCAAGGCGAGGTAGGATAATTTTTGGAAAAACTCAACATATTTACGGAGTAAATTTTGAAAAAATTTATTATAAAATGTTGTTAATTTTAGGAACGAGCCAGCCTTATTCAACGTTCTAGTCATTAAAAAAATTATTCAATTTTTATGACTGAAAATTCAGAAGTGATATTTTGTTGATTTCATTTAAAAAATTCTTCAATTTTATAATGTCGTAATTTCGGGCGGTCGTTTGAGCAAAAATTTTTGAAAATTGAAATTTTATTATGAAATTTAGGATTCTCTAGTGTCGCGTCCATAAATTTCGTTATTTAAATTTTTCGTTTAATTCTTCGATGATCATTATACAGAAAAATTTTGTTCAAACGACCATTACAAAATTACATATAATCGCTTACGCAAATCTACTTATAATAAGAAATTATTGCAATACTGCCTTAATGTTTTTTTAAATGCTCATTTTTAAAACTAAATACGATATAAAAAACGCCGAAAGTCATCTAGATAAAATACAATATTATAATTTAAATCTGCTAAACATTAATAAATCGCTTAATTATATACATATCTAGACATTAATAAATCGCTTAATTATATACATATTTAAACATTAATAAATCGCTTAATTGCTCTAATTTCGCGTGTATAAGGCCGGGTGTTTTGAGCCAAATTTAAATTCGTGCCAATGAGTTCATTCTGTTCTTATCGGATCCAAATTTTGTGCCCGTCTTTGTCTCGGTTTCATAAAAGGGGGCACAAAATTTGGACTCGCTTGAATCCAATACAAAAGAATGAACTCATTGGCGCCAATTTAAATTTGGTTCAAAACACCCGGCTCTATACACGCGAAATTAGGGCATATAGATATCTAAACATTAATAAATCGCTTAATTATAAACATATTTAAACATTAATAAATCGCTTAATTATATACATATTTATTGCAAAAAACTATACCCATACAAACATTATTTTAAAGAAAAATTTGAATACTTTATAGATGCCAAAAGATTAGTAATTTGTTTGTAATTTCAATTTTGTATTGGTATTTTTTGTTCATTTTTATGTATGTTACATTTTATAATCCACTTTTCTGTAATTGTAAATAACATTGACAAATTGTATTAAATATTTTATTCATATCTTCTTTAATAATAAAAATTTTGGCAATTTAAAAAAAAATCAAAATGATAAAAAAAAATGAGCAATAAAAAAAATTAAAATTATATTTGAAAAATTTGCAAAAAAAATTATTCGAACAAACGACTCTTAAAAAAGTTTTTGGTTCTTGATCCCATTTTAAAGTACCAATTTTTTAATTTAGGCATTTAAATTTTTGAAGCGATATTTTCGCTGTTAGTAACAATTTTTGCTGGAACATTATTAGCAAAGTGTTCGCTTCCGTTTGATAATTTCATGGCTTCGCCTTGACGTTTTTGTTTTTCTTTAAGCTTTAGAATATTAAGTTCATCCTCAGGCATGTCCTTGGCGTTGTTAACATTATCTTGATCGTTCGTCAAAGCAGCATCCGTCTTTATCGACATGCGCTGCGGTTTAAGTGGCGATAGGTTTTTCTCCTCTTGCTTTTTTAACTTCACGTTTCTATTCTCATTTATCTTATTATTTTGTTCCATTATCATCGTCGAACTTGTAACTGTTGTTGTTGAGGCTGATGGGAAATGTACGGAGGCTGAAGTACTAGCAGGCAACGGAGACGTACCCGCAGATGTGTCGGCGGCGGATATCGATAAGCGTGTACCGACGTCAAGCGAACGCAGGTCGTTCACGCTGCGGCACATTTGGCAAGCACAACGCTCAACGCCGTTTGCGCCCGCCGATTTTGTGGTGGAACAGCATTTTGGGCAAAGAATTCCGCCACTAGCAATGGAAGCTAAAGGCAATCCGCCACCGATCAACGATTCGACTTCATCGACGAGACTGCTCGCGACTCCACCGCCGCCCATTGTGGACACCTCGCGACGCATCGCCGCGCTATCGAAATTCGCTGCACTACTGCCCGCCTGCATGACAATTTTGCTGTTTGTCGGCAATCCGACAAACTCGCTGTTACTTCGTGCCTAAAAATTGGTAATTTACATTTATCGAGTAAATAAAAGTTATTATATTACTGATATGATATAACATTTCTGATAATAATGGACCTACCTTTCGACGAAAGAACTTCGAGAAAAATCCGACTTTTTGTTTGCTGGCATTGTGTACCGCTGCTAAACCGCCGTCGGGCCTCAAGTCTGGGACAATAAGTCCATTTTGGTGGTAAATGTTCAATTCGCGAAAGCATTCCGTTTCAATCATCTTTAAAAAGATTGCGGGGTGAAAATTTTTTCAAATGCTCCTTAATAAAAATTAAAAAATTTTTGAAAAAAATTTAATTTTTCTGATTTTTTATACAGTCAAACTTGTCTACTATGGCACTCCTCGGGACCGACCAAAGGTGCCATAGTAGACAGATTGCCATATTAGACAGACAAGATAAGCTTTTTTTTGTTGGGACTGAGCAATGGTGCCATAGAAGAGAGGTTGTCATAGTAAGCAGGTATTATAGTAGACATGTTTAACTGTATTTGATTAATTTTTTACGCTTCTATTTTACAAAATTTATTTTCTAAAACAAATTGTCAAATTTTTTTCGTTTTATTAATTTATTGATTAACCTCATTTTGCCACGGAATGGATACGGCACCGGTATTAAACTTATCATAAAAAGAATTATCTGTCGCATCAAGTCGTACTCCTTTTACAGTACTAAACTGTTCGATGTCTAGCACATCCTTTGCATAAACCGAGTGAGGATCGGGGAAAAAAGGTGGAGCCAACTATAAAAATTATAAATATTAAGGAGATAAACAATTGGTTATAATAAATTATTTTAAATATTATACCATAGGCCAATAACGAGGATCCAAACACAAAATAAGATTAACAAAAAAAAGCATTGTAAAGAAACAAAATTTTAGCTTTTTAAGGGTTGTCATTTATTTTTAGCCATTTGATTCAGATTAAAACTTCTAATAATCTAAATAATCAACCTTTCCGGCCTCCATTTTCTTCCAAGGCATAGGCTCGCGTCCAGTGCGCGGTTCGCCGTTAGTAAAGAACGCATGGCTTTTCAACTCGTCGGCGCTCTCTTCAGGACGTAGTACGCGTCGGCTGCCAAGTCGAAAGCTGGGCTCCTTATGCAATAGCCCTCTAAAAAGAATTTCTACTTTACTTAATAATTTACACTAATTTATGAATGTAGAGCATTTCGATATTTGAGAAAAATAATTTCATGAAACCGATATTTGAAAAAAAATTCATTCGAGAAAAAGAAAGAGTGATAAAACGTGCTGTGGGGCTCAACAGAATGTTAACTATGAGTCATAAATTATGATGAATAATACCTCTTGGATTACCCTAATTTCGCGTGTATAAGGCTAGGTGTTTTGAACCAAATTTAAATTGGCGCCATTGAGTTCATTCTGTTGTTTTGAATCCAAGCAAATCCAAATTTTGTGCCCACTTTTATGAAACCGAGACAAAGACGGGCACAAAATTTGGACCCCAACGGATCCGATACAACAGAATAAACTCATTGGCGCGAATTTAAATTTGGTTCAAAACACCCGGTGAAATTAGGGTAATTGGATGTTGCAGTTTTGTTTTTATAATAAATGCCATTCCATATAAAAACAGAAAATATTTTCTTGCCGACCTAATATTTATGTACGATCAGCTATAGTTCCGAAATTTCCGAAATTTTTTGCTATTTTTTTGGAAATCGGAATTCCGCGACATCCGTAATGTATATATAAATTATAAAAGATCATTTCCATATTTATTATATTGATTTGAAGGTTCAGAAAAGGTTAAGACATTTAATACATAAAGTTATTTATTATAAACCTGCAGAACATGCGTGCGACATCTGTAAACTTTTCACTGTATTTCTCCTGGTCCTCGCGAATACGTCTCTCTACCTCTTCACGTTTTACTTTTTCTTTACGCTGGCGAAAAGGAGCTTTGCCCTCAATCATTTCATAAACCAAGCAGCCCAAGCCCCACCAATCTACAGCGTAGGAATATCGATCATTTTTTATGATTTCCGGTGCTATAAATTCCAATTACTGTGATTTCCCATTTGAAATTATTTTTTAGGTGAAAGGTGATATCTTACCCATGTAACCAACCGTACCGACGCGACCTTTAATCAACTCGTTCTCACGTACCTCGACGGCTAAGCCTAGATCCGAAATGCGCACATGCCCTATACAAAATAGGACTTATTACAAGCACAGGCATTACTTACTTTTTGTCAATTTTTTTTACTTTATTCAAATTTTAGCTACTACTGCTAAAGTAATAATTAAATAATGAAAGACATGTTACCATAATCGTCGAGTAGAATGTTCTCGGGTTTAAGATCGCGATACACAATCCGCTCGCGGTGCAAATGCTCGAGGCCGAGCGTGATTTCGGCAGCATAAAATTGCACCCGCTTCTCATCGAAACCGCCTGGCGAAAGTGTATACAAATGGAATTTCAAATCCCCTAAACTTTTTCTTAAAATTTTATAATAAATAATAATTTTTAATAACTAGAAAATTCGCGCTCGCTGGATATGCAGCGTTTGTACACTCTCCCCTTAAAATATTTGGCGCCGCCACATCCGTTTCCCTTTTGCCATCAAAAAATTACTTCGATTTTCGGGCTCCACGCATTTTATAAAAATATACTAATGGAATTAAAGATCGAATAAATAAGAATTGAGATCCAAAACATTCATTTTGATTTAAAAAAATTATAATAAAAATTATAACTAATCTATCTGCCTTTTTTAAATTCAGAAAAAAAAACTGATTACAACTTTTGAAAAAAAATATGCCGACGAAATATCATTGCATCTCGTTTCTCTGGCAGTCAGCGAAATCCATCGCCGATTTTTCGCCAATACATCGCGAGCTATATAAGCGAAAAATTCAATCGCACCCCCAACAGTCAATTGTGGTTGTGTTCACTGATTGCGTGATTTCGATTCCGGTTTGACTCAGCCAAGCTAGAGTTAAGCGAATACCAGTGTTTGTGGTTCACTGGACCCTCTGGGCACCATTCCCAGAGTTGGTACGTCCCACAGCTAACTGAGTCAGCCGGATGAGAAAGTATTGTGATGGTGCACAACTATGATTCCACATGACACAACGAACCCGCAATTACGCCGGTGTGCGGAACGCGAACTGTTGGCTTGCTTGGCCGGATTCGCCCTCTTTCGATAAGACCCGTTGCCCAAGATACCGTGGCAGTCGTGGCATAGTCGCGTATAATCGTGGCATTGTCGTGGCCTAGTCGGGTCCCAGATTGAGCAATGATCCCGGCCGCACTAACCTTTTGCCATTTTTTACAAATGTTCAAATTTATTAATTTTTCACTAATTTCATCGAAAGTCCATACATATATTTTACACAAAAATGTAATTAATTAAGCGAAAAATTTTCCACGATATGACCATGGGAAATTGAATAGCATAATTTTTGTAGCGATTCGTGAATTTTACCAAATTTTGAATGAATCGAGGAAATAATAATAAAATTATATTGCAATAAAATTAATTTTGTTTTTAATGATTTCAGTCATCTATGAAGTCAAAGTCGATCCAAAGAGAATATAAAATGCAAGTCATTTTTCTGCTACGAATAGCAAGCCTGTATAATACTTTTTTAACTAGACTTACCGCCATTCATAAGCGTGAGAACTAGACAAAGCGCGTCTTTCGTCTCGTAGGCATAAGCCAAACTCACCTTAATATACTCATAATTTAATTATTTTAATTTCGCGTTATAATGCCGAGTGTTTTTAAACCAAATTTAAATTAGTGCCCAAATTTTATTTTCGGCACAAAATTTGGACTCGCATAATAACAGAATGAACTCATAAACATTGATTTAAATTTGGCTCAAAATGCCGTGTTTTATATATGCGAAATTATGTTAATAATTAAAGATTTGATTTTGGAATTAATTAACAATTGATTTATTATGAAAGCAATTATTAAAACTTTTCTAACTGCTATTCGATTTATATAAGATGTGTATTAAAAATACCACAAATGGAGAATTTATACGCTGAAGAATTTGTTTCTCGTTTAGGCTAAGCATTTCTGCGTGGCGTTTTTTTACCCGTTTCTTTTCAAGCTTTTTTAAGGCGTACATTTTGCCAGACGATCTCACCTAATACATACATTATACAATTACATTGCCAATTTCTTCACTTTATTTGGTTCAATGAATTATCAATGATTTATAGATTATATAATATATATATATATATATATATATATATATATATATATATATATATATATATATATATATATATATATATATATATATATATATATATATATATATATATATATATATATATATATATATATATATATATATATATATATATATATATATATATATATATATATATATATATATATATATATATATATATATATATATATATATATATATATACATGTACCTGGCAAGCGCACACTTCACCAAAGCCGCCCTTTCCCAGTACACGATAGAGGCGAAAAGTGTGCTTGTCGACGGGTCTCCGTTCTAACCATTTCCATTGTAAATAGCGATGAAAGTACATTGTATTTGTAAACGCTTTGAATGGTTCACCGGCCAGATATTTTCGCACTAGTCTAATATTTAAAATGTACCAAAATGTAATTATTTATTTTTATTTTTGTAAATACTCAAAAAATACCTATATGGCTCCGCAAAGATGGCATTCGTTTGTTCGGACTTTTTGTGCGTCACGTCCTCATTTTTTTTATACTGCACGCATTCAGCGGCACAAATGCAGGCCTGCACCACCTCTGGACTAAGAAAGTGACACCAGCTCTCGGAATAATTATTCGTTGACTTAAAATTTAGAATTTTAGAATTATTAAAATAGCTGTGCTTATTAAATTTCTCTTTTAAAGCGTCAAAAGAATAATTTTAATTTTTCGAGTCTTACAGTAGTGGGCTCGTCAAAAGATGGTGCGTCTAGAAGTGAAGCGATAGAGCGAGCCAATTGACGGCGAAGCTCGTCATCGTCGTCGTTCGTTTCGTATTCTTCGATCTTCTCGAGAAACTTGCAACATCGAAAGTATTGAGTAGTGCTTTCGCAGAACTGATAGAACAGCAACTTACCAATTGGCTGCTTCTCAACCACGTATCCGTACCTTATAATAATTAATATATATATATATATATATATATGTTACCGCGGATTCTGAAAATCAGTGGTTTTCGAAAACCACTAGTGGTTTTTGAAAACCACTAGAGGATTTCAGTGGTTTTTGAAATCCTTTAGTGGTTTCAAAAACCACTAGTGGTTTTTCGAAAACCACTGATTTTCAGAAATTTAGTGGTTTTTGAAATCCTCTAGTGGTTTTCAAAACCACTAGTGGTTTTCAAAATCCACTGATTTTCAGAATCCGCGGTAACTTTATAATATATATATATATATATATATATATATATATATATATATATATATATATATATATATATATATATATATATATATATATATATATATATATATATATATATATATATATATATATATATATATATATATATATATATATATATATATATATATATATATATATATATATATATATATATATATATATATATATATATGTACATAACTTAATTTTAAAGACAATTTTTAATGTATTTATTAAAAATTTACATATTTTTAGAGCATAACTTTAGATGCGCGACATTCTTATTGTCTTTAAAAAATGCATGTTAATTTGTTTAATTTGTAATCAATTCAATAACAAGAATTCAAATGAGAGCAGAATCTTAATTACTTACTCTACGTCGATTTCGTTGCGAATGTTTAGGCATTGCGTATAATGTGGAAATTGTAAATAATTTTTCCATTTTTTACTTTTTCCTTTTTTCTGGCCACCGCCTAAAAAATTTTCTTAAAATTAATTTTTTAACCCTCGGATTACCGTGGGGTCCATACGGACCCCAAGACGTTTTTGAATGAATTTTTTTATTATTTAAAAATATCGGATCATCCCAAATTTTTATGACTTTGTTTATTTGAGTGTTTTTGACACTCTGTGGAGTAAAACAAACGTTTGGTGTGTATCAAAATTTTTCTATAAAAAAACAGCACTTTTGACCATTGGGGTCCATTTGGACCCCAGTTCATGCTGGCTCCAAATGACTTGTTATAAGTTTACTGTGATGTAAAACTTCTTATTTTTCTTATAATTCTTTTATATTTATTTAGTTTTGTAATGTCGTCGGATGACTCGGAGTTTGAACACTTTGAAAGTGATTATATTCCATCTTCTGATGAGGGGGAAATTGATCACATCAGTGAAATTTCTAGCGAACTTTCAGATGATTTGAATGAAACAAATGATTCAGAGGAGGAACAATTTATTTCCAAAAATGGAAAGGAATTGTGGAGCCGTTATCCAATTGTAAATAATGGCCGCCATCAATCTCAGAATGTGATTCAGCGTGCAGAAGTTGTCTTCGATTTGATGATGCTGAAAGGCGACGCCGTCTTCCAGAACGTGATGACAAGTTGGCTCCAATCAGAAAAGTTTTCAATACATTTGTTGAATCACTCTGTCGTAGTTACACGCCATCTGAATTTGTGACAGTGGACGAGCAGCTTGTAACTTTTCGTGGTCGCTGCCCTTTCAAGCAATATATACCTAGTAAACTCGGCCGCTATGGTATCAAACTTTGGATGCTGTGCGATAGCAGTACTAGCTTTGTATTGAATATGCAAGTTTATACGGGCCGTGCGCCTGGAATGCAACGCGAGATAAATCAGGGCGAAAGAGTCGTTTTGGATCTTGTCAGTGAGTTGGATTTCATGAGTAAGTAAAAATTTTCTGAATGAATTTTTATCTAACTGTTGTCGTTTAGAAGGTCGTAATGTCACGTGCGATAATTTTTTTACGAGTTTATCTTTAGCGAAAAAGCTCGCAGAAAAAAAAATAAGCTTGTTAGGAACAATTAGGCACAACCGAACCGAATTACCGGCTGCGTTCATAGGTTTGTTGTTTTATGAATATGATGACATAATCAATATAATTTTTAGAAAAGAGAAAAGATGAGTATTCTTCAATTTTCGGCTTTCAAAAACTCGTCATGTTATGTTCTTATTGCCCGGGAAAATCCAAGAAGCCGGTTATTCTTCTCAGTACTATGCATCATGATAATGCTGTTTCTAATAGAACCGATCGTAAACCAAACATTATTCTTGATTACAACAAAACTAAAGGAGGCGTTGATACTCTTGACCAGATGGCTCGCGGTTATTCAACAAAAAGAATGTCACGACGCTGGCCCATGATTTTATTCTATAACATTCTTGACGTAGCAGCAATAAACGCTTTTGTTGTTTATACAAAAATCAATCCGCAATATCATCGAGACAAGTCCCATAAGCGTCGAAAGTTTCTTGAAGAATTAGGACTCGCTCTGGCTAAAGGAACAACAACAGACAATCAAAATGACCGACCTGACCGAAATAATATCGAAAATAAACGCGGCCGATGCAACCTTTGTACAAGAGACAAGGATAGAAAAATACGTTCTCGTTGTTCGGTTTGCTCAAAATTTGTTTGTAGTGATCATATGCAGCTGATTTGTCACGATTGTTAAAATTTAATATTGTTATTTTTAATATTTTTTGTTAATTTTGCCATAAATTATGAAAAAATAAAGTTCTATTATACTTATAAACATAAAATACACATGGGGTCCGTATGGACCCCAATGGTAAAAGATGCTTGTTTTTTTCACGGTAATTCTAGGGTTAAAGATGATATCATTGATCATTATCAACTTTAACAATTCTCATTATAATTCAAAAATAATTTGTTTTGATCCAATTTTGTCGTAAATTTTTTTTAATGAAATTTTTATTTGAATTTTTTTTTATCGATTATCTTTGATCATTGTTGCGAGTGGTTAATTCGGTTTATTTGATCGATGATTTGAATCATTATTTTCGTTTGAAATTAGTTAAAGTTCTTTTGTCCTTTTTTGTATTTTTTTTTTGCAATTTCAATAATTCGAAAAAATGTTAAAAGAAATTAAAAAATCAAATCAAATCCGATCAATGATTATTGTAAGTTCATGTGTTTTTAATTTACCGTGTATAAGCCGCGGGCGTTTTGAGTCAAATTTAAATTGGCGCCAATGAGTTCATTCTGTTGTGATGAATCCAAGAGAGTCCAAATTTTGTGCCCACTTTTACGAAACTGAAGCGAAGGCAGGCGCAAAATTTGGACTCGCTTGAATCCCATACAACAGTGAACTCATTGACTCATTGAACTTATTGGCGCCAATTTGAACTCATTGGCGCCAATTTAAATTTGGCTCAAAACACCCGGCCTTATACACGCGAAATTAGGGTAATAAAAGTTTTTTTTAGGACATTTTTTGGAAAAGTTAAAAAAAAATAAAAAAATTGGCATTGTGCTTAAACAAACTTACTTTCTCTGGCTTTAATATATACGGTATTGGCGACGATATTTTCAATTTCCATTTTGATTTGAATTTAAAATGCGTTTGCGATAATCATTTAAGGAAATGCTGAGGTGCTGTTGGGTTGAATTAGCAATATAAAAATTATTGTGGAATTTGCAGAAAATATTAAATTTTTTATGTTTTTTTTTATAGGATTATGAAAGCGTTGTTATTTATTATGAATGCTACATCGTAACAAACGAATTATTTAGAAAGTAGATAAGGTATAGCGAATGTTTTTCAACTTTGTGAGACACCTTTTCTCCCGTTTCGACGAAATTAGCGTAAAATTTGTTTGGCAATTAATGCTTAACATGCCTCCTTTGGGATTAATGCGATCATACCAACGATCATTATCCTTGAAATACACCAAAAGGTTCAAAAAATAAAAATAAATGCATATTCGGACTCCACGAATCAAGAGGATTTTAATGATATATATACAAAATCTCGTGATCCCATATTCGCAAATTTAGCCAAAAATTCAAATAAAATGAAAAAATTGATATTGTTTTTGGTGGCTCATAATAGAGTTCGATTAAATTTAAATGGAAATATAAAAATATAGTTAAAAAAAGATAATAATCTAATGTTTATATGTTCACGAAATTTTAAATTTAGGGTATTTTTTTCAGATTATGAGATTATTTGAAAATTGAAATAAAAATTTTTAAAATAAATAAAACCAACTAAAAAAGAGAAATTGAATGCCTTACAAAGTCGTATCATATAAATTAAAAATAAATTTCTTTTCTTTTCTTAAAGCAATTGATGACAAATAAAAGGGACAAAAATATTTTGCACGTTTTCAGAAAGAAAGCAAAAAAGTGATGAATACATAAAACTATAACTTTGTTTCGGCATTTATTTTTGGTGCATTTATATACAATTTTTGTATTTGCTATGTATTGATAAATAATTGAGTATTTCCAATTGTTCGTTTATTCAGGTACGAATTAACAAACGTACGTAAAGAAGAGCGCGTGTTAATACGCTTAAGGAGAAAAGGCGAAGAGAGGGGGGAGGGAGAAGGGAAGAAAGAGAAAGCTGAACCCGGAGGATAAATGAGAAGATGTGGTATAGCCATATACATATACATAGAATATAAAAAATAACATCTCCTTTTCTTTTTTTTTTGTTAGAACTTCTAACAAAAATTCTATATATTATACCATTGAATGTCTATAAAAATAATGTTGAAGAGTTCAAAAAATGTCTTCAAAACTATGAATTAATGAATTTTTAAGTTATTCAAAAAAAGTGAAGACTTACAGGCTTTTGAATTATTAAATTTTCAATATTTCTTCACGAATTATTTTTGATTCTTCCATATAAATATTTTTATCAGCAATGTACATATCAGAAATTCATTCAGAAATACACCGAAAATGATTTTAAAATTTCAGAAATTGGAATTACGAAATAGGAAAAATTTAATTAACAAGTATTAATAATTTACTGAAAATGTTCATGCGCACGTTAAACATTAAACGTATTAAACATTAGACAAAAACATGTTAAAAATTAGACGAAAACATGCTAAATTATAATAATATAAATATATATTTATTCAAAATATTATTGCTAGTAATTTAAAGGACGCATGCCATTCAATATAGAAAATTGCGGGTTGGCCCAAAAGTTTTGATAGATTTTTTTTATACGTCAATAAAATTTTTTTATTATCATTGGTATGTATGATGAATATATGGTTTGAAAGCCCGTTTTCTTGCAAACATTTTGGTATATAAAAGTTCGGTTTAGTATAAAGGACGCGTGTCGTTCAATACAGAAAATTGCAGGTTGGCCCAAAAGTTTTGATACATCTGTATTTATACGTCAATAAAATTTTTTTATTATCATTGTGGAGATGACGAGTGATAGTATTTTTTGAAGAGTGAAAGTTGACGGCCAATTTACGCGTGGTCTGTGTTGAATCGAATTCGACGGATCGGATCAGTGCCCGTTTATCAATGGTCGAGGGTCGTCCGGAACGTATCTTGTCTTTTCGATGTGTATTGCCAGAACGAAATTTTGTGAACCAGCGGTGATATGTGATATATGTAGTTGCCTGCCTTTGCTGCATTGTGTCCCTGCTTAAACTCGTGAAACATGAGCATGCGGATTTCTTGACGATTTTTTAACATAATGAGCTTCCTTTAAAAAACCTATAACTTTACAATAAATTAAACTAGACCGAACTTTTATATACCAAAATGTTTGCAAGAAAACGGGCTTTCAAACCATAAATTCATCATACATAACAATGATATTTTTATATAACAATAATAATAAAAAAATTTTATTGGGTGTATCAAAACTTTTGGGCCAACCTGCAATTTTCTATATTGAATGGCATGCGTCCTTTAAAATACAGATTTTGCCCATATTATTTTATTTGTAAAATATTGAAAAAGGAGAAAAAGTAAAATTAAAAAAAATTTATTTTTGCGTCTTGAACGCATTACTAGATGAAGTTTTTACATGAAGTACAACTTAAAATAATAATGTTTTTGAGGAAAGAAGAAAAAAAGAACACACGCAATTTGCCAAACAGCCAAAAAAAAACAATTACAAAAATTGAGAGAAGGGAAAAACTTAATCTAAATAATTGGAATTGAATTTGGAATTGAACTTAGCTGATTTGAATGAATTTAAAAGAATGAAAAAAATAATTAATATGTATTAAAAAAAATGGTAAAAATAATTAAAATATTTAAAATGTTTAGAAAAATTATTTCATAGTAAAAAGAACAAACGATAAAAGACAAATTTATTCATAAAAATTTCAAAAGAAATTAAACAGGTTTTGTTTTTCAAATTCCGAATACAAATTTTGACGATCGATTCGTCTTTGTTTTAGATTTTAAATTATAAAAAATTATCGTTTTCAACTTCAAGATTGGATCTGAATTTAAATGAAATTTGTTTTTCTCACTTTCTATTTCCCACTTTTTATTTTCGCTCTTTAGTCGGTTTCAAAATAATTTATTCGTTTAATTAATGACGATTTAGTAAACGGTCTTGTAACTATCGACCTAATAAACAAAAACAACATAGTTTTTTTTCAGTCAAATCCTTTCATGCACATCGAAATAATATAAAAAATAGAAAAAAAGACATTTTAAAATCGACTAAGAAAACTTAAATTGTAGAGAAAAATACGCTCTTTCAATAGATATATAACATATACAGATATTGGATAATTGATGGATGGAAGGATAGAGAAGATTGTGACAGGATGGAGGTCATTTAGGAGTCATAATTGACTTTCAATGATTTCTAAGTGACTCCAAATAACTTTCAACTTTGAAAGAAAGAGTTTAGATGACTTGGGGTCCATCAATTATCCAATCAGCCAAATTAAGTTCCCTTGTTGGTAATTCATTTTAAATTATTAAAGAGAACATTTTTTCTGGTTCATGCATATGCCTTATATGTATTAAATGAATAATGCGAAAAGCGACGAACAGCTTGCGGGTGCAGGTGCACTATTTGAAAAACACATGAAGCGACGCCATTTGGATCGCTTGGAAGAACATATCGTGCTGGAGCACCAAAAATCTTATTATATCAACACGTGTATTGCGTAATAAATAAAAAAAAATTAATTTTTCATTAATTTAATTTATTGATCACTTTTTAGCTTTATATAAATCTTTTTTTCAAACCTAATTTGTACTATCCCGCCCATGCTTTTCTCTATCAATAAGTAATCTTTTATTATACTCTGTATCTCTTTTTTTTTCGTCTGTGGATTTTTCTATTTAGATGAGAATGTATTGTTTGACGCAAATTTAAATTGATACGGCAAACATTATTTCGGCACGTTTTTCGTTTTTCTTTTTTTACAAACGAAAAATAGGCTTAACTTTCGAACAATTTAATATGCAAAAAAATTTATTGAAAATTTTTTATTTTTTCTATACAAGACAATTTTTATTCAATGCGGTATGAAAAACAAGGGACACGAATATACAAATACATATGCAAATGGAAAAATACATAAGCTAAAATACTATATTCATATACAGTGTATATTACGCAAATAAATATCATACACGATACACCTTTTAATACATGTACATATATTTACAAAAAGATAAAAATTTATACAAATACCTACAAATAGATAGATTCAATAGATAGATTCAAATAGATAGATTCAAAATAAAATAGACTGTACACGGCTCAATTCCAATGGTTAAGCTAAACAGGAAAAAAAATAAAGCAAAAATGCAAGAAAAAATGCAATAAAAAGGCGTTTTCCTTGAGTTTGCTTTGCTTTTTTTTGTGATATGCGCAGAATTTTTTGCAATTTGATAAATACAAAAAATGTCCTAATTTGATGAACAATGTGAAAAAAAAGAAAAAGCTAAAGCTAAAAAATGTAGTCAAAAGATAAAAATATAAAAAAGAAATTTTAAATGACAAGAATAAAGGAAGTGAAAAGAGGAAAATGAAAAAAAAAGAGAATTTAGGACAACAAAATATATAATATAATGAAAAATAGAAAAAGAATAAATGAAAAATAGAAAAAGAATAAATGAAAAATAGAAAAAGAATAAATGATAATAATGTTTTTAAATTAAAAAAAATATTTTTGAGAAAGAGAAAAAGAATAATAAATATTAATTGTGAAATTGAAAAAGTTAAAATTAAAAGAGAAATAATTGGAGCTCCGATCGTAATGTAATAGTGTAAAAATGGAAAGAAAGAAAGAAAAAAAAGTAAATTCCGAGAAAAACGAGTGAGATGGAATAAAAAAAAAGAAAAATAAAAAGCATAGACAAAAGTGCAAGCCGAAAAATTGAAATGAACATGCAGCGGTGAAAAAGAGAAACTTAAGAAAGGTGAAAGAAGTTAGTAAAGATAATATTGAGGAATTTCGACAAAAATAGCTGAAAAGGTATTTGTTTTTGTCGACAGACTTTCCTTTTAAAGGTTAATAATTAAGAAATTTTCAATTTGAAAAAGCTAAAGAACGTAAAGGCCCCGGATCAATCCTCCCTTGTTGAAAATGATCTTGGAACTAATCATTTCGCGGATTTGAATGAGGTCATTCGCGGGTTTGAATGAGTTACCGAAATGAAATCTCGGCTGGTTTGTTGCATAAGCACATGCGGTGCGACTTGCAAGGCCTGGTCAGCACCTCCGTATCACCCACACTGTGAAATGTGGTATCTATCGTCTTCCAAATAAGGAAAAACACACCCAAACCCAGATGGAACTAAACTTCGTCTTAAGCTAAGTGAAACCTATCACATAACCACTCCACAGCTGAAAAGTAATAAATTTTCAATTTTAAAGTATAAAATAAAGTAAAAATTAAATAAATGATAAGAATAAGAGAGGAGAAATGTCAAATTCAAAAAAAATTTCCTTTTAGCAAACAAAACAAGTAAAAAAACGTAAAAATTCAATTAAAAAAAACGAAAAATGTCCCAATTTTAGCGCGAAAATTAAAAATTTTGTATGTGGAAAATGCCGAAAACGTGAGAGAGATTTATTCAGGGCCAAATGATGAAAATGGCAGAGAAGGTAATGCTTTCGTTATAAAGATAGAATGGCAAAATAGAACAAAGATGAGCCAAGATTAGAAAAAGAATGAAAAAATTGAAAAAAGTAAAAAACTCAAAAGTTGGATTGGATTACATATGTACATAGATAGAAAGAAAATTTTTTTAGTATAATTTAAAAATCATTTTTAAAAAAGAATGACTATAAAAATCTTTAGGTTGAAAATTTTGAAGAATTAAAAACAAAACAAAAAATTTGATAAACTTTAAGCTTATTGAAAAATAAAAATAGAGTAAAGATAATATTGAGGGCAAATGTTTTTCAACAAAAATGGAAAAATGGAATAAAAAAGCCGATATTAAACCCAATTAAACCAGCTAAGCTAATAAGCAAAAATAATTAAAAAATAATTTTTTTTTTGGATTTAATTATAATTTAAAAAACGAAAATAAAGATAGAAAAAATATAAAAAATAAAATTTAAAAATCTAAGTTAAAAATCTAAAAATTGAAAGTGAATCTAATTTTTGTAATTAAAAAAATAATTTTAGAATTACACTTCTCTTTCAGTAGATATTTTTCATACAGGGTGGCTAGGAATTGTTTTTTTTATAACTTTTTTACTTTTTAACCGAATTGTAAAAATCTTTTTTTATTCAATTTCCAAGACTTTAGGATTTTATTTAGCACCAAGCTTTCCGATGTTGGTTACAAGTTACAAATTTGCTAATCATTTTGTGACTTTTTCAAAAGTGACAAAAATGTGTAAAATTCACATTAAATTAACGCAATTTTTTAATTGATTTTTGCTAATTTTTTTTATTTAATAGCTTAAATAATGTCTTTTAGGAATCCCGACGTCAATTTGGGCCATCCTGTACTTTTTGAAAAAATTTGAGAATTGAAAATATATAATTATCAAAAAAAAATTCAATCGGCAAAAAAAAGTGAAAAGAGAATTTTATGAAATACTTTGTTTCATTTCGCTTCTCTTCTCTATTTAAAAGGTAAGCCGATGAATGAATAAAAATATAGTACATGAAAATAAAATAAAGATGTTACAAAAATATTATTATTTCAAATTTACACGTATAAGAACTAAAAATTTATTTATGTTATGTTAAAATATTCGAATATAAAATATTTCAATATTTTTAACGTTTTAAAAAAACAACTAGTCTTTTGCCATTTTTTTCCTAAATTTATAATATACATATTAGTGATTATTGAGCCACAAAAAGCTAGATGACTCCATAAAAAATATTAAGAGATAAATGGCTCTAGATGGCTCCGGCTCCGATAGATACCTCCAAGCACGTGGCTCCGCAGTGGATATGATTCCAAATGACTCGGAGACACTTATAGGGTCTGGGCCATTTATAAAGTCAAGTCACAACACTGTTCACGAATAAAAAGCAATTGATAATTTTTTTAAAGCTATGCCTATTTCAAATACCATCATTGGACACGTGCCATGCACAAATTTGTATTATTTTATTATACAAATTAATAAAATTGAACAACAAAACTTAAATTTAAACATACATATAGAAGGTATTGTATAGTTTGTATGTGTCGTGTTTTATGTACTTGTACATTTAATGTATTATTGTGTGTTAGAGCAGTTTATCTTCATCACATTTGTTTGTTTTATAATTAAAAAATGAAAACATAGCCAATTTTAAGTTTTGTTTTCTCGCTTTAAAATGTTTTAACGTTCTCAAGCAAAACACAGACGCCTAAAAAACCGCACCACTTGATTTTATTTCACACATGTCAAATAAACACATAAACGTATGAAAAATAAAATACGAACATATTTATGTATAAAAAAAGTAGTGCATGTATTTTTGTATACATGTTTTCAATGCACATGGTCAAAAGCTTATGAATCTCTCACTATCTACCGGTATACATAAAAGCAAATACGCAGTCGTCTTTCTCAATCACGAGGCAAATATACACAGACGTATAACTCAAAAAATACACTATGTATACATAGATTTTTGTGTCTATATTTACTAGAGACATAAAATTTGATGTTTTATATAAATGTATGTCTTTTGCCCTTTGTATCGTTTATTTAATAAAATCGTATTTTATTTTATGTGTGTTACACATGACTACAGTAAAAAATATTTAAAATATGTTTTAGCAGTAGGCATAAAAGTCTTCTGCCTAATGTTTCCAAAGAGAAGTCTTCCATATTTTTTCTCTTTTTCTTCTCTTATTCTTTTCCCATCGTTTAGCATTTTTTTACTTTGTATGTGGTAAATACATACATATTTATTTCATTCTCAGATCTGTCAGAGATTGTTAAATTTCTTATTTTTTTAGTCTTTCCTTTTTACACAATTTTATTTCACTTGTATTTAAAATGTTTATAAAAAGCATTTGTTCGAGAAATAAAATTGCCATAAATAATGGCGGATGAATATCTATCTGTTTATTCTTTAAATTATAGTACTCACAGCGCCATTAAACCATTAAACGTGCATTCTCTTACCGAACTTTTGTCGCTATTTTATCGTTTTGAAAATGCAACAAATAAAAAGTTTCGCCGGACTTACGGAAAAATTTTTTCAACCTCATCGCCTCGAAATTACAATCAAATTAAAGTGAAAAATGTTTAAAAAACAATAGAAAAATAGGCAAATTTTTATATTTTATAATATAAAATCTCTAGTGCCTTATATTAAAAAATTAGTGTACATATATCTAAAGTGATTTGTTTAGAGTATATTTACATATAAATACTTTAATTACCATTAGGATATAAAATGGTATTGTATTTAAATGAATTTTTGACATCCAAAAAACACGAAGATTTAATAAATTTATTCAGCACAAAATTCTGAATCAACCAAAATAAAAGTAAAGTATATAATTATAATTGAGTTACTTTCGCCATAATTATTTTTTTGGTGTGATGATAAAACAAAAAGAAACTAATAAATAATAATGCTTACAAAAACTATGTAATTAATTAACCAAAAAATTCGCATTACCTTCAAAAAATACTCTAATTTCGAGTGTATAAGGCCGAGTGTTTTAAACCAAATTTAAATTTGCGCTTCATTCTGTTGTATTAGATCCAAGCGAATCCAAATTTTGTGCCCACTTTATAAGTTCATTCTGTTGTATCGGATCCGTTGAAGTTCAAATTTTGTGCTCACTTTTACGAAACCGAGACAAAGGCGGGCACAAAATTTGGACTCCAACGGATCCGATACAACAAAATGAACTTACTGGCTCGAATTTAAATTTAGCTCAAAGCACCCGGCCTTATACACGCGAAATTAGGGTAAACTTTTTAATTTTAAATTCAAAAAAATTTTCATTATTTCTTCCCACAAAAATTAAAATTTTTAACAACTGGTTCGGGCAGTTCAAATTTGAAAACGACATTAAAGTAAGAGTTTGGAGAGGGTTCTAACGTGGCTGTTCGGAGTCCCAAAATTTCAATTGCTCAATTTTTATGTGTAAATAATGTTTTATGTATAGTGTAATTGGGGTCGGAAATTTTAGATTCGTGGTCCAATTGATTTGGCGATGGTCCTACGAGGTCCTAATGGTTCTAATAAGGGTCCCTACTTTTGTTGAAACGACAAACCACTTGCACAGCTCTTTCCAACACCGATTCCCGGATGCTTTTTTTGATTTTTTCCAAATTTTTTTACACATACTGTATCCCATAGAATTTATATCGTATCTTATAGAATTTCTACCGTATCCTATAGAATTTATACCGTACAACAAGGTAGTCGTTGTTTATATAATACGCTTTCTTCACACAAAAATTAAAAATTTTCAACAACAGCTTTTTCTCTCTCTCGCTTTTAATTTTTCTGGTTTTTTTTTGCGTTCGTTCGCTTTGATTTTTTCGTGAAATGAGTCGTATTTTTTTTTTATATTTTCATTTCGCCATTCACATTTTCATTTCGCCATATGGCGTCCTCAGATTGCTTTATCTTGTGGAAATCGCCGTCATTCGCAACTAATTCACCAACATTTTGACGTCTCATTTCGTATAATCATCATCAAATGAAATTATCATTTTCATTTGCAACAACAAATCGTTTTAACTTTGCAAAACTTTTTTTTACATATTGCAAAAGCAATATATTTCATTTTATTTTTTATACTTTTTGTTATAACACCTATGTAACGTATAGATATATACATATTTACTAAACTAAACAATGATTAATAAAAGTTATATTTTTAAGATCTCCAATTTATTCAATTTTTAACTTTTGCTGATGTAATATTATTGTAAATAGTTGCTATTATTGAATCAAATAAATTAATTAAAGAATACTAGAACCAACTCATGTTTTCATAAGCTGATAACATAAATACAAAAAAAAATAGAATAAGTAAAATAGAATAAGTAAAATAATATAGCATTGAAGAGTAGATTCATTAAAATTAAGTAAACAGCTTAGTCATGATACAAATTTAAGCCTTAGGTTTATGCTAAAATTGTAAAAAAAAATATTAGAAGTCATTCAAAATGTTTGATTTTGATTAATTATAATGAGCAAGATTTAAGACTATTTTGCTAAGTTGAAAAATCATATTGTATAGCATAAGTAATAATTTTATACATATCGCTGTGTGTTGGTTATTGTTTGACACAATGTGAATAAAATGAAAGCGTTGGCATGTGTGCGATTTGCCGCGTTCTCGGCTTTTTTTTTCGTAGTCGCTGGCGGCGTTTTCATTCAAAAGCGCGTCGAATTCGACGCCGCCAAAGGCAAATTTATGGTACACATGCTACATTCCGCCTATTTTTTCCCACAAACCGGTTGGTATATCTAAAAAAAATTTAAAATTAAAAAAAAGATATGATTAACAATAGGACAAAAATTGCGAGCTCATGTTCTGCCTTTTCTACCTCTCTCAAAATCTCCCTCTATATCAATATTTCTCTTATTATTTCGTTCTCTCTCTCTTTCTCTCTCAACATCTATTTCCCAATATTTATCTTTCTCTCTCCCTCTCTCTCTTAATATCTATTTTTCCTTCAGTTTCTTTTACTTCTTCAATAGTTCTTCCTCATATTTAATAAAAAAAAAATCTGGCAATTTACAATTTCATGCTCATTGAGATAATGTGATTTGGTTTTTTTTAGTGGAAGTCAAATGGTCGGCCTCCATACAAGGCAAGCCGACTCTTCCAGTCTGGCTGCATTTGTTTCCATCACGACATCGTGCTATTGCGTATCTCATTGGCACGCCCGTCACGCCACTTAAGCAAGTTACTGTGCACGTAATTGCGAAGCGCATTGATAATTACCGTAGCGCCGAGCAATTCATCACGATTAAACTTAATGATGACGGTAAATATAAATTTTTGTTCAAATTTTGTGCAGACGCTTTAAAGTTGATTGGATTTAGCACAAAATTCTAATTTGACCGAAATAAAAAATAGTGTATATAAATGAGGTTTATTTTTTTTTATATTTTTAACAATCATTTACAACTTGGGTTTTCCATTTAATTTATTTTAATTATAGAAGTTTTAGTTGAATTCCAAAATTGCTATTAGCCAACAGGATTCCAATTCAATTCATGATTTTCCATTTACATTTACAGTACGTTTTAATACATCCACTCAACAAATCGTTCAGCTTCGTATCAAAAACGTTGAGGCTGAAGATTTTATTGGCAAACGCGATAATAAAATTCGTCTCCTAGAGAAAGCGATTCGAGAAACATTTCGCGGAAAAGGCGTCAATCCTTACATTTTCAACATTTTTTCGGAAATAGAGCAGCTGCGCGAGGATTTTCGTAGCCTCAGCGGACAAAGAAAAATTGCGTGAGCGATTTGGACCTAATATATGTTACTTTATGCTTAGAACATTATTAAAATTTTTTAATTTTTAGGAGCATCATTCAGATTGGCACACAATACGGCTTTCATCTCAATGTTCACAACCTTGTCGAGGGATTAAATCGTAATCCCGAATATTGCAGCAAAAGTCATTACATTCCCATGGATCGTCAATTTCGTGACAATTTTGATGTGGATTGGTGTAAATTTGAATTAGTGAGTCGATTATTGATCGATATCTAGCTAAATATTTCTCTATAATAATGTATCTCTTTAATGCTGCAAAAAATTACAAATCCGAGACATTCATTTATAAGTGTAATCCTCAACTTAAGCACAGATTAATCGGAAATCTTTTTGGCTAGACAAATCTTTATTACTATAATTTCGCGTGTATAAGACCGGGTGTTTTGAAACAAATTTAAATTGGAGCCAATGAGTTCATTCTGTTGTATTGGATCCAAGCGAGTCCAGATTTTTCGCCCACTTTTATAAAACCGGCAAAATTTGGACCCCAACGGATCCGATACAAACAGAATGAACTCATTGGCGTGAATTTAAATTTGGCTCCAAACACCCGGCCTTATACATGCAAAATTAGGGGTAATCATATAATTTTTCAAATTTTTATGATAGAGAAGAAAATTGATCATAAATTTGCCGTGTCACCAAATTTGTATAAATTTTTTAAAAATCAGAAAAATGTAACAATGATTAAAACTTTGGAACAACACGCGCAAGCGGTGGCTGCCATGTCGGGACGCTATCGCGCCGAGAAAAACAACGTGGCTGAAGAGGTGCAAGCGGAAAAAGCACACAGTCGCAAAGCACTTGAGGACATGGACGCTGTGCATCGTAATTATCCAATTAATTCCCAGTCGCTATTTGAAACCGTTTTGGTAATTTATAATTTATAAGCATATTAATTTTTTTTAAAGCAGTTTTAAAAAGGATTTTTTTTAAAAAAAAATTAAAAACAATATACAAATAAAATAGAATACGAAATTACATAAATTTGCATAAATATTTTCAATCAAGTTTTTTCTAGGTATTTCCTCTTTTGGCTGTACTTTGTATAATTCTCGTTCTTATCCTTAGTGTAATATTTTTTGGCCGACGTGAGGGACAACATTGGCGAGACTACAAAACCCCAAAGTGCGTAACAATTGAGCTTTGTTATTTGTTGCATATTAGGCTATCGTTTTATAAAAAAAAAATAAGGCAAACATTTTTTAGAGAACGTCTTCATGAGTATTTGGACGTACGTGAGAGCCAACGACATTTACGCGAAATGTCTGTTCAACGACAAATTCTTTTTATGTCTGAGGATGCGGAAAAGTCCTCATCTAGAATGAGGTAAATTGATGCTCTCTTTTACAATAGATAAAAAACTTTTTCACCAACATAATACATAAATTAGTGGTTACTTCTAAAATATAGTCAAACCTGTCTACTATGGCACCTGCTTACTATGACTTTCTTCTATGGCACCAATGGCTCAGTCTCAATCAAAAAAAAGTTTATCTCCTCAATCAAAAAAAAAGTTTATCTCGGAAAACCTGTTTAATATGGCAAGTTGTCTATTATGGCACCTTTGATCGGTGCCGAGGAGTGCCATTGTAGACAGGTTTGACACTTAATTTTGAATAGTTTCATCCAACATTTTTTTTCGTATAAATACATTTCTACGGCCGCGCGACGCGTCACTGACATCATCGCGCGCTCGTCAATCTCCTGTGGTGACGCTTCCACAGGCAACACCGTATTCGCAGGACAATCATTTGTGTTTACCGACCTCGTGCTCCGCATCACCAGCGCTCACGCATCAGCGCTTTGCACGGCGTGCCAATAGCACTAGCGCACAAGACTCAGCTGGTAGATTAATTTTTTTAATTGATTTTAAACATTTTAAAAACACGGTAAGAACTAATAAAGTATAAAATATACATACAGATATGATTTTTCTCGTTTTATTTAACTTTTTAATAAAAAAGTAAATTTAGTATTTGAAAGCTTTTTTAATTATACTCTTATTAACTTAAAGTACTTAATATATTATTGTTATTTTATTTTATTGTATTTTAGCTGATCCCTATGGATACCGTACTCCGCATTCGTCGGTCGGCAAACAGACGGTAGCGGAAGCGGCACGTGCTACCGGCTCATCACTTCACTTATATCGTAATTCAGTGAATGACAATGACATGATGGACGAGCATTTCAACGACAGTAACGATACCAAACCGTTACGATGCAGCGGTTACGGTACGGCAGGCGTTTCACCCGGTTACAGCAGCGGGACGCTACCATATTACTATTATAATAATAATAGAAGCAATAACGGCACGCCATTGACTAATCGATTCAGTAGCCGACCAAAAAGCGGTGGCAATCTGTATTCTACCGTACGCTAACTGATAAATGTATTTAAATAATTTTAAAGTTGGCATTATGGCTTTCGTAATTTCACGATTCAATTACATCAAGTTATTATCCTATTTAAATCCTAATAACTAATTAATAAATAAATTAAAATAAAATGCATTTTAAAATGTATATTTTTAAAAGTTGCGTTCTTCGTTAATTTGTAAAAAGGTTTAACAATTGGTTAAACAATTTTGTATGAATAATTTTGGTTTAAATGTATAGAAAATTACGTCAAATTTCTTATTTAAAAAATTTATTTTCGCCGCATTTTTGATAAAATTTATACATATAATTTAAATAAAAAAACGCCATAAATAAGTAAAATTAATTTATTATTAAAAATTAATTTTTTTGCAATGACTTTTTTAAACAACAAAATTTATATTACGCGATTCCTTTGTTATATTACTTACATATATAAAATATTACATATATGAGGTCAATGTAAATGTGAAGTTAAAAATGTGAAGACACATAACGTCCTCAAAAGAAGCTTATAGGGGGAAGAAGCTTATAGGGGGGGAGGCATTTCTATTTATCGGGACCTTTAATAAAATAGGCTAAAATTTCAAAAATGGTTGAAAATTTTTATTAACTCTCAACTCATAAAAATTTTTTATTTTTTTTATTTCGAAGTTTTTAGTTTTCTTAGTGATATTTTGGTGGCCATATGAATGCAAAAGACCAGCCGGAAGACCAGCGGAAAGATGGTGAAAGTTGATGAAAGAGCGCATAGGACCTAATTGGAGACAATTAGCAGAAGACAGAAAACAATATAAGCAGCATTCACCACGGGACAACAACGTGTGACACGGATCTTCAAGTGTTCAAGTCCTGCACACCTTCGATAAATATGTAATTAATGAATATTAAAGAAATAGTAGTGTCAGCATATATACACGGGATGTAAAATTTTTGAAATGATATCAAAATAATTTTTTTAAAATAATTATAACCCGTTAAGTAAAATTAATTAAGAAAATGTTTGAAATTGTTTCAATTCTTGCAAGTGCATTCCTTGATAAGTGCATTCCTTCGTATTAATGACATGCATTTTGCCATTGCTGACTACACTGGGACGAGGTTGATATGATTGTTCGCCGGCAACTGTGCTAAAAGGCGGCCGACGTTTTCGACGACTAAATGCGAACTTGGCAATAGTGGGCCGCACACGTCGCCGTGCTTTGTATAGTTTTATGATGAATACGAGCATTACGCAGAGAAAAATTAACGGAACGACGAAAAAGGTTCCAATTTCGAAGAGTATTGTTTGTGGAAGTAAAAATCCCTTTTTTTCGGCAATATCATAATTAATACTATTATCATCGAAACTTAGGGTTATATTCTTCGTTTCAGTGACATTACTGTTATAAAAAGAGAGAGTTGGTAATGTGGTTAATGGAATGGCAGTGGAGTTATGACGATATTCGACGTTAGCAAAATTTGAAACCTTCATTTGCTATTATTCAAAACGCTGAAGAATAATTCAAAATTGTTTTGGCGTGCATTACGTACAAACGTCAAAAATCCTTTAAATAAACCTAATTATACTAAAATAATGTAGTTTTACTTACACTTTAAAAATTTCTTCATAAATTTATTCATAAAACAATAGAAAAAGTACAAATTCCTAATTGGACTAAAAAAATAAATATAAATATTTAACCAAAAAAAGAGAGTAAATAAAGTATAGAAAGTTTCAAATGTATTTGACCTTAAAGATTAAAGATTAAAAATAAAATTTCAACAAATATGTAGTGACAAGATTATTATTAACATAAATTAAAAATGATTCTATATATAATATTAATTTTTTTATAAAAAATTTTATTTAATAAAACTGTTGATTATCATTCCTTTTTTATGCGTTTTATTTATACATATTCATTCACCAAATTAGTTTCAAATTGAAAATTTTTCAATTTTTCTCCATTTTTACTCACATCTATGGGGCGCACCTAATTTCAGGTGCGCCCCATAGATACAACCGGTTTTATACGTGGGGAATTTTAGCTTATATAAGAAATTTTAGAGTTTTTAAAAAAAAATTTTGTAATTTTTAAAGTGCGCTCCATAGATAAGACCGATTTTATACGTGGGCTTATATAGTAAATTTTGAAATTTTTTTTTAATTTTTAAGAAATAAAATTTTTCATTCTTAAAAATTACTTCTTTTCCTTTTTCACTTTTTACATTTTTTTATGAATTATAAATTTTTTGAAGTCAAAAAATGTTCGGAGATACTTCAAAACATTTTCTCTCTCATTTAATATCATTTTTATACCTGTTTTTAGTTGGGTTTGTTGTTTTTTTATTGCTGTAAAGCGCAATTTTGTTGTTATTGTTATTTTTACATATTCATCTCAAATATTTATGTTTATTGTTGCTGCCGGGGTTTTTTTCGTTGTTTTTGGGCGCATGCGTTGTCGCAGCAACAAAAAATGTTTCGCGCATTTAATTATATTGTTGTTTTTGAAAGGTAATTCGTTTTCCGCTTTCCGCACTTTTAAAAATATTAAACAAGGTCAAACAATCTTTACTTATCATGCCAAATCATAGACGAATCAAACTTAATTTTAAATTTCCGTATCTAGGAGCATGGCCTACAAAATTAATTTTCAAAAAATTAATTTTATGGCTTTTAAAATCAAAACTAAAATTGAAATTACGTGAGTAAAAAAAATAAATTTTTAAATTGTTATTCTGTTTTCCAATTTTTTTTCGTTTTGTTTTTAGTAGTATCTAAATTATTATCCATTATTTAATTCACTTTTTTATTTATTAAATCCAGGCTATTTCTAAAGGGAAATTAAAAATACAAATAAAATAAAGTATAAAAGAATATTTATAATGGTTTTAGCCAAAGAAAATAATTTACTAGCCAAAATTCAGTAAAGAAAACAATTCAATACATATAATAATCTTAAAATAAACAGTGTTTGATTTGAATAAGATTTATCGGTTTAAATCTAAATTACCCTAATTTCGAGTGCATAAGGCCGGGTGTTTTGAATCAAATTTAAATTGGCGCCAATGAGTTCATTCTGTTGGATTGGATTCAAGCGAGTCCAAATTTTGTGCCCACTTTTATGAAACCGAGACAAAGGCGGGCAGAAAATTTGGACGATACGAACAGAATGAACTCATTGGCGCGAATTTAAATTTGGCTTAAAACACCCGACCTTATACACAAATTAGAAAAAAAATATAGTTAGTAATAATATAAACCTTGATCATTCAATGCATTAATATTGAAAAATACCCGTTTTTTGGTTGGGTGCTCGAATGAGTAGATAATTATGAATACAAATATATTAAATAAAATTTTTTTTAATTTTTAATCATTTATAACATCGATAAATGTAAGAAAAGTAATAATTTCAACAAAGAAATATTGATTGAAGCGATGAAAATGCCGCAATATTAGAAAAAGTATCTGCCATTTGTCGATACTCCATACTCCTTTCTCGTGTCAATTTTATAATTTAACTTTTTACCTAGCTTCA
Source organism: Bradynema listronoti (assembly GCA_024678965.1). Taxonomy (NCBI): domain Eukaryota; kingdom Metazoa; phylum Nematoda; class Chromadorea; order Rhabditida; family Allantonematidae; genus Bradynema; species Bradynema listronoti. The sequence goes on along the minus strand of JANLNO010000152.1, from coordinate 587,181 downwards.
TTTTATTTCTGTCTTTCCACTTTTTTTCTTCTTCCTTTTGACTTTCTTTTCGTCCTTATTTCTCGCTCATATGCTTTCCCCGCTTATTTTACCTTTTTCACTTAATATTATTATTTTTTGAAATAAATTTTTAACTAATCATTAAAAATGGTATGGTTATAGAAAAATTAAAAATTTCAATTTTAAATTCAAATCGTTACAAATTATTAAAGAAAAAAAGTTTAAAAATTAGAACATAAATCTAAACCACATTGTATGAATATTGTATTTACATATATATTATTCATTGTATGAATATTGTATTTACATATATATTATTTATTGTACATATTTATATATATTTTTATGCTTATTAATTCTACAAGATTCTAACAATTATAAGTTTAAAATTTGATTGGTGATATTGCCGAATTTGGTGTAATTATGGAATGATGCAGCAAAAAATTTAAATAGGCGCTTTAAGGTAAAGCGACTTATCCTTTGCCGGCTCACAATAATCAGGTAATAAAATTGGATTGGCTACAAAAGTATCTCCTTCATGTCGTGGTACCGCTGCCGCGTTGGCGTTGTGTAGACATCCATCAACGTACTTACGAAGTGAGTGTGCGTACGCACTTTGCCAATCACGTTCAAAAATCTCACGCATACGATTCGTGATAGCCGCCAACCCGACTGTTGTCGCATTTTGGTGGATTATGATTGCCGTACCCGTTGTATAATCGGCAAAATAATCGCCGGACCAATTTGACGTACCTGTAAGTTTTTAGAATTTTAATTAAATTTTTTTTTTGGCATTCTTAATTGAAATTCATTACTTACAATTGTTGAAATAAAAATTATAGATTCAAATTTTTTAGATTCTTAATTACCCTAATTTCGCGTGTATAAGGCCGGGTGTTTTGAACCAAATTTAAATTGGCGCCAATGCGTTCATTTTGTTTTATTGGATCCAAGCGAGTCCAAATTTTGTGCCCACTTTTATGAAACCGAGACAAAGGCGGGCACAAAATTTGGACTCCAACGAATACGATACGAACAGAATGAACTCATTGGCGCGAATTTAAAAATTTGGCTCAAAATACCCGGCCTTATATACGCGAAATTAGGGTATATTATTACCAATTATTACGGTGTTGTCGGTAACAAGAAACTTTTTATGAGTTCGCCGATCACGTTTAACAACAGACTGTAGATGTGGTGATGAAGGTACTTTGAAAATTTTCTAAAGAATTTCATTGTTGATTTTTTTTTTCTTAAATAATATTTTTTATTTCTTAATTTTTCCTCATCCTTGTTTTTGATTTCTTACAATTTCGATGCGTCCCGTGCCGGGAACTGAATTCAGCGTGTCCAGTGATTCGAGAAAACTCATTCCGACGTTGGGATAATGCAACGCGGCGGTTAGCATTTTAACGCGTACGCCTCGCATGATTGCGCCACGAATGGCGCTGTCAATGGCTGGCCAAAATCTGAAAAATTTTCGCATCAACTAGTTAAAAAAAGTCATTGACAATTACAAATTCCTCTCTACCTTTTTTGTTTTGAATAAATAAATAAAGGAAAATAATCCATAACATGAATGTAAAGATAAGTTTGAGCGGCGTTAATAGCACTAATAATCGCATCCAAATCCCAGCTTCGCCCTGGAGCGTTCATAGGCCGTGGTGAACTCTATGCATTAAACATACAGTGGCGGATTTTTTGTGCGCATAGATTAAAAGCCTTTTTCCAGTACTACGGTAATCGATTTTTGATTAAGTAAGTATATTATTGAATTGAGAATTTCATGGCCTACATAATGATACTAATCATTTTTCCATATTATTCCAAATAAAAAAAGACTTTATTAATAACAGCACTTTATTTTTTTATCGAGCATTGACAACGCAAAGGCAAATTTTCATAAAATTTTTTTTTCAATTTTTGAGCTTAACACGAATTTATTTTAAAAATTAATACTAGCATTTTAAAGAGCATAAAATTCTGCACTACATATTTGAAAATTAGAAAAATTGGTAGAAATTAGAAAAATTGATAACAGCTTAAAAATAAATGGGCGAATTTTTAAAAATTGAAAAAAATGCTAATTTTTCTAACTTATATATAAGTAATGCAGAATTTTGTGCTCATCGAGATGCCATTATTAGTTTTTCAAATAAATTCGTATTGGACTGAAAAATTGAAAAAAATAAAAAATTTCTATAAAAATTTACGATGTTTTGTACAAGAAAAAAATTAAAATGTTATTGCTAATAAAGTTTTTTTTTTTTATTTGGAATATCATAAAAAAAATAATTAATACTATTGTGTAGGCAAAGAAACTCTGTATTTAAACTTATGATATAATTACTTAATTACTTAATCAAACTTCAAACAATTTATCCAATTATTTGAATATAGAAATCGATTATTGTAACTCCGAAAAAAGGCTTTAAATCCATGCGCACAAAAAGTTGCCGACATTTCTGTCCGCCACTGTATGTATATGTATAATATGTTAGTAAATATATTTGTTTAATAATTGAAAAAACTTGAATAATAATATAAAATAAAAATTTGTTTAAAAAATATGTATTTACAGCAAGATAGACATCGGCATTACTGTTGAAAATACGAGTGCGTATCAAATTAGCGGCATTATAACGCACTTCCTTTTGCTGCTTAATGATTTCGGCTGCATCACTGCCATTTTTTGTTGCCGCAAGACTCCAATAGAGTTCGAAAAGTGAGTTTAGATCCTGTGCCAAATGAGCACAATCTTTCACCAATACTCCCATTTCCATTTTCTAAACTCGAAAAATTATAATAAAATCATAATAATACATTGTGGATCTATTATTGAGTATAATGCTTGGTATGCGTTAAGTCACTTTTATTAAAATCTTTTAAAACTTAAAAATTTATATAATAAGATTGAGGTGAATTTTTTTTTCTAACTTGATTAAGTGAACGCCAGTCTAGATTCGCGGAGCCCAAATAAAAGTCCTTTTCGTCGGCAATAATAAACTTGGAGTGCATTACTCCGGAACCATAAAGATTCTGCAGGTTTAGCTGGCGGCGTTTAACTGCGCCAAGGGTCTTAAGTTGAATGGCATCTTCGTTATCGCCCTTGTCCTTTGAAGGACCGTTTTCCAGGATTCGCACGCGAACTTGACGACGCAAGCCAGCACGGAATAATGCCTCGTAAATGGCTTCGCCCTCATGGGAGAAATGCTGTTCAGTATTACCGAAAACATGTTTACCGCGGAGGCTCGACTTATAAGCAGCAATAGTCAGTGTATGTTTAGCTGAATCGATTAGCCGAAGCCAGGCGTTGAACGTACTCAGTGAATTTATATGGCTGGCAAAGGTCAGATTTTGTGGAATACTCTCTACTAATTCCATCCTGTAAAAAAATATAAAGCGTATAATAAGGGAATGTATCTAATTTTAAATATATAAATCTTGTGAAAGGCATTTGATTTTGTCCCAAGTCTAAATAGATAAACTGAATTCAAAATGTTTTTACTTAATCTCTTAAACAGAAATAAGTTAGTTAAGTTTCGTACTTGCATGTTTGTGTACATGAAAGTGCATGGTCTGAAAGTTGACCAATTCCTAATTTTTTAGAGGCGCTCCTTGATGTAGTAATAAGTATGGAGGCCGGTGCCAATGACTCCAATGAACGCTTCACAGTTTTCTGAATGCCATAAAAACCATACAAGCGTCCGCCAAAAATGATGAGCATGCTCAGCGCAAGAAGAGTTATGCCGGCACATATCTGAATCAATGGAATCCAAGCGACAATCACTTCATGCCCATGGCGATCGTCGTGATCACGTCGAGTTCTTCGCTGCCAGCACTCATCTACATCGCTAGTGATTTGACTTTTCTCAAATGAATAATTTTTGGTCATATCAAATGTGTCAATATTGTTATCGATTGAATTAGCTAGGCTTTTGGATGAATTAGTTTGGGTATTTTTGAAAAAGTTTAATTTAAACTTTTTGGTTTCCTCCGTTTTTAATAAATCAATGTCATTAATCTCGAATTCGTCTTTTTCTGTATCCAAATAATTGGATAAATTGTTTGAAGTTGAAGTAAGTAAACAGCTTTCATCCATAATAATATATCTCTAAATTATTTATACTTAAAATATTTTTTTATATTCATATTATATACATTTATTTATTAACAAGGGATTGTTAAAATTTAAATATTGTTTTGAGATGAACTTTTTATAGGGTAATTATAAAATTGAATGATAAAATAAAATTTTTTAGAAATCAATTTGTCATTGTTCCCAAAAATAGCATGTCGATAGTGTCGCGTGCGTCATCGATCTTATCGCGCGTCTCGTCATTGACGTCACTTGGGCTTATGGCTTGAGGAAAAAAAAGTTGAAGACAATGCGCGTCATTTACTCAAAAATTCGGAATAATTTGTATTCATGAATGATTTTGCATTTTGATTTTTGGTTACTTTTACCATTAAAATATCGCAAAAATTTATTTACTAAAATTTTATAATTTTAAAAAATAAATCAAATTTTAATAAGAAAAACAATTTCACAATTTTTCATTTAAATTTTTTCTTATCATGTTCTGCGATCGATTCAATGATGAATTAGTAAATTTGTAAATTTTCGTGTTTTTTTTAATTTTTTTACCTTTTTTAGAAAACATAAAAAAAATTTTTAAAAACTTATAAACTTATAAGAATTGGTGTTTCAATTTTAAGAATGTATCTTTTTGCATACAAAGATACTTTTTTTTAAAAATAGCAAAATTTTTTGCTGCCAGATTAATAAATTCAAGCTTTGGCTCATTGCCATAGTATCTCATCTTGGGCAATGCAAGCTTACAGTTCCCTTCCGCATTTTGTGGATTCGCTGTTAGATAAAAAATGGACTTCGTAGATTTGTCACTAACACGATCCTTCTTATTCGATCCGGTCGACTCGTTAGTTGTGACACATACCGAACACCAGCCGGTAGTTCGCCCAAAAGCCACAGTAGATCCAGTAAACCACAACCGGCATTGACTTAACTTCAGCCAACAAAGTCAAGTTGGAATCGATGGAATGAATAACGATACAACCACGATGGTTGGTTGGGCCCAATGCAACCGATTAGTTTTTCAGTTGCATAGAGGAAAAAAACGGCGATGAGTTTTGTCGATTAATAGAAAAATGAAACAAAATAATATTTTGTCGAGATTTATTTTATTGACTCAAAGATTGCTATGAGTTTGATTCAACACTGAGATCAACTTGGCCAAAAAAGTTTGATACCACAACGATATTTTGCCCAATTTTTCGATTTTTATTATTTATTTTTGAAAATTGGTTTAAATATTCAAATTAAAATAAAATAAATATAACATATATAAATATAATTTGAGATTTTCACAGTGAAAATATGAGAAAGAGATAAAGAAAACATTTTGCTTAAAAAATTTCGGGGCGTTATATCCCTTTTCAATTCAAATTAAAATTGAAAGCACAAACAAATAAAGGAATAAAAGAAAAATGCTTTTAAATCATCTTATTTCTTTACTTTTATAACTTTTTTTCACTTTTGAGATTTTTGAACAGGAAAAAAGTGAAAGTTAAGAAATGAAGAAAGTGGAATGCGGTACCCCGCGAGAAAATTTCATTCTTGCCCATCAATTTTTTTCAATTCATATGTTTATATACTATATATAACACTTTCGTTTATCCCTTTTTTTATTCATTGATATTCTTTTAACAGAAATATATAAAAAGAAATTTTTAAAAATTGACACTAAAATTTGGAAGAATAAACAAAAATTAAAGCCGTAAAAGGGGTTTAAATGTTTAAAAAGTTGGGGTTTAAATGTTTAAAAATTTTTTATTGAAATTATTATTGAGGTTATCAATATCTTTGTTTTTAGTATAAGAAGCATTTAATGTTACATTTTTATTGATCATCAATATCAATGCTAAAAGATGGAGAAGGAAAAGGGAAGAAAAGGATATTAAATGTGTGATTCTTGGCTTGTTCCAAAAAAAATTGAAAGCTTTTAAGAGAAAGAGAAAATAGTGATATTGTTGAGAATAAAATAAGAATAATGGTCTGGCTTTTGTTTCAAAAACCATTCAACTTTTTTCTCGTTTTTTCAATCTCTTTCCGCTCTAAACTCTTTAAAACAAAACCATTTTTCTTTCTTTTTTTCCTTTGCTTTCTTATGCAAATTCCACGAATCAGATTTTCGAGTGCGCAAACTTTACACTCAAGCCAAAAAATTAGCGTTTCATTTTTATCGATGCATCTTTGTGTGATTTTGATTCCTTTTTTAATAGATTATTTTTTATGCATTTTTAACAAAAGCGGTCATTAAAAACTATATGTGAAATTAGTTATACAAAATTAGTTATACAAAATTAATATCCAAATCGAATAAAATAAATAATATAAGTAATATTTTTATTTTTAAAAGAAATGAAGAAATTGTCAATTTATTGGAACTCACAAATTGTGAGCCAAAACTCGAATCGAATTAATGAATCTTTTTTAAAATTAATTTGGGATTTTTCCCTGAAATAAAATATAAATTTTTGAAATTGAACGTATTGAATTATCGCCTAAACTTGCCAATATAAGTATAATTAATTTATTTAGAGAATTATTATTATGAAACTAATCAGTAATTCTAGAGTAAGATTATAAATTCCTGCAAGAATAATGCAAAAGAAAATTTGGCAGACGTTTTTATTATTAGATGCATTTATCATTGGGTTAAGTATTGCTCAAAACTATGAAAACTATCGAGGTTCCGTAATCGCCGATCCGATCCGACGTGCCCTTGGTCTATGGGGTCGGCTGTTAGATAGAATGGCGCAACCAGGATTACCCACCAATGAGCAATTGCATTTGCAAAGTGAACGGGACTACGAACTTCCAACATTGTCAAAAAAATTTTATAGTAACAGCGGCGGTAATGAAGCTAATTCTGCGAATTCCATATTCCACGGACCGGGGTTCACCAACTTGGAGAGTCTGTTCCGCAGTGACGCGCAGCGTGCGGCCGCCTCGGGAGGCGATTCTCGCAGCATCATCGACGAGCGTCGCCTGCTGGAACTTCTGCCACGTGTGCGACAATCTGACCCAATAACAACAACTACGACAACCACAACAACTACTACTATTACTACTACTATACCAACAACAACCACAGTAGAAGAAGAAACAACAGGAAACAGAACAGAAGCTATGACAACAATTACAGCTTTAACTTTAGTAAATAATCAAAGTATAATAAGAAATGAAAAAACAACTGTAAGTTTTGACATGATGGCTAAATTAAAATCAAAGTCATCAGTAAATGAAACAGTAACTGACATTGGAACCACAACAGCGACTATAAGGACAAAAAAAAAGAAAGAAAAGAAGGGGAAAGAAGGAAAAAAAGGCAAAAAACAAAAGCCAAAAGGGAAAAAAATGAAACGAAAAAGGAAACAAAAAGCGAATGGAGAACAATTGATAAAAGAGAAAAATCGAATGAAAAATCTATATAGTTTTAACACAACCGTGTTCGGAGAAAAATCGAACTATAACATCTCAAGTTTCTCGAAAGAGGACAATGAAACTAACAATACTGAACACATAGCGACGCTGAGACGCGAAACTGAAGAGCTAATCACTGAAATTGAGAATATACTCGGTGATGAACAATGGATTATTAACTCGAAAGTGACGGAAAATTTATTGATAGAAAATAAGACGAAAGAAGAAAAGCCAGATGGATTTAATAAATTTGATAAGATCGATGAAATTGATAGAAATAACACCAATAATGAATTTGATAAAATTGATAAGATTGTAACTGATTCTGATTTTGGATCAAAAATCAAAGATAATGGCGATGAAATTGATGGCTCGGGAGAAGAGCCTACTTCCACGATTATGGCAATTACTATTGCAAATTTTCCGACAACACTGGTATCTTCTAGCTCCAGTGGAGTAACGCCGAAAAAGATAAAAACACTGGAAAAAACAAAAAATAAGGATTATACAATAAACGGGAAAGGAAACGAGTATGATTATGAAGAATATGGTGAAGAGGATGGCGATGAAGAAGAATATACTGACTCCTATGAGACAAACTTTAATGACGATAAAAAAAAAATTCAAAAAGACACAAAGGAGACAATGGAGGAAAAAGATCAAAAGAAAGAAAATGATCAAAAGAATGAAAAGGAAAAGGCCATACGATGGACTACTTCAAAAAAGAAAAATAGTGGTCGCCATGAGCCCGGAATTCCAGAGGCTGAACACGAAGAGGACGATGGAAAAGGTTTTTAAATGACTATAGATTTTAAATAGTGTTAATGAATTATCATCCCTCCTCCTCCTTCTTTCATTTCCATTGTTTTATTGTTTTAGGAAATGGGAACAAAGCTCGCATAAAATAATACTTTTTTAAATATGTTAATGTATTGTAAATCCTTTTTTTAACTTAAGGTAAGTTAACTCTCGCTCAGTTGGATGCCGGTACGTCGGCAGTGGTTTTCGGCACTGGCGGAGGCGCGGCAAATTCTGCTTCCGCTGGATTACTAGGTGTAAGTTATTTTCAGCTTTTATTATTTTATTAGACATTAGAAAATTTCCAAAATTATGCAATTACATTAACATAAATCTAAACTCGCATAAATTTAAATACCTTTAATAAATCAAATTTTTGACCGATTTATAAGTTTTCAAACATACTGTCAAATTTTCATTTTTTTTCAAATTTAGTCAAATTTTGCAAATGCCATTGATCCGGCTGCTGTAATCGTACCGGTTCGATATGCGAACTCGATCATTGATGGTATCGGCCCATTAATTCTTCCACTTCTCGGATATTCCGGACAGGTTTTAAGCCTATTGAAGATTTTCTGTTAAAAACTGCATTAAATATTTAGCAAGCAAGTAATGCGTTGGGACGAGCAAAAGCTGCAGGCGCACCCACTTTAGGAAATAATGCACAACAAACTTGTAAATCACTATATAATAATTATCATTTAATCACCATATCACCTTTAATCTCTAAATATCTTCACAATTTATTGCGAAATTTTAACATATTTTAGATGATCGATTGAATGCTTTGCCTCAAAAATATCAACCCTATGAAACAATAACCCAACAACAAGCTTCTAACATAATTCAAGAATACAGGAATCAAACATCACAGAGCGTTTCAGAAAAACAGGATATTCAATTTATGAAACGGCAGTACGCTTCGCCTACCGTAGTAAAATATCCAATTCAACGAAACGGCGGTATCTTAATGCAGAATGTTGGAAATCATTGGAATAGCACAGACGTGCAAATGTTAGCGCAGGAGCTTGATTCCACACATTTTCGGCAAGTAATGAGCGCACCGCCGGATCTGAATATGGGTCCTAGTGTTCAGAGGCGTGTGGTAAACGCGGAAACCGATCCTAAAACTGGACTTATTCATGGCTTACGAGCGCGATTTATGCCTGACCCGCCATCAATAGCGCGTATACCTCAACCGAGTAAAAATTACTCAACTATTTGATTAATTTAGTGGAAATATTTTTAGCATTTACAAAAGTTGAATAAAATTAGAAATTTTCAATATTCCGAAATCAGTTTAAGCTTTGTATATAAAAAATTTTTAATTGACATAAAATATATAAATAATATTAAGCCCCAACTATATTCACCTCTGACGCAATACGTCAAGCTCTATCAAATATTTTACAACAGCCGCGCATTGCTCCACCGACCACACAGGGCATAGCCGAAAGTGCGCTTCGTCAGGTATCGCGTTATGATAATGAACAAACAAAAAAAAGTCAGAGAGAAAACGCACCTCCAACAGAATCTGGCAATGAAATCGGCCGCCGTAATGTGGAAAACAATTTCTACGAAGACTCAGGTAACGATTAAAAATGGATTTGCTCACTTTTTGTCAGCAAAATATATATTGTGTAATGTCTCTAAAAAAATTAAAATTAAAAATTTCTAAAAAATCGATTATACTTGATAACTTGGTTAGAATTATGATCCTGTGATAAATTCAAATTTATTTCAGTTTGATATTTTTAGCTGTTTAAACGCCCTTGCATTTTTTTTTTAAATTTAACTTTTATTAGTACCAAAATTAATGATGAAGTGGCAACTTTTTATTTTATTTCAAATCTTGAAAACTGATAAAAATAAATTTTAAAAATTACATTTAATTGAATTTTAGGTGTCATATTGAACAGCGGCGACTCTTTTGCAAGTCCGCCGGGTTCCTTTGGGCCCGGCAGTAGTGGCTTTAGTAATGGACGCAAGCCAAGCCTGCCACTCGACGATTCGCGACCATTTGTCATCGCTTAAGTTTAATAATATACTAATTATATATTCTTCCTACACTCTCTCACTATTCCATTCCATCGTATCAGCGTATGCGGGTTGAAACATTTATTACTAGTAAATTGAAAATATTGATTAAATTTACATTAAAATTGCATTCCAATAAAATGATTATGAAAGAATATTGCGTAGAGATTTCATATTTTTATGTCTTTTTATACCTCATAATAAAATTGTTTTTCTTAATATGTTTGACATTTCCAAAATACATAAGGAATATGGTAACCAGATTTATTGGCTGTGTAATCTATGAGAAATTTAAATATCTATTTAAAAAAAAATTGGCGTATTGTCAATAAGAAAACGTAGCATACAAAAACGTTAAAGAATAAATGTGGAAATTTGGTAGTCAAAGTGTTTTGTACTTAAGTCAAAATTTTAGAATATATAATTTTAGAATATATAAAAATATAAAATATTTAAGAAATATAAAGATGGCGATCAAGTTTTATTACTATTTCAAGTTAAATTAAATTTTAGTTTTGTGACTTGAATATAACAATGAATGATTTTTAGTAATTAAAATTTTTTATATTTTGTTTATACAATGAATCATAAAAAAAAAATCGAGAAAAACGGAGAGGAGGAGAAGCTAGCAAGCGGGTAAAATAATAATCCAAATTTTATTTTAACAAATTACAAATTTTTGTTATTGAATTCTTAAGATTCGATGATAAAAACTCCTCATTCAATTTATCGGCTTCCGAAATTTCTGCCCAAAAAAATCCTTTGCCACGTCATGAGAATTGGATGGTAGGTGACTAAAACTAAATTCTCAAGCTAGCAAAATATTGTATCAAATGCATTTAAAAATAATTAGGGATATATAAAGAGTTAACGTTATTTAAATATTTAACTATATTAAAGAGTCTTCTCGGCGTTCGAAACAAACCGGATTTGCTGACAGATTGGGATCATCTTTATAATTTGCAAAACCAATCGTCGTTGCGTCGCGATTGTCGTGCGCTAGTTGATCGGCTTGGCTCGGCGGCCACTGTTACAGTTCCACAGTTAGAAAGTCTCATCACTTTATATTGTAAGCGACGTCGGGTAGAGTATATGCCCGAATGTGGCTGGCTGGACATACTTGAAAAACTAATCGCTTTACCCTTTAAGCAAGCAACTCTTTTCAACGTGTTTCACGCAATTACAACTAAATACATTCCAAGGCATTCACACATCTTTCAAACTTATTTTTTTTTACTTTAAAAAAATTTAGAAATTTTAATTTTATTTCAATTTCACTTCTTTTTACTTATTAGATCATCCAAAGCGTTCGATCTTCTGAGGTTAATCATTCAGTATCACGATCCGGAACTCTGCTCCTATCTTGATTCTTTAAAAGTGCAGCCAGAGGATTTCGCTCGCGACTGGTTTGATACACTTCTCAGTCGAAGTATTGATCAACATCTTTGCTGGCACATTTGGGACGAATATTTTGAGCGGGTTTGTCGCCAAAAAAATTTTTTTTTTAATAATATCTATTTTGAGGGCGATCCATTTCTCATTTTCTTCATCGCATTGGCGTTTGCGCGTTGCGCACGTGATGAAATTTTTACGATGTGTAGCGCGCCTGATGTGCACATGCTGTTACGCGGAGCACATAGCCGGATGAAATCCGAGGATATAGCGGACCTGTTGGATGTGTGCTGTGTGTTCCTCAATTATACACCTCTTTCAGTACGCGAGGTACACAATTTATAGATGCCATACAAAAAATACATAAAAAATATATTTATTTGTCAATATACTGTGTTTATTCATTAAAAATATACATATCATCTAGTAAATTTATTTTTTTTAAATTTGATGATATGGTTTGAATTGATAATTGTATAACGTATGATTTTTTATAAATACTATTACCATAGGATTTTCATTGTATGCTGTTCGGTTCAAATCTTATGGATGAATGCGCGGAATTTCCATTAAATCGGCTAATGTGTTTGCCAATTTCCGTGCAAGAGCTATACAAACGTGTAATTGACAACACATTCTCATCCACAGTAATAATACATTATATTTAAATTTTAAATAATACATTATATTTAAATTTTAAATAATACATTATATTTAAATTTTAGCACCGAATTCTGTGTTACTGTATATCTATGCTTCTGTATGTTTGTGTACATACCAGGAATGTCTCAAAATTTCAATTTCAGATCTCCGGCGATTTTTCTTTACCGATTTCCGAAAAAATAGCAAAATTTCTGAAATTTCGGAACTACAGGCCAATTATTTTTTTAAAGCTAAAGCTATTTCAAAAATTTTCCTAAATTGACCGAAAATATTTTATCGATATGTAAAAAAATGGAGAATTTTTTACAAAACATTAGAAACTGACTCGTTTACGGTTTACTAATGAAATTTAAAAAAAAATCGCCGAATTTCTCAGCCATCCAATTATATCATTTAGTATAGAATTAAATTGAGAATAAACTGGTCGAAGCAGAATAAATAACAAAATGAGTCTCCAAATGAATCTAAATTAAAAAAAAAATTTTTCTGGGCCGCAACCCCCGAGAGCCAAAGTCAACGTTAATTGAACTCAACGATTTAAAGATGTGAGTCCAACTTGGAAACGGACTAGCTCAAGCCGTGAGAACAGATCAGCCCATAAGCATCTAACCAATACAAGATGCTGATTGAGAAGGATCGAGTAAACCCGAGAGGTGACGATATCGAGTATGAACTCTTGCCTTGATCCAGAACTCCCGAGCTGTGGGACGTCACGACACCCGATTTGGTTTGCCGAGGGAGTGAACCACAAACACTCCGTGCCCATCGCCGAACCAGGAACACAACCCTCGGGATGCGAACCTATAGAACGGTAGGACCTTAACTACAGCTCGAAAGAATGAATCGCGGCTTAAGAACACCAACGATGATAATGTTGGGGGGTGGGAGAAAAATTATTGCTTATATAGACGACGAATGCAATGCGAAAAAGTCGTGATGGTTTTCGGCAAAGGGCTGGACGAGCAAACAGTCAATGATATTTCGCAGTCAAATAAATATAGCCAAAAAAAATTAAAATAAAAAATATTGGCTCTCCTGTTTGAACTATAATTTTTTTATATTTTTTAAATCCTCATAAAATTTATATCATTTGATAGGCAAATTAACGAAGAATAAAATTTTTCTGCCATCCTTGCCTCAATTTTCATTTAAATAATCTTACTTTTGTTCCGATTTTCGACTTCTAATTTCCTACTTCCGGCGATTTTTTCGCACAGATTTTCAATTTTCGAAATTTTAAATTTCATCGGAATTTCGATTTCCGATTTTCGAAATCTCAAATTTATTTCCACGAAATTTCTGGTCGCATTTTAATATGTTTCAATATAGTATCATTCACTTAATAATAAATGTTTTAATTAATGTTGTGTTTAAAAATTTAATATAATTACAAAATGATGACATTTCAGTCGGTTATTAGCTATTTCGTCATTGACACCCGCTCCCAGAAAGCATTCAATGCGGGTAGCATTGCTGGCTCGTACAATCTAAATGGAAAACTTGTATGTTTATTACAAACATTTATTAATATAATTGTATACGTTATATACAGCACAAAACTTCTTAAATGGATACTTATGTATTGGCCGTTTGAAATGAATTGAATTTTCTTTTCAATTCCAGATTGTGGACGAGCCAGATAAATTCAACATTGCCATGACTTCATTGATGCGTTTCAAGGAAGACAGTTGCTGCAAGGATCACATCTGCTTTTTGGGCTCTGGCCTCGAGGACGACGATTCCTACATGATGATGATCATCTCGCGCTTTCTTCAACAAAATCGCAAGCATATTTCATATGTAGACGGTGGCTATAAAGGTTAATCGAATCACGGTCTTGCAAGCCATATTAGCAACAACCTCACATCGTTAGTTTTTAGCCCTTCATGCACTACTATCCGATACCACAAATCTTCAAAAATTGAGCAATCATTTTAACGTCAACGAATGTACCGAGTGCCTGAACAGAGGCAAAAAGAGTACGGAATCCAGAGGATGGGTTTGTTATTTTTAATAACAAATAATAACAGCTAACATGTATGCGAATAAGAATCATTTCCAGTCTTTAATGGAACGAATGAAAAAGGCAATGCAAAGCCGAAGAAGTTCCGTTCACTCATCAAAATCTCCTTCCATTAGTAAACAATCGAGTAAAGAAGGTCTGAAACTTATATTTTAATAACAAGGTAAATTAGCTAGAATTTTTAACTTTCATTCATATAATATTTGGATGTTTTTAAAGAAAATTAATACATTTTATAATTATTCTAATATAAATTCATTGCATTTTTATATTAGCTTAAGTATTTATATTAGTTTAAATATATATGTATAGAGCCGGTAAAGCACGTGAGTAGTACTGACCGTTTTGGGAAAAAATATCGTAACGTACGGTCTGTTTTTTCCATCAACGATCAAGGCAACGGATCAGTTAACGAAGAAAATGAAGAGGAAGATGAAAAGGTAACCAATGCATCATCCAGCCAAATGGAGCAAACACAACTCGCCGAAAAGGCATTAGTTTTGAATTGTAAAAATATGCAAAAATTACGATATATGTACATGTATCATACTTTATTACTCTTTATTACTCAAAAAAGCTATTTTTATTACATTTTGCAAACACACAAGTAAAAATTTCAGTTAAAGTGGAGTGATGTGGTAAAAAATTCCGAAATAATCGATCATTTTCAAGGCCACGAAGTGCTTCCGGACCAAAGTGAAGTTCCTTGTTTCATTGCATTAAGTCGAACTCATATACACATATTTCACGAAGCTCCAGAAGAAGTACATTTTAATAATTATTATCTAATAATAACGTATAAGTTTCCCGATTTTATCATAAAGAGATTCAATACTTATTGCAAACCAATTTCGCATAATTTAGCCGGGATTTGTATACTCTTCATTTCGACATGCATTGTCCTCGGTGATGCGAGTCACTAGCAAGAAGAAAATCCCAGAATTTTTAACCTTCAAATTCGGTTATGAACTGCCCACCGGCGAGGCTCACATCAACCGTATGCACTGCTTCGTCTTGTCCAAGGCTGGTGATTGTGCCAAAGCCATTAAGATTGCGATTGTCGCGCTTAAGCCGACAATTATTGAGGCATACACAGCCGCAAAATCGACAAATCAGGATAATAACAATATATCCGCGTAATTGTGTTTCATTTCGGCTGCAGTATTATCCATAATGTGAAAAAATAAAAATTGCTTAACTTATTATAGGTTTTTCACTGTTATCGCAAAACTGACAAGTATTCAGCCATTTAATTTATTCCAAATTTTGTATTTTATATTATTTATTTGATTGTTGATTTTGGTCTTTAGGACATGCTTTCATATTCCAAATATTTATAATTTAATAAAAGATTGTGATATTATTTTGTTCTTCTTTTTTCTACTTTTTTTTCGCTTTTACTTCTAAGCCAAATGTTTAAAAAGTGCAATATTTAAAAGGCTGAGGAATATCTAGTTCACATAAATTTTTATGTTTGTTTGTATACCCATAAATATGTACGAAAATGTCAAAAAATTCTTTAACTGTAAAAATGTATTGTCAATATACTTAAATAGAAATTTCGCGACTATAAAATGGTAGAGAATGGATTTTATAAAACTATATGCATAAGATTTTGTACATATATGTGTATAAATTATATAATAGTAAATATCCATTTTATACAAATAGAGATAAATATAGAAAATATGAGAATTACCATTTTTATTTTTTTTTTTGGTTTTATTATTGAGTAAAGTCGACTTTAAATAATGCTATTATTTTTAATAAACACAAATCTGCTCAAATTCTGGTCGTATGTGATAAATTTTTTTTTAATTTCAATGTTTTAAATTTATGCAAAATTATTTTTAGATTTAGTTATTAATAAATATTTCAATGCTTGGTTATTTGGTTATAAAAACATTCAGAAAAAAAATTAACTAAATACACAAAATTAAACATTAGATATAATTTTAAATTAGCGCGTGGTCTCATTTCGCAATTTTTTCCTTCTCTTTGCTCGACCGCTTGGGCAAACGCGTTTCCATGCATATACTTCCTCCTTCTTCTCCTTTTCATCTCATTTTTGTGTTTCTATGAGTTATTTCAGAACGAATAGAAATTCGCGACTTACGGTCGCGACAACAACAATACCGAATGAGACATATTGCACTGTGTTCGCAAAAATGCGCACAAAAAGTTAGCGTTTTGATTTTGAATTTTTGATGAGATTGAGAGATCGATAATGACGTGTAAAAGGAATATTACGCTTATTAATTTGACTATATCATAATATGTCGGTGAAATTTTTTTTCGATTTTTTTACTTAAAAATGTGCTTTTTCGATCCGCTATCCATTTTTTTTAAGCTATGCATTTACATTTCGTAATGCTTAAATAGCTTTTTAATTAAATTTTTATCAACTTTTGCGTTATTATATGTTGTAAGTGCTCAAAATATTTTTCCTATTTTTGATCAGCTGGTCGAATAACCATACAAAACAAAAAAAATTAACACCGGATCGATCGAAAAATCTTTTCCTGAACATTTTCAGCTGAAAAATCGAAAAAATAATTTAGGTCGATATATTAAGATTAATTTCTTTCATATTCAAAATTTTATATTTTGACTGAAACTTTATTTTATCTTTTAAAGTGAAATATTATGCAACAAGTTCAAACCGAAGATATTACTGTGCCGTGGGGTCAGGCGCCCGATCCTCTTGATCATCAGTACGGAAAATGGCGTCTTGCCGTTTTTCAGGATCTTCAAGAATCCATCGATCAGAGCAAACTTTACTTTCTCTACGATCCTGTCTGTGACGATCGCTGCATGACCACGTTTATTATTATTTTTTGTTTAGCATTGAATTATTAAGCCTGATTGTAATAGCTTTTTTTAGTGGGGCCCGAAAATCAATGACAAGCTTGGCTGTTTTCGACACTAATAAAAAATGTTTCGTTGCGGATATTCTACTTCGCGTACAAGGCAAAGAATTATACAAATTTATATTAAAAACTAAACTAGTATGTTAGTGGTCCAAGCCGGCAATATTGAACTCGAACGGAGCCGAGCCTTTTTACAGTGATAATTTGCACAATTATTCTTCATATATTTTGTAAATTATAATACAAAATTTTGAATTTTTGAAAAGTTATTATTATTGACGATACAATTTGTATTATGTATTAGGTATATATATGTTACGGCCAATATTAGTAATCGGCCATTACTAATAATGGCCGGCCAAAATAATAATGGCCGGTCAAAACTAATAATGGCCGGTCAAAACTAATAATGGCCGGTCAAAACTAATAATGGCCGGCCAAAACTAATAATGGCCGGTTAAAACTAATAATGGCCGGCCAAAACTAATAATGGCCGGTCAAAACTAATAATGGCCGGTCAAAACTAATAATGGCCGGTCAAAACTAATAATGGCCGGTCAAAACTAATAATGGCCGGCCAAAACTAATAATGGCCGGCCAAAACTAATAATGGCCGGCCAAAACTAATAATGGCCGGCCAAAACTAATAATGGCCGGTCAAAACTAATAATGGCCGGTCAAAACTAATAATGGCCGGCCAAAACTAATAATGGCCGGCCAAAACTAATAATGGCCGGTCAAAACTAATAATGGCCGGTCAAAACTAATAATGGCCGGCCAAAACTAATAATGGCCGGCCGTGATAGATAGTTCGTGATAGAGAAATTAAAGAAAATTTGATAAAAATTAAATTTAGCTAATCATAATTATTTTGGGCTGATTTTGGCTGGCCATTATTAGTTTTGGCCGGCCATTATTAGTAATGGCCGATTTCTAATATTGGCCATAACATTATATATGTATGAAGATTTTGAAAAGTTATTATTTGATGATACAATTTGTATTAGGTATATACAAATGTATGAGGAATTAAAATTTAAAAAAAAAATGTTAAGGAAGAAATTTGCTCTAATTTTTGTGTAAAAATGGTTCGGTTTTGCTTATCCGAGCCGACTCGGCCCATCATTAATATGTATATTTCTACTTTTTTTTATGCTTTAATAATTCATTTCGATTAATAAAGGTCGATTTTGGCTATCTTTCTTGTTGGTGTTAAATAATGAACTAATTTTTTTCGAATTCGATGATTTTTTCAGGTCGTGTGAAATTTATTTTTGCGCTGAAAACACCATCACCCGCCGGCGGTACTGCATTCGCTCTTGTCACGCAAAGCGAGGATTACGGCCAATATGTGGTCAGTTTTTTTTCTATGACTTTTTGAGCTTTAGCAGTGGAAATCTAGTTTTGAAAAATTACTCACTTTTTGTTTCAGATGCATTTGTGGCGCGTGAATTTGAACGCGGATGGCGTTTCGTTACAGCAGGAGCCGTATTCGTTGTTGCGCGCGCCTCTTCAAATCGACGAAGAATTTATTTGCACGATGCGCGAAGACGCGCCCGAGCTGGTCATCGTTCACGGGCCGGGCATGAATGTGGTGCGTGTGAGTGTAGACGCAGCCAGCCCACAGGAGCCCATTGATCGCTTCCAAGTGCCCGGTTCCGAGCTATCACATTTTTATGACGGATTTGTTAGTCGTGGGTAAATCTTTTTTTTATTATATAATACAGTTAAACCTGTTTATTATGGAAACCTCTCTTCTATGGCACCAATGGCTTAGTCCCAACAAAAAATAGCCTATCTCGGAATATCTGTCTACTATAGCGCCTTTGGTCGGTCCCGAGGGGTGCCATAGTGGACAGGTTTAACTGTACAGTGGGACTGAGCATTGGTGCCATAGAAGAGAGGCTGCGCCATAGTAGACAGGTTTGACTGTACAATGGGACTGAGCATTGGTGCCATAGAAGAGAGCCTGCGCCATAGTATACAGGTTTAACTGTACAGTGGGGCTGAGCATTGGTGCCATAGAAGAGAGGCTGCGCCATAGTGGACAGGTTTGACTGTATTTAGTTATTTGCTATTTTTTTTTTAGAAACTTATACTTTCTTTCTGCCAGTCCCGACGGTCATTTGGACTATGGTCGTGTGCATGTGCTACCGTTGGGCGCGCACGGTCCGCTGGCCACGCAATACTGTCAACCGGACGCGCAGCGCGGAATGCCGCCGGCGCGCAAGCAGGCCGCGCTAGACTCCATTGCCGGGTTCGTTTTGTTGGCTGGTGGCGAAATCGACTACGGAGACGGTAATGTGACGCGTCTCGTCGACTATTGGGTACTTGACGTGACCACTTTTAAATGGAATCAGATTCCTGCCCAAATGCCGGTACCGCTCATCGAACCTCGGCTCACTACCGCTAATTCAGGTAAATATTTTTTTTTAGAGTTATGGTCGACTAAATGCTCAATTAGTTTTGATTTAAGCAAATCTTTTCAATGTTTTTATCGCATAAAATTTTTACTGAAGCTCTTTTTTTTATAGGAAACGTTTACGTGTGGGGCGATTTCGACGAACCATTGCCGGGTGTGCCGCCTGGCAACACGCATGTGCGAATTTTGCGCGTGCGTGGCTTCAATATGCTCTCGCCGCCCGGATACGATCAGGCGATGGGCGGTGGTCCGGGCGCTGGCGGTGGACAATACGGATATTCAGGCGCCGCATATTCTTCACAGGGCGGCGGTGTAGCGCCACCGTATCCGGCGCAGAGCGGCGGCGGCTACGCCGGCGGCGGTCCCGCGCCGTATCCACCACAAGGTATTGGCACTCCATACGGTCAATCACCCCAGCAACAACAGTATGGCGGTGGATATCCCGGTCAGCAACAACCGCCCTATGCCGGCGGCGGTCAGTATTCATCGGCAGCATCGTATCAAGCTGGCGGACAGGCGCCACCACAATATGCCTACTATCCGAATCAGCGTCAGGGTAAAAAGGATTGTTCGATTTCATAAAGAAAATAAAATTCAGAAATAATCCGCACTTTTTTTTTTGTCTTGTTTATTAGGTATTAAGTTTAGCACAATTGTAATTTATGCTTTTAATTTTCAATAACAAAATAAATTATTCTAAGACATATTCATCGCTTATTTGTATGAGAAAAAAAAACAAAGAATGTGATTTATACAAATTGCTATTACAGTCAAACCTCGATCTAATGACACTTAGGCTCGGTCCCGACGAAAACTAACGTAAAAATCTTTTTTTAATGACAGTTATAAGGAATCCAAACCTCGATCCAATGACACCCATTGCGCTCAGCTAGCCATTTTTTTACCTTGGTCCCCCAAGGTAAAAATGCATTGTCTGATCTCAAATTTCTTTTTTAAATTCAAATTTTCTTTTCGCTCATCTTTTCTTGGCATTATGTTCAAATTTTGCCACCAAAATATTTTTTTCTTTTTATTCATTTTTACAAACATTCTTACCAACTTAACAAATTTACCAATGGAGACACCGAAAGCCAAGCGTTATTTGAAACTTTTATTTATTTGAACTTTTGTTTATTTGAACTTTTATTGTTTTACAGTTTTTTTTGCTTCCCTAGTCTTTTAGCGAATAAAGTGCATTTATTGACAGAAATTGAGACAGAAATTCCTCAGTAATGCTAGCTAATTTCGAAAACCTTATGACACCCTCGATCTAATGACACCTAGGCTCGGTCCCTAGGGGTGTCATTAGATCGAGGTTTGACTGTATATCCTCCATATAGATAAGAGTAGATTCTTTATATTAATTTTAAATTTTGTTTAGATTTTTGCAGTGCTATGATTCGGCACTGAGTCATTTAAAGTTATCCTGACTTCTAAATGACTCACCTAGCTAATAAATATGTCAAAAATTTCTAGCTAAGTCATTATTAGAATCGTTCAAAATTTAGTTGATATCATTGAAGGAGTCAAATCCTAGCACTGGATTTTAGCAAACTAACATTTAAAAAATTGATTAAGAGCAAACTGTACTATCCTAATTTCGCGTGTATAAGGCCGGATGTTTTGAATCAAATTTAAATTCCCGCCAATGAGTTCATTCGGTTTCATTGGATCCAAGCGAGTCCAAATTTTGTGCCCACTTTTATGAAATCGAGACAGAAGGCGGACACAAAATTTGGACTGACTCCAACGGATTCGTTACAACAGAATGAACTCATTGGCGCGAATTTAAATTTGGCTCAAAATACCCGGCCTTATACACGCGAAATTAGGGTAGTTATTTTCAAAGGCATTTCTATAAGAAATGTTGAATAAACTAAAAATCTTTTGAATGTTTAAACTATATTTGCGGTAACTTTGCACAATCATTTTTTTTTCCTAAAATACATTTTTAACATTTGGAACATTTTCGCTTTGATTTTAGGCCAGTGAACGGGCTTTTGAAGCACGCCTTCGAGGTTCACTTTCAACCCATTTTCGAAATGTTTAACTCCTTGTTAATAAATAAAAAAATCAATTCAAAAGGAGGAATAGCTATATTTTTGGTAGTAGTGATCTGGTGAAGGGTTCTATTTTTATGCTTTCCTTATCTAACTTATAATGTTACAATTTCTCAAAAAAAAATTAATGTTGTCGATGAATTCACCACTTAATTTATTTTAAGTTTTCCATTCATCTTATTGTTCTGCATCACATCAAAATAATTATGGATGCCAGTTTGATTTTTTTTCTTAAAAAAATTGATTTTGAACTTATTTATTTTTTAATAATGTTTTAATTAAATTTAATGTGTAAGCTAATCAATTTTTCTTGAAATTATTGCATAATTTTTTTTTATAATTAATTTGTTAGTAAACACATTGTAGATAATTTATTAAAAATATGTAATGAATATAAACAGTAAATTCAAACTGATTTCTAATTTTTCCAAAATACATTTTTCTAATGTGGGAATATAAATTTCAGAAATTTTTTTCTATTCAGAATCTGATCATCAGATTCAGCTGAATTAATTTGAAATTAATTTTTTATTCCGCTGCTTATGAAGATAATATAGCCATTGAAAATAATTATAGTCGTCGTCCGTATCACCTTTAACATATTTTCAGAAAATTTTGAAAATATGTTTAAATTTTTTGTTAATTTTAGGCAATCGCGGATAGTCTCACATTCCTTAAATGTGGCGCTATATGCTATATTATTTTCAAAACAAAAGTCATGGACAAGAAGTGTATAGAGCGATGAGGTGAAATTGGATAAAGCGCTAAAGCCAGAGATAGTCCAACATCCAATTCGGAATTTGGATTAAAATTGGTGGAAAAAATCAGAAAAGTTCATCTTTAAAACAACTATAGTTACAAGAAAAGCAACACATTTACATACAAAAACAATTGGAATAACAAAAATGAAGCCGAATGGCCTAATTGAAAAACGAACCTTGCGTTAGCGGTGTGGTGCAGGCCTTTAAAGTCATACTTTTGTTTAAGGATAAGCATATGGATAAAATTATTCTTAAAATTATTCGCTTTGGACTAACGTGCATAATTATGATGAAATAACTTGTGATTAATTTTGTTTGATTAAATTGATTTAGGAGAAGATGGGTTGTAAATTTTACAATATTCGGTTGGCTAAGGCATTTTGACCGCATTAAATATAAAAAAAACGAAACTCAAAAATTTACGCTAAAATGAAATTCGTTATGCTTTAATATTTTTATCAATTAAATCATAAATTAAGTCTATATGCTGAGATATTATTATATTCAACTTTGTCGCTTAAAACTGAATTCATTTTTTAATTTATCGATTTACCAAATTATTTGAGACCAAAAATCGTTTATCGACCAATAATCAATTTTCTGAATCCTAGTAAAATTATGATTAATAGGTATGTCAACAATTTCTATTTCATTAATTGAAAAAAATTATTTCCCACCAAATTACTGCCTTTTATTATCAGATCTTCAAATTGTGACGCTATCATATGTATACAAATATACCTGATTCTATTATTCTCTCGATCCCATTTTTATTCAATGGAAGAATAATTTGCAGCGAATTTATTAGATTAATAAATGCATATATAAAAATGGAAATTGCATAAAATTACTTTTGAGGTATTATCAATAATATACATAAATGGATGATATAAAAATAGGTAAACAATTTTGTGATTTCGCTAAAAAAAGACTAATTAAATGGAAAAATAAGTGGAAACTGCACCAGCTGGCTTGATACAAGACCAGGAAAAATTTAGTGATAATTTTATTAAACAAAAAAAAAAAGAAACTGACGTTGTTAATAAAAATAATAATATTTTTTATTATGATTAAATAAAATACATATTTATAAAAAATTAGGAAAAAATTAGGAAGGGCCAAATTACTATGGGAAATAACGAATATGAGAAAATTAGCCTCAGAGACATAATACCAATAATATTTGCATCTCTTATTAATTTATTGGTGAAGAAAAATTTGAAATAGAAAATATGGAGTGGGCATATTAAGTTTGGAGCGAGGAAATAATTATCTGACAACGACTGATTAAAATGTAGAGAAATGTAGAAAGATAAATGGATAGAGCTAGAGGCGAAATGTGAGAGAGAGGAAGGGCTGAGTAAAATATATTTCTCAATATCCTTTTCTTTATTTTCTTTTTTTTTTCTTGTTTTTTGTCTAGTTTTTGCTTTTGTTTATTTGGTTATTTTTTATTGTAAATTCGAATTGTAATTGCTGCTTTTTGCCGAAATAATCAACAACAACAAAAAAGCACCCAATAATGCGATAATAATAAATACAGAGAAACCGATATAAATAAACGGCAATGCTAATCTTATTAGATAAAAAAAATTTGAAAAAAAACGTAATAATGATAATAATAATGGTAATGTCGGCGAAGAATGATGTTAATCAAGCTTTCTCACTGATAATGAAGATAATATTTTTCCAATTTTCTATTAGTCCTATTTTCTCACATCAGGAAGAAATATTTGAGCCATTGACGCGAATATTTAAACCATCAACTAGCTATTCGGCTCACAATTTTTTTTGTCAGTCATTTCACGCAAAGATTTTTTTTACGTTTTGTTCCTCTATTAATCTCTCAAAAAATATTTTAAATGTTACAAAAAATTTCGATTTTTTAAAATAATTTAGGTAATATTAAAATTGTGTTTTTTATAACCATTTTTCTTTACTTTTTTTAATAATTTAAATAAATTTAAAAATTAACATTTCGTTAGGTGTTAATTTTGGGCTTAAGTTTAAGCCCTGATTCATTAACTAATTTGATTCTTAAAATTCCATGTCATTAAATTTAAAACAAAATTTAGAATTGATAAATATAAGTATTTTTTACTTTTATTTTTTTCAGCTTTTCAGTTTATTAGAATAGAGAGCAATTAGCTTTTCTATTTAGACAGTTTTCAAATTCTCAAAAAAAGAACATTTCTTTTTTTATATTTATTTATTTAAACATTAATTTTTCAATATAACACATTTTTAAAAAAAAAATTTTTTTTAATTAATTATTTTTAAAATCCATCAAAAGGTTGACATTTATTTTTGGAAAACCTAATTTGTGGGCATTAGCTTCGTTTTGTTTGATTTACAATTATGAACTAATCAAATAACATATCATTTTTTGAAAACCGGTTTTGAAAAGGGTCAATATTTGATTTAAATTAATTGCTAATTTTTATTTACTTAAAAAAGCTTTAAAAATCCTCAGGCAAATTATTTTCTTGACAACGATATCATCCCTAAGGTTGAAAATGACGTGCGTGATCTAGGTATTTATATTACGCCCAACTTGAAATGGGTCTCCCACATCAGACAAAAATGTAAGCTAGCCCAGCTCAAATTCCTCAATATTTTAAAAGCTTTCAAATCTAACAGTTATGAATTCTTAGTCAAATTGTATAGTTGTTATGTACGGCCAATCCTCGAATTTGCGTCACCAGTATTCAATTCCACAATTGTAAAAAATGTAAAATTGCTCGAATCTGCTCAGCGTAGAATTACTAAGTCAATTGTAAGGCGCTGTTGTAAATCTTTGCAAACAATTCCTTCTTATGAAGAACGGCTTAAATTGCTGAACTTGGAAAAGATCAAAACACGTCTAATCAAATTTGACCTAATAATTGTACACAAAATTCGGCTTGGCTTAATCTCTAAACCAGATCAAAAGATAATAGACTTGACAAAAATAAAGATTAAACGAGGTCGAAATGATTTATTTGTTCCAGCTTCTAAAAATACCATCCGTAATAATTCGTTTTT
Organism: Bradynema listronoti; assembly: GCA_024678965.1. Classification (NCBI taxonomy): domain Eukaryota; kingdom Metazoa; phylum Nematoda; class Chromadorea; order Rhabditida; family Allantonematidae; genus Bradynema; species Bradynema listronoti. The sequence goes on along the minus strand of JANLNO010000152.1, from coordinate 561,624 downwards.
TGTGAGAGCATATCGGCAATACATCAAGTTACATCCTGATTTCACTAATTGCCCGGACGAAAAATCTTTCAAAAAGAAACTTGACAATATTTGCCTATAATTCTCTAACGTTTCATTAGCAATTTCAATTATAAATTATAAATTTAATTTTATTTACATGTTATTTCATTTTCATTTAATTTTATCTTTGTTATGATCCATTGAATAATCGCCATAATTATTCGTTTATTGTTTAGTCGCAATTTTATCGTAATAAATTTATTTATTTATTTATTTACATACAATATATTTATAACCAAATTAATAACTTATTATAACTGAAAAAATAAATTTTATTCACAGGTAAAATACACTTGCCCAAGGTGTATTAATTTTATTCGCTTTATCGAATCTATCCACACGGATTTCAATTTGACATATTATACAGTATGACGACTGTAAGAATGTTGCGAATTCTAATCGCCTATGCACTCGTCGCGCTTGTACTTCTTGCCGTTATGGTTTCGTCGGCACCGGTAGATTAATAAAAAAATTTTAGAAAAAAAAACTTGTAGGCCAGCCCTTTATCTTTTTAAATTATTGAAAAGAATTATAAAGAAGACTTTTTTTATTAAGAGTGCTTATTTTTAATTTTTTTAAAGTCTTAATTACGCTTTAAAAAAATCTATTTAAAATAAAATCAAAGCTTAAAAAAAAATTGCGAATCAACAAAACTGTCATTAGCTAACTAACAGCTTCATAATTCGAAATAAAATTGAAGAACTAAGATAATAGATTTGCAATATTATTTTTAAATTAACAAAATTTAAAAAAATGCAATTACTTTTAGCACGATTTCAACAATGACCCCGCCTTCCAAAAACAACTTATTGGTCGTCTTTACAGCAATTATCTAAAAGTGAAACGAAGCCGTAAGTTTAATTTTAAATTTATTCATTAAACTAAAAAGACTTTACAAAAAATTTTTAAAATTTTTGGACGTTTTTGTTCTCAAATTGAATCAAAATTTATTGATTTTTTTCTTTAATTTTAGCCAGCATTGGACTCTCACTAGCAGAGTACATGGCACAACCGCAAGGCCAAGACAACTTTCATTTTATTGAGAACGGGCGGAAATAAGTAAAACGAATAAAATAAAAAGAAAAATTTACTTTTAATTTAACATTAGCAAATTTACTAGGTCAAATTAATGAATTCACAACAAATTTATTCATGAAGCTAGTGTTAATATTTGACCTAAATCAACGGCAAATCTTAGATCAAACATTAAAATAGAATGTTTTGAAAAAATGCAAAAATATTAATAAGCTAACTAGCTCGTAATAAGGTAACCAAATTTTTTGATCCACTTTTTTACTCTCCTTAAAATTCTTTTTCTTAAGGTTTTATGTGAATATGAAATCAATTGAAATTGATTGAAGCTATAAAAACTAACTTCCTGTACTGTTTCGAATAAATCATTGGTGCTGAAAACATTTGATAAATTTATTTTGCTTTTCAAACTTTTTTAATAATAGATCCAACAATTTTGAAACTGACTTTAAATTTTTAATAATTTTTTTTGTTTAATTGTGATCCAAAATATTAGCAATTTATTCGGCTGACAGGAATGTTTTTTTGACAAAAATACTAGAAAATTTTTGTTGAAGAACTTTTCATGTAATATTGAAAAAAAAGCGAGAAAATAATTATAAGTTGAGAGATTGTGATCGTTATAATGGTCAAAGAAACTTATGTTTTGACCTTATATTTTGTTTAAAATATCTTTTGCGAATGCCATTACTCAATCATCGATTGTTTTATTATTGTCATACAAAAATTTTAATTAGTCATGTTTTTGTGGATTAAAAAATAATTATTTTCTTTATTTGATTCAGAATTTAGTTGATTAGCTTTTTTAAAAATGTTTTTAACTAACTTTAAGGAAATGTTGCAATTTAAAAAAAAATAAATTTTTGAACAGTTTTTAAATTACCAATTGTAACTTTTTTCCAAATTATTTAGAAACTTTTTTAAAAAAGATTCTAAATTATATATTGGATCAAATAGACAAAATTAATTTTTTAAAAATATTTTTAATTGTTTTTAAGAATTTAAAAATTTAAAATAACACAAAAAAATCGTTGAGATATTTACAATTCACTTTATTATTATTATTAATCTAAATACATTTTTTTTTCTTCTTTTAACCAATTTTCCTACTAACAGTAATGCTAGCTATGATAGGAGGTGATAAACTAACAGTAATTATGTTAGTTATAGAGTAGTAATTAAGATTAATCCTCGGCGCATGGAGGCACAAGAAGACTCGGTATAATAACGTGCGCATACGATTTTTCTTCTACCGTATTGTATATGGTAATAAAGTCAATGTCAAAAGTACGGAATCCATTGGGTAACCGTAACAGCACGTCCTCACCGTTGTATGCATGCAGAGGTTCATCTCTAAAATAATAACCTTATTATCTATTTTGTAAAAATTTATTTAAAAACTTATAACTTGGCTGGGACTAAATTTAGGAACCAAAAGTCCGACACCCCATTTAAAATTTTAGGCTATAAAAATGCCGGAGTCGACTCGGAGCCAAGTTAGAATATTGTTTAAATGTTTCAAAAAATAATACCGTCGACTACCGACTAAGGTAGCTTTCATTTGACGTTCGATATTATTGGGAAATTCGCCAATTCCAACAAAAAAATATGTGTCTAAATTATGAAAATAAATATTACTATTGCATAAAAAATATGTAATACATTTTTTGAAATTTTTGTCGAAAGAATTTATGAAAAAAAAATAAATTTTGATTTGAATTAATTGAAATTGATTGAAGCTATAAAAACTAACTTCCTGTACTGTTTCCAGGATTAAAGGTGAACCCAGGAATGAGAATCGTATTGCAATTAAGGACGTGAACACGATATGAGGTGATATTATGGGACCACCCACTAAGCGGCGATATTTTCTCTTCACGCGGCGGATCCACATCGCGTAGCGACACCAATGGAATATGCCTCTAAAACTCGTCTAGCTAGAATATTTTACTAATATAATGAGAATTACACAAATGGGTGTATATAAGGAGTGCAACGGAAATGAATTTTAAGTTTTGGAAATCAGAAATCGAAAGGAAAGAATGTCGGAAATCGGAATTTTGTTATAAACCCTTATATGTAGTATATACCTTCAGGCACTGATCATAGAGTCCAATCCATTTGTATTGGTTGATTTTTGCGCCGTTGGTTAGTGAAAAAGTGGCCAACTTGTCGCGAATAGTTGGTAGCGCAAAGCGCTCGTCAAAGTCGCGCTTCAGCTTCTCGAGCTCCGGAGTTGCAGTTGTAGTGGTCGTCGCTAGTGGGGCACCAAGTTTTCTCTTTAGCGCCAACAGACGTTGGCGGCGGCTTTCTCGCGGATCTTTAATCACATAGTAAAGAGGTGTTGTCGTACGGAACAGGCCATTTTTTGAATGATCGAAGAAATCTGCAAATGCGGCACATATTAGTACCGCAGCATGATTTATTGAACTTCAAATCAATTTCTTTATTTTTATTTAAATTTCGATTGTAATATACCGTTTCGTGCCGGTGCTCTACGTACAAAATCCCTTTCTTCGCTAATGTCATCATTTCGAATGAAAGAAATCGTTTCACCTTAAATATATTATTTTTTTAATAGTAAGGTAATTCTAATTATAGTGCGCCATTTGTAGATCATATTTGATAAGAAAATAAAAATTTTATACAAACCCGAACTTGTGATTTGTACTTTTGAATCCAAGCTCGATTTGACTTTAATAGGCTTCGCTTTCCCAGCTCCTTTGGTCCTAAAATTTAATCCAAAAATTTGAATCAAGAACTTAAAATCAAAGGAATTGATTCACAAACTCAAAGAAAATTATTGGCAAAGGTTCCTGCGTGTGCTCCTCCAGAGAGGGCTCCGTAATTGACATTGTCGACTCATCGTCAATAATGGACTGAGTAACTTTGGAATTTGTCAAAGCCATAGTCGATGAGGATGAAACGTTGGCTGGTAATGTAGCTATAGGAGTCGTAATTAAGGGTGTATATGTGCTAGTTGAATCATTTTTCTCAAAGCTTAATGTTGAATTTAATCGGGGAGGTGCCAAAACAATCATCTTAAGCGGTTGTAGCCTGTAATTTGTATTTTTTGTAACAAATTTACCGACTCAGTTTTTAATTATTTTAATTATGTTACGACTTGTTTTGAAAATACTACTCACTGCTCAGTCTCCAGAATTTGTGGCGTAGTTGGTTCTGAAGTAGACTCATTTGGTTGATCATTTTTGTTATCTTTTAATTGACTTTCTGGTGCCATTAACAAATGATCAAACTCGACAGGCCAGCCTGTAAATTGCTCTATCATTTGGAGGCGAGTGAGGGAAGCGTTGCGCCGCACACGATGACGGTAACGTGCTGCGACCGGTGGATGGGCAGGCGCTATCAATAGTCCATGTCCCTCGACAACATTTTCTTTATCCTCTTTGCGAGCAGGTCCGATCATCATTGCAGTACCTAGATTTATTTTTTTAAAAATTCATAATTTATAAAGATTGATTGATTGAAATATTTACATCCCGATCTTCGAGGATTGTGATAAAAATGATTGAAAATAATTGTAAATTCGTCGGCGGCATAAATTTCCGCGCTGGTTCCATCCGAACTGAAATGAAGAGCACCCAATGGGACTCCGAAATATTGATCGCCGTCATCCTCTTCCACTGAATATCCTCACATTTAATATGAGTTTAACTCATTTTTATACTTTCACTTACCTGAATCTGCACTACATTTATAAAAGAAAAGGGCGGCCAACGTCATAAATCGTCGAAATTTGGCCATGATTTTAAGCTGACAAATAAATTTTTTGAATAAAATAAAAATTTACTTTATGTCTAAGGGGTCTTACTTCAGAGGGAGCCGCAAAATAGATATAGACAAAATCCTAAGTTCTCATTATTTAAATTAAAAAAAATTGTTTATACTAATTGCTAATTCAATTTTTGCTTTTGCAAATTGCAAATATTGAATAATCGGCGAGTAAACTTATTAGCTTAAAGGAATCCGAAAAAATGTGTAGATTTTCGCAAAATATAAAATTATGAATTTCTTTCACTCTTTTTTACAATTCCGACAAGAACATAAAATTAGAGTAAGAAATAAGATAAACAAGATGATATGAAACGGAATATGGAAAATCCCAAAATAAATGGATCAAATTTTCTGTAATTTCTACAAATACTATTTCAATTTAATTCAGTCGGTTTTTCTTCCAGAAAAACAATAATTGAGTGGATGGAATTAACGACCTTTTTCCGCATAGAAAAAAGTCTCTAATCTTCTAGCGTTATCTGCTCAATCATTTTTTATTCGGAATTTTTTTCTAGCTTTTTTCAATTGCATTTTTTTTTTTTGAAAACCCAAATATGGAATTTAATAAAATTAAATTACATCAAGATTGAAATTAGTTTATTTTTAACCCTATGAAATACATACGTTAAGTACTCAAAAATTGAAAAAAAATTAATGCAAATTGTTTTTTCGTCTCAAAACAAAAATGCTATTTTCATAAATTTCCTCATCGATTACTTGCTAAATTTACTTATTAAAATAATTTACTTATTAAGACAATTAATAAATACAATACTTTTAAAGCACATTTGTTATAAAGCGAAAATACATTAGAGAATGTATAAAATAATAATTGAGAACGGGATCGTATATATTGTATAGTCCACATAGTAATCCTAATGTCCATAAAGAATGAAAGTCTATTAATTTTAGACATCAATTTCCAGATTAGGCAATTCCTCGAAAAAAAAGGAACGTTAAATAAGTCGAAACCAATTATATTCAAAATTAAAATAAAATGAAAAATTGACATATCATTTTGGAATGCCCGCCCACGGAAGGATCAAATCCTAAAATTCGAATACTATTTTGTTCAACAAATGTCTTAATTGATTATTGTGAGTTACTAAATTGGAGATCAATCGCATTTATGAGTCCCTCCACGCCAACATTTTTCATTTTATTTATTAATTTTAATTTTTAAAAATGTCCGTAAATGTTCTAGACGCTGAGCGTCCACTGCTTGAGATTTGAGTCCTGTCCGGCTGTGAGAATGCGCTTGTCAGTGAGCCAAGTGACGCAATTTATTGAGTTCATGGAATGAGCGCCTAAAACCAAAAGCTAGAAATGAACGAAGAAACCGTTTCACAAATGCATATTAAAGGGCATGACGCATGCCCTTCAATATGCATTTTCTGACAACATTTTTTGACGCCAAAATGGCGGAAATTTAAAAATATTTATGAAAAATTTTTTTGCTATTTTTCCTGTTTTTTATTTTTTCATCATCATTTGGTTCTTCGTTCAAGTCTATGTTGCGAAACTCTTCGAAAACCTCAATGGTGTCATCAACAATGTGCTTGATCGAGTTTTTCCGAGTATACTGGACTAAATCATATAAAATATAAAAAAATAAAAAACAGGAAAAATAGCAAAAAAAAATATTTCATAAATATTTTTAAATTTCCGCTATTTTGGCGTCAAAAAATGTTGTCAGAAAATGCATATTGGAGGGCATGCGTCCTTTAATAAACCAAAAAAAGGTAAGTACAGTCAAACCTGTTCACTATGGCGCCTTTGGTATATCGATGCCGAAGGGTGCCATAGTAGACAGGTTTTAATAAAAAAAAACAACTATTTCTCCAACCCTTAATAATGATGGGATGTTCTCCGCTCTTTTGTAAATCCCAGACGATGATGTTCGTGTCGAGGCCGCCCGTCGCCACGTAACGGCTGTTCGCTGACCAAGCGCAGCAATTCACACGCGCCGTATGAAAGGACCAGTCCTTGTTCGAGCATGGCCGATAAGATTGGGCAATATCGTATGGCACGACCTTACGTGCCACGTCCGTCGCCACAAGAAACTTCCCATTGGGACTAAACTTGACGGATGTAATTGCGCCCGCATGTGATAAAACGTTTTTCTCGACGAGCGCGTCGCCGGCACCAATTTCGTAGATGTGCACTTTTCCGTGCTGAAAAACACGTCGATAAGATCGAGTGGGACGAAAGTCGACGCTTAATATGGCGCGACTATGTGCAAGAATTGGCGCAAAAACATACCTGCCCACCGACGGCAATAATTTTCTCAATGGGATGAACATCGACGCAGCTGCTTTCATAGGAAATGCTAAACGACGAGCTCAGTTTTCGATTCATAAAGATGATTATCGCCTTCTGACAGGCGACTGCCACTCGACTCAGATCTGGCGTGGCGGCAACGCCGCGCGGTTGCGACGAAAGCTTTTGCTGGGCGGGCTTCAAATCGGCTACACAAAAAAGGAAATTATCTTTATTAGAATGAAGAGACGACAAAATACCGAAAAATTGAATAAACTTACTGGTAACTGAAGTAACAGAGTCGGTGAAGAAAATCGTATCATCCCAACCCGTTGAGACGAGTGTACCGTCACTGGAAACGATCATTGAGCCGATTTGTGCCTTGTGAAGTGAGGGCGTTAGCCGAACGCTTTCGCCTGATGAAATTTCCCATCGAGCTGAATTGAATAAATCTTATAATTGATTCTCATTAAAAAATTTCGCCAACAAAACCCACTGATATTGCCTTCAAAGTCGGCGGTGAATGCGAAGGTTTTATCGGCGGTAACGGTGAGAGCAGTAATGGGACGATTATGGCCTTTGATAAATTTCGAGACAACATGCGATTCGGCATTCACGTATGAAATAAAGCCCGCCAATGAGACGCTAATAATGGTTTTAGGCAGCCAGACTATAGCCAATTGTTGGTCCTCGATTGTTGTGCCAAATGTTATGGTCCTGTAAAATTTGTAGGAAAATTCGAGAAAAAATTGCGGTGAAAAATATTGCATAAATAATTTCCAAAAAACAACTCACGCGATGCATTTTCGGTCCGCAACCGTCCAAAGCTTAATGGTTTTGTCGCCGGATGCGGTGGCGATACGATTGCCGTCGGGACTCCAGGCTAAACTGAAAATACTGCCCGAATGTGCTTGCGATTTGCATTTGGCGTCGTCAGCATCAATGAGCTCGGCGACCTTGCCACCAGCCTCGCCATCAAATAAAATAACCTGTAAATAAAGAAAATAGCTTAAAATTAAAAAAAAATGGATGAAATATTATTAAAAAGTTTTAAATCTAAAAACAAATTTTAAAATTACCCTAATTTCGCGTGTATAAGGCCGGGTGCTTTGAGCCAAATTTAAATTCGCGCCAATGCGTTCATTCTGTTCGTATCGGATCCAAGCGAGTCCAAATTTTGTGCCCACGAGAAAAAAGCGGGCACAAAATTTGGACCCCCAACGGATCCGATACGAACAGAAGGAACTCATTGGCGCGAATTTAAATTTGACACCCGGCTCTATACACGCAAAATTAGGGTAATGCTATTTTATATCAACAAATATAGTACAATACTAGTTTGAATATGTTTAAATAGCTTTTTGTTTCGATAAGAATGAAGAAATCAGAATTTAAAAAAGTAGTTTATTCAACATTTCTTATAAAAATGTCTTTGAAAATAACTACCTTAATTTCGCGTGTATAAGGCCGGATGGTTTGCGCCGAATTTAAATTCGCGCCAATGCGTTCATTCTGTTCGTATCGGATCATCCGTTGGGGTCCAAATTTTGTGCCCGCCTTTGTCTCGGTTTCATAAAAGTGGGCGCGAAATTTGGACCCCAACGGATCCGATACAACCGAATGAACGCATTGGCGCGAATTTAAATTTGGCGCAAAATACCCGGCCTTATACACGCGAAATTAGAGTAAATTTTAAAACTTTTTTTACCTTTCCGTCGGCACCACCGCTAGCAAATAGGGAGCCGTCCTTATTGTAACGTACGCAATGCGCGAATCGTGTGTGTTCATGGAAAAGCTAAATCGAGGAAGTAGCAAATAAAAGGTAATAAACATTATCATACAAATAAAAAGTAATAAATATTGTTATTAACTTGTAGATTTTCTTTTTTAACGTGAAAATTTTCCAAAAGCCGAAATTCTATGGATTCTATGGGAAAGTAAATAGAGAAAAATTCTCACCGTTTTGAATTTGAATGGCGGACCTTCGAAGATAGCGACAGTGTTGTCCTCTGAGGCGCTGACCAGCCGATAAGGTCGAGTGGGACGAAAGTCGACGCTTACCATGGCGCGACTTTGCCCTGACAAATTACCGTTGCTCGTTCCCGTGTCGAATAGAAATACGTGCCCGAATCTATGAAAAAAAAAAGAAATTTAAGTAAAACAAATACTTCTATTATTATTCCATTGGCTTCTCACTTGTCACGGCCCTCACCGACTACGGCAACGCGTTTGCTATCGTCAGACCAGGCAATATCGCGAATAGCACCCGCGATCACAGGATATTCAGCCTTGAGAATATGTGTGCTCTGTGTGGCATCCCAAATACGAACCTTGCCGGATTGGTCGCCGGAAGCAATGTAAAAACCCGACGGAGAATACTTGGCCACCGTAGTGGCTACAGCGTGCTCTGTGTACACCTCGCAATCGGAGATATTCTATACAATAATTCGGTTATTTTATCAAATAAAAAAATACTCCCATCAAGACATGCCATTTCTATTTTAATTAAAAGCTTCTAATAATAAATCAGAATTAAATGCTAACATCCACCTCAACTTCGCGAATGTAGACGCTGTTACCGTTACAATAGACAATTTTCTTTCCGTCCGGACTAGCGGAAATGACAAGTGGAAGTCCGCGCGTAGTCCGTGGAAGAGAGGCGAATGTACACTCTAAAATAAAAATATTTTAAAGTAATTTAAAAAGGTGAAAAAAGATTTGGGTAAGGCGACTTGAAAAAACAACTCAAAGTTTCTTTAAATTCAATGAAAAAAATTTCGTTAAAAATAGTGAAAAAATTACCTTTAATGTATTCACCGTCAGACGCCATCATAAAATTTAAATAAAACTAAACATTAAAAAAAAACTATATCAGTCAATCGAAAAATTTTCAATCAAATATTATATGTATAATATAATTAAGGCCAGTAAAGTTCTAATGAAAAATAAAAAAGAATGCTTAAAAAAGAAAATAAATAAACGACGCATATAATAATGACAACATACAAAGAACTAAAAACAATAAGAACAAGAACTAGAATAAAATAAGAGAACTAGAGGAGCTAACACGGTGCTGAGTCACCGCTATATCACATTCTACTGCTTGCCCTTCTCTCCCATTATTTTCTGATATTGTTGTTCGTTTGTTGTGTTCATGTGCAAAAAGAAAAAGAAGGCGAACACTGAGACTGAATGGATCAAGTATATGGGTGATGAAATAATGAGTAATTTCACTTTAAAATTTAAATTAACACATCAATATGTATCTTCACAAACAGATATGTTATAAAAATAAACCTTCTATTATAAAAATTATAACAAGAAATATCATTAATCTATCTGTCTTTTTAAATTCAGAAAAAAATGAACTGATTACAACTTTTGAAAAAAAAATATGCCGACAAAATATCATTTCATCTCGTTTCTCTGGCAGTCGGCGAAATCCATCGCCGATTTTTCGCCAATACATCGCGGGCTATATAAGCGAAAAATTCAATGGTCCCCCAACAATCAATTATGGTTGTGTTCACTATTGCATGATTTCGATTCTGGTTTGACTCAGCCAAGCTAGAGTTAAGCGAATACCAGTGTTTGTGGTTCACTGGACCCTCTGGGCACCATTCCCAGTGTTGGTACGTCCCACAGCTAACTGAGTCAGCCGGATGAGAAAGTATTGTGATGGTGCACAACTATGATCCCATATGACACAACGAACCCGCAATTACGCCGGTGTGCGGAACGCGAACTGTTGGCTTGCTTGGCCGGATCCGCCCTCTTTCGATAAGACCCGTTGCCCAAGATACCGTGGCAGTCGTGGCATAGTCGCGTATAATCGTGGCATTGTCGTGGCCTAGTCGGGTCCAAGATTGAGCAATGATCCCGGCCGCACCAACCTTTTGCCATTTTTTACAAATGTTCAAATTTATTAATTTTTCACTAATTTCATCGAAAGTCCATACATATATTTTAGACAAAAATGAAATTAAGCCGAAAACCTTTCACATGGGGAATCGAATGGCATTTTTTTACTTATCTGTTGAATTACTCCACATTTTTAAACAATAAAAAAATCAGAATCGTTAAAATATTTAATTTGTAAATGAAAAAAGCGGACTCATAAGAGAAATTTTTTTTCTTTATATACATACATGTACATCAATGCATTTATAAATGATTATAACATATAAATGACTTTGTAAATTATTTGAAATACGCGATAATTAGCAAAATGTTAGCTTTTATTTTCAAAAATTTTATTTTTTGAAAAAATTTTTTTTGGCGCCGAAATGAAAAAAAGTTTCATTTGCAAATGCATTTGCAAATCACACACTAGTAGAGAACTTAATGGGGAAAAGATCTTCAAATAAATTTTATACTGTTTATGTAAAAATGTTGGAAAATTCCGAAAAAACTTCTGTCTGCAAAAAGCACTAATTTTATAGAAATCAAATTATTTTGTAAAAATTTTATTTTTACCATCATGTGTTTATACACATTAGATTCGCTATTAAATTTGCTATTTTTTATATATATGTACGTATTCTGTGTTAACCAAATTTGTTTCACGTAAAATTTTTTTTCAATTTTGAAAATTTTTTTAATGTCTATCGTCATTTTGAAATTGGCGTGCAAATGTAGTCAATTTTGTTTGATATTTTTTTGAAAATTTGTTAAATGATTTCACACTTTTTGTTGCCACTTTTTTTAATTATCTACAAACGTAGTTCAAAAGCAATTGATAGATTTAATTTTACCAAAAAATTTTAGCTATGGCCATTCTGATAAGGCGTAATTTGATGTGGCTCCTCGCCACAGTTATTATTTTGCTTGATCTTATTACAATGGTGTTTGCGTTTCGCCTAAATGTTCCACGTGTTCTTTTACCTTATCATCCTAACACTCAAGTACAATTTCAACTGGAAGTTACACATCCCACGGATGGATGCTTTACCTGGTTTGATTTTAAAATTTTAAATTTTGCCCTCTTTCGATGAAATTTTTAGGAGATCTTCACGTACGGACGTCGTCTCCGTGGATCCGATAATTAACGTTACTTCTAAAGGCTGTTCTGACCGCGCTATCGTCACTTCTCGATCACGGCACACCGACCAGCAGAGCGCTGTCATTTTCGCTGAAGAGCTTGGTATGTGATTATTTTCACACTTTTTATGATCTTCTTTAGAATATTTTTTTTCTCTAATTTTTATTTCTATATCTACAACAAACAATTTTACAGTTGACGATTTTTTGAATAATACATTATCCCGAAACCACAATAATTTTTATATAGTATACAATTTTTTCAAAATTACTGTAATTCCGGAATACTGTATTATTCAAAAAATCGCCAACTGTAAAATTTTTTTTTTGTAGATATAGAAATAAAATTAGAATAATTCGTTTGAAAAAAAACTTGAATTAAGAAAACGGTGGTCCCTAATTTTTTTCCGCAATAATAATAATAATAATTTATTGGACAAACGGGTACAATAGGTACACTAACGTTGTCATAATACAGCAAAATTACAATGATAATAATGTCAATAAATTCAATAAAACTTTTGGTTTAATTATAACAATAAGAAAAGGAAAAAAAAGCGATACAATTATTCATAAATCACTTTCTCGCCATAAGCCAATGTATATTTGATATATAAATTAACGCTTTGATTTATAAGGCGGTGGCACGATTCTTAGCTGTGACGTGACTGTCGATATTATTCACTCGATTGGAATTGCCACAACGACGAAGGTACTTTTCGTCGATGCGGCGCCAGTCTTGCTAGTTGTCGAGGCGTTCAACAAAGAAGGTTGATTATTTTAATATTATAGTTTTTATGTAAAACAAATTTGTTTAAAAAAGACTGAAAAAAACAAAAAAATTGACGTAGTTATTATTACTTTTATAATTGTATTCTCTTTTTAAGGAGATCGCTTTTCAACGCTCGGCAGCATTCCATTTGACTGGTTCTTTACTCACAACGAAGGTCATTCCTTACATATTATTTCATTTGCTCAGTCTAAGTATAATGCACCACCTGGCATTGAAGAACTCGAGAGGCTCAAAAAGAAAGGTAACGAAAACTTATTTTTAATCTTAGTTTAAATGAATTTTTATGTTTACAGGCAACATTGTGCTCGTGGAAGGTGTTTCTACGGGCTCGGCGCAAATTTCGGCACGCTTTCACGAGTCGTATTTTTCTCACATTGGCGTTCATACTATCGAGCTTTTTGTGCTAGCAAATGTAATGCTTGTCCCTTCAAATGATCTCTATTTGCTACGACTGGCAACGGTTCGCTACAGCGCGATTTTACTGCGAAAAGGCCGTTCGGAGCCTGTCCAATTGGGCGGCTCGTCCCAATATCAAATTCGCGTCGAAAATAGCAGCATTTGCGATTTGGACGCGGCAATGTCGATCGTCACGGCGCGAATGCTCGGTTTTACCGAAATCACGCTTTACGACAAACGTGTGGTTTATTTGTCAATAGAATTTATTCGCGAATTCAATTCTGTTAATGTATATGTTATGGGAAATTATGTTGCATGGTTATATACTTACCTCCTCGGCCATATACCCGCCGATTCCCGTCATCAAAAAATCTTATATGAATATATACGTATCTTCATATACTATTCACTTTTAACCGACACATTTTCACTTTTTTTCAATTTTTATGACGTTATCATTCTTTTAATTGTTTTTAAGTAACTTTTTTCTCAATTGAAAACAAAATATAGATGAATGTGAAAAAAAGTCTTATATAACCGGCAAAATACGTATATGGCCGAGAAAATACGAATATGGCCGGGAAAATATGTACCTATATGGCCGGGAAAATATGTATATGGCTGGGAAAATACGTATATGGCCGAGAAAATACGAATATGGCCGGGAAAATACGTATATGGCCGAGAAAATACGAATATGGCCGGGAAAATACGTATATGGCCGAGAAAATACGATTATGGCCGGGAAAATACGTATATGACCGTGCAAAATACGTATATGGCCGGAAAAATACATATATGGCCGGAAAAATACGTATATGACCGTGCAACATATTTTCCCGTAACATATACAATAATATAAAGTCTAAACTTTTTATTTGTTACAAAATTTACTAATAACTAAAATATATACATCTGGAATAAATAAATTGATTTTTTTAGTTGTAAAGCCGCGTGCGGAGTTTAAACCGCGTTCGGCTCACATTTATGTCGTGGAACCGGACTCGCTTCAATTTTCTATTAGCGGTGAGAATTGGTATTTGCAATTAAATATGGAATACGAAATTTTCGTCAAACTTGTCGATCAACTCGGCAATTCGATTTTTATTTCGGAGGTGAGTTTTTTTCTTATTAACAAAAAAAAGTTGATAGTATATCTTTAAAAACTGGCATATCTTAATTTAAAAAAAAATCCAAAATAGGTTGTAAAATGGCGGATTACATGGTATAAATTTTTTTTTTTCAGAATGCAATTTTTTCGACTCAAATACCGGAAACGTATTTTTCAATTTTGGAGAAATCGAAAAATGGCACATATTTTCGAGTAATTTCGAAGCGCGCTGGCAAAATATCGATAAAGTCGGCCTTTCAGAAGATGATTGCCAAGGTGCGATGCTTTTGTATGATATCGCTTCTCAAATCGCTGTTCTTGACTCAAACCAAAGAGAATGAAAAGAAAATTTAGCTAAATTTTGAAGGAAAAACGTTATGGAAAGAATGGATTTTGAGCTAATAACAAACAATCCCACCATAGGATTATACACGTTAGGGTTATGGGCAAAAATTGAAACTATAAAAGTAATTTATTTTGTTTTTTTTTAGGACGGTCGCGGAGTAGCTATTAGCGATGTGAAGGGTGAGCAAAACTTGGAAATTCTAACACCGATTACAATTAAACCAAAAAAAGTGCTCTTTCCATTTCATCCCACAAAACGCTACAAATTTCAAATGAAGGTTTGTGTTCATTACGACAAATTTGTATAGATGATTGTTTGACGTTTATGCGTATATGGCCGGGAATATGCGTATATGGTCGGGAATATGCGTATATGGCCGGGAATATGCGTATATGGCCGGGGAGATACGTATATGGCCGGGAATATGCGTATATGGCCGGGAATATGCGTATATGGCCGGGGAGATACGTATATGGCCGGGAATATGCGTATATGGCCGGGAATATGCGTATATGGCCGGGAATATGCGTATATGGCCGGGGAGATACGTATATGGCCGGGAATATGCGTATATGGTCGGGAATATGCGTATATGGTCGGGAATATGCGTATATGGTCGGGAATATGCGTATATGGCCGGGGAGATACGTATATGGCCGGGAATATGCGTATATGGCCGGGAATATGCGTATATGGTCGGGAATATGCGTATATGGCCGGGAATATGCGTATATGGCCGGGGAGATACGTATATGGCCGGGAATATGCGTATATGGCCGGGAATATGCGTATATGGCCGGGGAGATACGTATATGGCCGGGAATATGCGTATATGGTCGGGAATATGCGTATATGGCCGGGGAGATACGTATATGGTCGTGCAACATATTTTCCCGTAACATATACAATAATGTATTTTTTTAGGCCAGCGGCGGTTCAGGCCACTATCATTGGTCGAGTGCTGACGAGTCTATTGCGAAAATTGAGGAAAAGACTGGCATTCTGCTTTCGGGCGGACTCGGCGAAACAACAATCATCGCGCATGACGTGCACAACATTTTGAATCGTCAAAAAATTAAAGTAATTATAATGCTAAATGACTAATCGCAAATTTTTTGAATTTATGATTTATTTTGACGCAAAGTTACATAGCCCTGAAATCAAAAAAAAAAAAAAAATATTAAAACTTTAGCGATTTAGGTTATTGTTGCTGAACCGTTTGAAGTACAATTTGCGCCGTCGCCTGTCGAGGCGGAAATTGGCTCATCGTTAACGTTGAACATTAAACTTTCTGGTCAGACTTCGGACGGTTTAATGCCGTTTACAGACTGCCGGCATGTTACGCTACCATTTAGAGTTCTCGATACATCTATCTTTATTATCGATGACAGTAGGAAATAATTTTAGCAACAACATCTTTGAGAATTAACATTTCAATACTAAATGATTTTTTTCATTAGTAATTTGATTAAATATAATAGACATATAATAATTATAATAATTTTTTTACGATAAATCGCGTCTGATAACATAAACAATAAATTAAATTAAAATAAGGTGAAACAATGAATAAATAATTATACAATTGTTTTGCTTATAACATTGATATAGAAGCCATTCCAACGCTTTCCGACAGCGATGGTTGTACTACAGTGACGTTATACGCGGCTCGTGAAGGTGACACACAAATTATTCTTTCTTCCGATCGCTTCATCGCCAAACAAGACATATCTGCTTATTCTCCGCTTAAGGTTGGTCTTATTGGAAATTTTTTGGAGTGCTTACAAGCAATACTCTAGAGTTGGTTTGCCAATGGAAAGTTCCGACATCCAAAAAGACAAAACGAATACTATCAAGATGTCGTTTTGTCTTTTTGGATGTCGGAACTTTTCATTGGCAAATCAACTCTAAACATGTAGAGCTAGTGGCCCTGAGGGCGAATGTGAATTATCAGGTCTGAATGATTGGTTCTGGAGAAGTTGGCTTTAATTAGCTGAGCCACCATTTTTTAAAATAAGCACGAATTAACGCCAACTCGTCCAGAGCCAATCATTTAGACCTAATAATCTACATTCGCTCTCAAAGCCACTAGCTCTACACGTTAAAAGAAACCGGAGCTTGTTTACCAATGGAAAGTTCCGACATCCAAAAAGACAGCTTGATAGTATCCCTTGTAAGCCTAAAGTTATAGAACAGGCCGCTAGCTCTATATGTTTAGTGAAACCGGAGTTTGTTTGCCAATTAAAAAGACAAAAAGACAGCTTGATCCCTTAGAATAATTTATGACAATTTTTCTTTAAATTTTTGATTACGAATTACAAAATTTATTTAGATTAACGTAAAATTATCGCTTCTTCTAACATTGGGTGCCGGAATGGGTGTTACTTTTGAGGGCGGCCCACGTCCATGGGTTCTTGACAATACCAAGTACACAACTAGCGGTACAACATTTTATTTTATGTTTAATGTGCTTTAATATGTAATTTTTGAAAGAAAATTTGCTAATTTTATTTGCAATTTTTAAGTGGCAGCAAAAGACGCTGAAGTAGCCAGCGCGTTTATGGACGGAAGCAAAAGTTTTAAGGCCTACTGCAGGAATAAAATTATCGATACGGTTGCAAATGACTTCTCTTATTTATAAATTTTTAGAAATTTTTTTTAGGAAGTTATTTTAACGGTAAGCAACCGCAAGTCAACCGAGAATCCGATACCAGCGGTTGCTATCGTAAAGCTGAAATTGTGTTGTGGCGTACCCACGAGTCTTACGCTTTCCATTCCACGTTTGCCCAGCGGCGAACTTCCCGTTTGTCCGGCTTTTTCGGTGCAGTTTTTTTTAATTGAACATAAAAATCTATATACAGTCAAACCGGTCTACTATGGCACCTGCTTGCTATGACAAACTCTCTTCTACGGCACCAATGGCTCAGTCCCAACAAAAAAAAGTCTATCTTGGCAAGCTTCTCTACTATGGCAGATTCTTACTATGGCAATCTCTCTCTTCTACGGCACCAATGGCTCAGTCCCAACAAAAAAAAGTCTATCCTGGCAAGCCTGTCTACTATGGCACCCGCTTGCTATGGCAAACTCTCTTCTATGGCACTAATGGCTTAGTTCCAACAAAAAAAGCCTATCTCGAAAAACCTGTCTACTATAGCACCTTTGGTCGGTGCCGAGGGGTGCCATAGCAGACAGGTTTGACTGTACAATGGGACTGAGCATTGGTGCCATAGAAGAGAGGCTGCCATAGTGGACAGGTTTGACTGTACAATGGGACTGAGCATTGGTGCCATAGAAGAGAGGCTGCCATAGCGGGCAGGTTTGACTGCATTTATTAATCACTTTTCTGTGTAGATTTTTTTTTAACTGTGGAATTTTTTTTTTAAATTTCTTTAATAATTAAAATTTTTTCTTTCTAGCATTCCATCTACTTCAACGCGCCGTTTCGATTGTTACTCAACGCACAGGGACATTGTCAAGGAGAATCCGATGCAAATACGCGTCCTTTTAATTCCGTTAATTCGCTAGACGTCGAGTACAAGGCGAACGAGAAGTTGCTTCGAATTGAAAAAATTGTCGACGAATCCTCCACAATTGACAGCATTTGTGAGCAAAAATTTGTCTATATGTATCATTAACAGAAGTAAAAATAAAAAAAGTTTATTTAAAATTTTTTATTATTACATATTTATTTATAGCGATGGCAATTGGCAAGCCGCGAGGCATCACTGGACCCGTTGAGATTGAAGCTATTGTTGCGCACTTTTACGATCTTGCATCAGCGTCGCCTAGCCAAAAAGTCGGATTTTCGAATGGTCAATTTCGCGCATCGCTTGTGATTAACTTTGTCGACTTTGCTCGGGCGAATCCACCGTCGTTAGTATTGTGGAACGATCGGTCGGTTAAGGGCCGCGTGCAAATCGCCGGCGGATCCGGCCATTTTTGGCTGGACGCAATACCGGCGGCGGAACGCGTCACGGCACAACTTCATTCCAATTCCGCTAATGGTGAACTTAGCGCTGAGATTGAAGTAGTTTTTTTTTTAAATTAAATGTTTTTAAGAAGCATTATCTTATAATACAGTCGAACATGTCTACTATGGTACCCGCTTACTATGGCAACCTCTCTTCTATGGCACCAATGCTCAGTCTCAACAAAAATTATTATAAAACAAAACTAAAAAAAATCTCCTAATACCTAAAAAATCCCAACTAATAATAAAAAAAAGAACTCAAACTAGAGATTAAAAATAATATACTAAAAACGAAAAGAAAAAATAATAATAAAAAAAGAACTCAAACTAGAGATTAAAAATAATATACTAAAAACAAAAAGAAAAAAAATAATAAAAAAAAGAACTCAAACTAGAGATTAAAAATAATATACTAAAAACGAAAAGAAAAAAAAATAATAAAAAAAAACTCAAACTAGAGATTAAAAATAATATACTAAAAACAAAAAAGAAAAAAAAAAAAAAAAAACTCAAACTAGAATTAAAAATAATAACTAAAAACGAAAAAAAAAAAATAAAAAAAAAGAACTCAAACTAGAGATTAAAAATAATATACCAAACCAACTTAAAAAAAAATAATAAAAAAAAGACTATAGGCTTTTACTAAACGAAAAGGAAAAAATAATAAAAAAAATTATCCTTATAAACATAGAAAAAACTAAAAAAACAATACAAAAAACAACCAAAATAAGAACAAAAAAAAACGAAAACTAAAGCCAAACAAAAAAAATAAGAAAAATAAAAAAAAAACAAACTAAAGAAAAAAAACCTAAAAAACCCCATCAAAAAAATTAAAATTAAACTAACCAAACCAACTTTTTAAACTATCTTGGAAAACCTGTCCAATAGGGCAATCTGTCTACTATGGCGCCTTTGGTCGGTGCTGAGCGGTGCCATAGTAGACAGGTTTGACTTTATTTAAAAATAA
Source organism: Bradynema listronoti (assembly GCA_024678965.1). Lineage (NCBI taxonomy): Eukaryota > Metazoa > Nematoda > Chromadorea > Rhabditida > Allantonematidae > Bradynema > Bradynema listronoti. The sequence continues at coordinate 541,855 of JANLNO010000152.1, read as the reverse complement.
AATTATTTTTTTACAAAGCATTGCTGAATTTTTTTAAGTAACAATAAAAGACAATTCAAAATTTAAAAGGTATTTATTAAGATTTTGCCAAAAAGCACCGGACAAACGACGATGACTCTCTTTGATTTGTGCATTGAAGGTAGCCGACTAGACATCGATATAAAAGTGATTGACATTGACGGTCTTTCTTTGGAAACGAACGAATACGTACGAGCTCGTTGATTTTATCATTAATTGCATCTTTTAATCTTTAAGTATTAAGTTTTTCTTATCTTAAGGTAAAAACGGGCGGTGTGATCGGCTTAAAAGTGGTGATTCTTGATGCTGATAAGCGTCCATTTTCGGGTGCAGACATAAGCGACATTCGCGTTACGCTTTCGCCGATGGGATCACCACCCGCTGACGGAACCGTGAACGACGTGGAATTAGTTCTACACAATTCAGCTACCCATCAAGTGGTTCGATTTCCCGTCAAACTAAAATTAAGCTCCGAGCTTTCGTCGCAACGCCAACAACAGGCGACAACTGCAATCGTAGCGATTAATGATGATGGCTCGATTTCTAATCAAGCAACAAATCTACACGGTAGGTATAGTCGAACCTGTCTACTATTGCTAAAGTTTTTAAAAAAATAGCAAATAACTAAATACAGTCAAACTTGTCTACTATGGCACCTGCTTACTATGGCAAATTCTCTTCTATGGCATCAATGCTCAGTCCGAACAAAAAAAAAGCCTATCTCGGAAAACCTGTCTACTATGGCACATGCTTACGATGGCAACATCTCTTCTATGGCACCAGCCCCACTGTACAGTCAAACCTGTCTACTATGGCACCGCTCGGGACCGACCAAATGTGCCATAGCAATCAGATTGCCCTATTAGACAGGTTTTCCAAGCTAAGCTTTTTTTTTGTTGGGACTGAGCGTTGGTGCCAGGGTTGCCAGATGTCCTTTTTAAAAAGATTTGTTCTTTTTTTAAGGGGGTCTGTCCTTTTTTATTTTTTTGTTCTTTTTTTCCATGAAGAATGGCTCTCTTAGACACAGGATCAGGAGTTCCGAGAAGTATTAATTATTGAGAGAATAAAGAATCTGAGCCGAAAAGTTAACGAAATAGACTAATTCAGATATTTTTAGAAAAATCTTTTTTTTTTGTTTTTGGAAATTATCAATAAAATATTTTTTTCGTGCCCAGCGTTCTTTTTTATCTTATTTTCATCTAGCAACCCTGATTGGTGCCATAGAAGAGCGAGGTTGTCATAGTAAGCCGGTGCCATAGTAGACAGGTTCGACTGTATTATATAATATAAAAACCAATAAAACTAAATCGCTATTTTTATACGTCTAATTTTTTGTATGAAAAAATGGACGAAGAAAATTTATGTCTAATATAAATAGCTTTTTAATAACAGCAAATGTTTGAGCTGTTGAGCTTTTTTCATGTAAAAATTTTTTGTTTACAGATATGAGTAACATCTCGATGACGTTGAATGGAATTCGCCAATTGTTGGCCACATTTTTCGAGTGCTATCAAACTTTTGTTATGTCGACGATAATTCTTCTTATAAGCATCCTACTCTTTGCAGCTTGTAGTCATTTTAAAACTTTTTAAAACAGGTTTTTGTATTTATTTTAGTCGATTATTTTTAGCCTATCGTTATGGATTATTGTATCCGCTTCTAAAGGGACCATTGCCATCGAATAACTCAATTAAATGCAAGTCACCTATTCAACAAATACATCCTTTTGGTATGTTTGCGAAATTTTTGAATAGCAATTGTATTTTATATTTCTTTTTTGGATAACAATATGCCAATGTTGTGTCCGTACTAATAGGAACAACGAAGTTTGTGATATTACTGAGTGATAAAGACACACCTCAATAAAAGCTAACAATTTATTATCCAATAAATATATGCTACACTGTAGTTAAGCCAAGTCTCTTTTTCGATATAATCGCCAATTGAAGAATATATTAGGTTGAGGCAAAATTTTTTACCCATCCGTAGAAAATTTTTTTTCTACGATAGATAGAGACGTGGGTTCTTTTGCATTTTGTAGAGCGTTATCGATTTGTGGGGGACGTGTTTCAGCGATTTTTAAAATTTTCATTTTTAGCATTTTTATAGAGGAAAATGCAACGAAAAAAGTGCATATGGCTGAGCATTTTTTTCGGAGAGTGATCCGATGGACTTGAAACTTTTGCTATAAGTTCCTCCTAGATACACTATTACACTCTATAAATTTGAACCTGATCGATTGGATAGGAGCCGAGTTGTGAAACTTCAAAAAACGTCAGAAATGCTAAAAAAAACTGCAAAAAATGACAAATTTCCGCATTTTTGCCGTTTTTTAAAGTTTCACAACTCGGCTCCTATCCAATCGATCAGGTTCAAATTTATAGAGTGTAATAGTGTATCTAGGAGGAACTTATAGCAAAAGTTTCAAGTCCATCGGATCACTCTCCGAAAAAAATGCTCAGCCATATGCACTTTTTTCGTTGCATTTTCCTCTATAAAAATGCTAAAAATGAAAATTTTAAAAATCGCCGAAATACGTCCCCCACAAATCGATAACGCTCTACAAAATGCAAAAAAACCCACGTCTCTATCTATCGTAGAAAAAAATTTTTTTACGGATGGGTAAAAAATTTTGCCTCAACCTAATATTATAAAACTGACACACAAAAGGCGAAAGCATTACACAATAGCAAACAGCGAATTATAATTAACACAGGATATCGTGTTAAGATAAATATATTTGAAATAAAGAATCAATTTTACTCTGCCACAACAGCCAATTTCCGTGATGTTTTCTAGGGTCCTATCGCACAAAACCCGAAATGCAAGACAGCTGGCAGCATAACGCATCGCGTTCGATGTTATTCAACGATTCCGGCGACGCCGTAGGCGGTGGTACGTCACCAGTTTTTCGACGTCACCAACAATCTCGATACAGCACCGGTAGTACGGACGCAATCGGTAGCGAACCGTCCGACATGTCGCGTCACTCGGCAGGCACTGACGACGATCCCTATTTGTGGACGTCAAACGATCGCAGTCGGATGCACAATCAGTCGCTCATTAACCGCCATTATAATTGATTTTTTGTTTTCGAATTTTTTGTTTCTTGTTTTTCGATGCTTTAATTATTCCTTGTTTAAAACTCATTCTTCTTTGATTTTTAAAGAAGAAAAAAAATACAAAATGACTTGTTTTTTTGTCACTAAACATTTTTATTTATTTTTTTTTGTTGGCAGATTTATGCTTTAATTTATTACTATATTAATAGTAATTAATATTAATCTTATATATTATTAAAGATTTTTTTAAGTGTGGTAATTATGGGCTTTATAATATATTAGAGATTGAGCGCAATGCTAATGAACATACCCAACATATTGTTCTGCCGGCGCTGCGCGGCACGCGTTGTTCAGCGTCGAGCACTTAATCTGCAGGAATACCAGAGCAAGTCGTTATTGCGCGCACATGGCTGCGCGGTACAAAACTTTTTTGTCGCCGAAAATCCCTCCGAAGCGAAGACGAAATTGCAGAACACAGGTGGGAATGAATACTGTGTAATTGGACAGACTCTCTAATTGGGCACTTTTTGTATAAGAAGAAAATCCGAAGTATGTGATCAAGGTCCGTGTAGCTCAGTCGGTACAGCAGCGCTCCGGTTAAGCGTTGGTCCCAGGTTCAAGTTCTGCCACGACATTCACCTTTTTCACATTCAACAAATTTTGAATATTTTGTTCTTTATATAGCGAAAATGATTCCATTTTTGTTTGAATTTAAAGGACGCATGCTCTTTAATATGCATTTTCTGACAACAATTTTTTGACGCCAAAATGGCGGAAATTTAAAAATATTTATGAAATATTTTTTTTTGCTATTTTTCCTGTTTTTTATTTTTTTATATTTTATATGATTTAGTTCAGTATATTTGGAAAAACTCGATCAAGCACATTGTTGATGACACCATTGAGGTTTTCGAAGAGTTTCGCAACATAGACTTGAACGAAGAACCAAATGATGATGAAAAAATAAAAAACAGGAAAGATAGCAAAAAAATTTTTCATAAATATTTTTAAATTTCCGCCATTTTGGCGTAAAAAAATGTTGTCAGAAAATGCATATTGAAGGGCATGCGTCCTTTAAATTGTTATTGAATTTTGTTATAAAGTTATGAATTTGAATTAAAATTGTTATTAAATTTTGAATTTTTTGTTTTTTATATAACGAAAGTGATTCCATTTTTGTTGATAATTCAGATTTCGCTGAATATGTTGTGAAGGCACAAATTTTGGCGGGTGGACGCGGCAAGGGTCGAATTATCGGCTCGCTGAGAAATCTTAGCGGCATTTTTACCAGCTCAGCGTATTTATTTTTTTTTTATGAGTTGATATTTCTTTTTCCTATTATGTTCTTCGTTTTTTTTTTAGAAAAAATGAGATATTGGAAAACGTACGGGACATGTTTAACAAACGTCTCGTTACGAAACAAACGGACGCCAAAGGCGTTGTTGTTAAGAAAGTGATGATTGCTGAGTCGATTTCTATTGCGCGAGAGACCTATTTAGCGATTTTAATGGACCGGATGTATAACGGACCTGTTATTGTGGCGAGTCCTGCAGGCGGTATGGATATCGAAACGATTGCCGTCACTCAACCCGAACTTATTCTCAAGGTTTTGTTGAATTGATTTCCAGGAGTTATTTAAGTCAATGTTTAGATGGATTTTTAGGAGCCAATCGCCATTGATTTGGGTATTCGGCCGGCACAATGCGAGAAAATTGCTCGCTTTTTGCAATTTCCGGACGAAATGCTGGACACTGTTGTGGCGCAAATTCGCGCTCTCTACATGCTGTTTGTGAAAGTGGACGCGACACAAATCGAAATTAATCCGCTCGCTCAAACGTCCGATAAAAAGGGTGGAATTTTGCGATAAAAATAAACTTTGACAATCATCATTGTGTTTTTGTGTCCTATAATATTCGAAATACAGTCAAATCCGTCTACTATGCTCCCGAGGGGTGCCATTTGAAATGATCATTTATTGATAGCTTAATTATGATCCAAATTTCTAGTGTATTGTGTGGACGCCAAATTCAACGTGGACGATAATGCCGCATTTCGTCAAGAGGCGATATTTTCGTTAGAAAATGACGAAGAAGCGGTGAACAATATAAAATATTGTTTTGTGACAAATTTTATTTCACTTGAATAAGAATTTGAGTCAATGAGCTTTGAGTCGGCTCATGAGTCGACTCAAATGACTCATTCGCTTCACAATGAAAAAGAAAAATTTTGAGAAAGAAAATTTTTTGAGTCAAAATCATAGGGCTCAATTTATTTGAGCCATGAGTCTGCTCCTTTTTTTTGACTCATTTTTGTTTTTTTTTTTGGAGCTAATTAGCTCACAACATAGCACACATCGACTCACGCATAATTGTGCAAAATTAACTCAAAAAAGTGACTCATAGCTCATGAGCTTTGAGCCAAATTGCAACATAATTGACACGAGCTTAATCCTTTGCGTAACTCAATGAATCAAGAAAATGACGCTCATGAGCCGGTGAGTTGACTCAAGCTTGATCCTTTGCGTAGCCCAATGAATCAAGAAAATGACGCTCATGAGCCGGTGAGTTGACTCAAGCTCAAAAACTCATGAGCTATTTTTGAGCTTTTACCCAGCACCGGTTTTGTTAACAATTTCTCAAATAAATCATTTTCTCAATGATTCTCTACCGACATTAAATTATTATTGTATTTAGGACACTAGAGAAATGGAAGCAAAAAAATTTCATCTAAATTATATTGGTTTAGAGGGCGATATTGCATGCCTGGGTATATGTATAATTCATTATTTTTTTTTCACTATAAAGCTTAAAAAAATTGTAAATGAAATTTTTTTGACTCGCGTTTCCATCGACTCGTTTTTTTTTAATAGTCAACGGCGCTGGACTTGCGATGGCCACTATGGATATTATCAAATTGTATGGCGGTCGTCCGGCGAATTTTCTCGACGTTGGCGGAACCGTCACTAAGGATCGGGTGTTCAACGCGTTTCGCATTCTCGTTGCGAACCAAAACGTGCGTGCCGTATTTGTGAACATTTTTGGTGGTATTGTCAACTGCGCCACCATCGCAAATGGTCTCATATATGCGCTTCAACGAATCGATGTTAAAGTACATATAAATCTTAAATGTAAAAAGATATTTAAAAGTAAAAAGATATTTAAAAAATTGACTTTTTTTAATTAACCTAATTTCGCGTGTATAAGGCCGGGTGTTTTGAGCCAAATTTAAATTCGCGACAATGCGTTTATTCTGTTCGTATCGGATCTGTTGGGGTCCAAATTTTGTGCCCGCCTTTGTTTCGGTTTCATAAAAGTGGGCGCGAAATTTGGACTCGCTTGGATCCAATACAACAGAATGAACTCATTGGCGCGAATTTAAATTTGGCTCAAAGTACCCGGCCTTATACACGCGAAATTAGGATAATTTTAAAATTTGTTTTTAGATTTAAAACTTTTTAATAATATTTCATCTTTACAGATGCCCATTGTTGTCCGTCTAGAGGGAACGAATGTTGTCGAGGCGAAACGATTATTGAGCCAGAGTAACCTGCCATTGCATGTGGTGCACGATCTCACCGACGCGGCGCGCGCTGTCGTCAAAGCGGCTGGCGACTCGACGCCTCAGGACAATAACGGCGACCCGCCATTAGTCGAAAAGCACGCCAATTGTTGACACACAATGATTTCTTTTTGTGTTGATCTTTTAAGTCTAGGCCAATTTAAAATTCAAAATTGTTTTTATTGGCTTGCAGCTTATGCATATGAAATTAGGGTTATTAATTTTGTTTTGATTAGAAATAAAATATTTATTTGATTGTACAAAATATTAAAATAATTTCAAAGCCTTTGTCTTGGTTTCATAAAAGTGGGCACAAAATTTGGGCTCGCTTGGATCCAACACAACCGAATGAACTCATTGGCGCCAATTCAAAACATGAGCAAAAGACTGAGCAAAATTTCTTTGCATTTAGACGCGTCCTTTAATTCTTTATGTTATTATTACTATTTATTTGTTATGTTTGTAGCAGTACTGGGACCTACCTCCCGCGCTGTCTTCTTTTTCGTCTCTTCGCTTTGTCTCTTTCTCTTTTTCGCAAAGAGTAACAAAAAATCAATGAAGCGACGAGGAAAAGAGCGGCATTTTTATCCTTTCTACATCTCTTCTGGGAGCAACTTAGTTTTTCGTGATTCTTTGCTCCTATTAGACATTTGCAGAGTTTGAAAACTACATTTTGTAGATAATGAAAACTGCTATACATATATCTCATTTTTCAAAAATTATTTTTATTAAATATGGGACAAGTTATGAAAGTTTAAAATTTTTGAAGAAATGCTCGTCAAAATGAAAAAACAATTACGCGGACAAAAAAGAGAAAGAGACAACGATAAACTAAGAGACGAAAAAGAAGATAACGCGGAAATCCAGTCACTGATTTGCAGAATAGCTTTTTTTATCTCTGTTATTTAAATATAATAAAATAGAATATCTCAGATTATCAGAAATTTTCAAATTCAATTAATTATTTTCATTATTTTTTAATATTATCCTCAAGAAAACTGATTTTTGGAAGTGGAAGTTAGGAAAATTGATTGATTTTTGTGAGATTTTTTAAATTCTAAAGATGATAAGTATTAATAATTGACGTGAATTTGCTTTTATTATTAGTAAATTAAAACAAATAAAATTCAAAAAATGTAAAAAATAAATTATATGTTGGAAGTATTTGGACAAAAATAACGAAAAATTAATAGCTTTCATCGAAACTAACCCAATATTTTTTTCGAGACGTCAAGCTTCACATACTGTCTTAGCATATTTTTTGTTAAGTATTTAAACTTATTGTTAAAAACATTAAATGAATCTGTATAAATGAGCGCTCTTCTATAAGTTAATTTTTGTTTCACATAAAATAATTCCAACCAATATAAAACTATTTCTATTTTCATTATTAGACAAACCAATAATTTTGATTTTTATACGTGAAAAAAATGAATGGTATCTTTATTCTCGCCTTTTTTATCATTGGAATGGTTTTCTGCGTCCATTCAGTGCATTCGAAATGGGTCTGCGGTAATGATGAAAATAACGAAAGGTTGTCACGAGAGATGGTTGAACGTGACTGCCCTGAACTCAAAGGTAGCCAGTAAACTAAAAAATTAAGAAATAGGATGATACAGTAAAGTAATATTTTTTATATTAATTTAAAATATATATATATCGCATTTGCAATGTAATCTCATTAGATCGGATCAATCGATGTTGCAAGGAGCATGATCTCTGCTATATAAAACAACTTGGCAAAATTGCTTGCGACACAGCATTTTGTAATTGTCTACAGGTTGTTTTCGTTTTTCATTAGAGCTAATCACAATTTTTTTGTACATATACATATATGTTTTCGAATGCATTACAAAAAATGGAACTTGAAAAAAATAATCTTTCACATAAAATAAAATTGTTTCCATATAGGTTCACACAAAGTCCAGTCCTATATGCTCAATCAACGAGTCCAATCTCTTTTGTAATACGGTCCGCATTTTCGGAGCATTTTCCTATTTACGTGCCGGTCTTCCAAAATTAGCAAAATAATAATAAGGCAAGAAAATTGTTGTATGTATGTTTTGAAGATTATTCCTAATAAAAACAACCTTTCAATTTGTATATTCAATATTATTTATTAAACATATTTAGTTTTCAACTGAAAGTTGTTTAATAACTTTATTATTTTTTATTTTAAGTTTAGTGATTCTAATTTTATAAAAATGTACTAATGGGATGAAAGATCGAATAAATAAGAATTGAGATACAAAACATTCATTTTAATTTAAAAAAATTATAACAAGAAATATCACTAATCTATCTGCCTTTTTTTCAAATTCAGAAAAAAAACTACAATGAAACTGATTACAACATTTGAAAAAAAATATGCCGACAAAATATCATTGCATCTCGTTTCTCTGGCAGTCAGCGAAATTCATCGCCCATTTTTCGCCAATACATCGCGGGCTATATAAGCGAAAAATTCAATGGCACCCCTAACAATCAATCGTGGTTATGTCACTATTTCATGATTTCGATTCCGGTTTGACTCAGCCAAGCTAGAGTTAAGCGAATACCAGTGTTTGTGGTTCACTGGACCCTCTGGGCACCATTCCCAGTGTTGGTACGTCCCACAGCTAACTGAGTCAGCCGGATGAGAAAGTATTGTGATGGTGCATAACTATGATTCCACATGACACAACGAACCCGCAATTACGCCGGTGTGCGGAACGCGAACTGTTGGCTTGCTTGGCCGGATCCGCCCTCTTTCGATAAGACCCGTTGCCCAAGATACCGTGGCAGTTGTGGCATGGTCGCGTATAATCGTGGCATTGTCGTGGCCTAGTCGAGTCCAAGATTGAGCAATGATCTCGGTCGCACCAACCTTTTGCCATTTTTTCCATTTTTTAAAAAAATTTAGTTGATAAAAATAAAAGTTAAAACTCTTAAAAATACAAAATTTGCGCATTCAGTACAATAAATAAAACCAACTCGACTTTCAAAACTTTTTTAAACATGTTATAAATTTAACATTTTTTTCCAATAGACGCAGTTTGTATTGAATTTTTGTTTAATTTAATTATAAACCTCGAATTTTTTAAAAATTTCTAAATTTTGGTCGGCTTTTATTATTTTTTATTTAAGGTTTAGTGATTTTATTTTTATATAAATATTTTATTGGGATTAAGTAAGGATTGAATAAATAAGAATTGATAACCAAAACATTCAATAACTATATTTTTGAAATGCTTCATTTTTGAAAATTTGATATAATTTTAAAAAATTTCCGGAATTTGGTCGGCTTTTATTATTTTTTATTTAAGGTTTAGTGATTCTATTTTTATATAAATATATTAATGGGATTATATAGAGATTGAATAAATAAGAATTGATAACCAAAACATTCAATAACTATATTTTTGAAATGCTTCATTTTTGAAAATTTGATATAATTTTAAAAAATTTCCGGAATTTGGTCGGCTTTTATTATTTTTTATTTAAGGTTTAGTGATTCTATTTTTATATAAATATATTAATGGGATTATATAGAGATTGAATAAATAAGAATTGATAACCAAAACATTCAATAACTATATTTTTGAAATGCTTCATTTTTGAAAATTTGATATAATTTTAAAAAATTTCCGGAATTTGGTCGGCTTTTATTATTTTTTATTTAAGGTTTAGTGATTCTATTTTTATATAAATATATTAATGGGATTATATAGAGATTGAATAAATAAGAATTGATAACCAAAACATTCAATAACTATATTTTTGAAATGCTTCATTTTTGAAAATTTGATATAATTTTAAAAAATTTCCGGAATTTGGTCGGCTTTTATTATTTTTTATTTAAGGTTTAGTGATTCTATTTTTATATAAATATATTAATGGGTTATATAGAGATTGAATAAATAAGAATTGATAACCAAAACATTCAATAACTATATTTGATTATAATTTTAAAATTTCCGGAATTTGTGTTTTTTTTTATTTAGTTTAGTGTTATTTTTATAAATATATTAGGGTTATTGATTAATAAATTAACAACTAATAACTATTTTATATTTTGAAATTATAATTAAATTTCGAATTTTTTATTTTTTATTTAGTTTAGTATTTATTTATAATATATTAGTTTAAGATTGAATAATAAAATGATAAAACATTAAAACTATATTTAATCTTTTTGAAAATTTGATATTTAATTAATTGCCTTATTATTTTATTAGTTTGGATTTATTTTATAATATATTAATGTATTAGAGATGAATAAAAGAATTGATAAAAAAATTAATAACTTTTGAAATCTTCATTTGATTATAATTTAAAATTTCCGATTTTTATTTTATTTAAGGTTTAGTGATTCTATTTTATATAAATATTATGTTATATGATTGAATAATAAATTACTCAATAACTATTTTGAAATTCATTTAATTTGATATAATTTAAATTTCCGGAATTGTCGGCTTTTTATTTTATTTAGGTTTAGTGATTCTATTTTTATATAAATATATTAATGGGTTATTAAGATTGAATAAATAATTGATAACAAAACTTCAATAACTATATTTTGAAATGTTCATTGAAAATTTGATAATTAAAATTTCGGAATTTGTGCTTTTATTATTTTATTTAGTTTAGTGATTCTATTTTTATATAATATATTAAGGTTATATGAATTGAATAATAATTGATAACAAAACATTCAATAATATATTTTGAAATCTTCATTTGAAAATTTATTAATTTTAAAATTTGAATTTGTGTTTTATTATTTTTTATTTAGTTTAGTGATTCTATTTATATAATATATTAATGGTTATATAGATTAATAAATAAAATTGATAACCAAACATTAATAATATATTTTTGAAATTTCATTTGAAAATATATAATTAAAATTTCCGAATTTGTGCTTATTATTTTATTTAAGGTTTATGATTCTATTTAATAATATATTAATGGTTATATAGATTAATAAATAAAATTATACAAAACATTCAATAACTTATTTTTGAAATGCTTCATTTGAAAATTTGATATAATTTTAAAATTTCGAATTTGTGTTTTATTATTTTATTTAAGGTTTAGTGATTCTATTTTTATATAAATATATTAATGGTTATATAGAGATTAATAAATAAAATTGATAACAAAACATTCAATAATATATTTAAATGTTCATTTGAAAATTTATATAATTTTAAAATTTCCAATTTTTTATTATTTTATTTAAGGTTTAGTGATTCTATTTTTATATAAATATATTAATGGGATTATAAGAGATTAATAATAATTGATAACCAAAACATTCAATAACTATATTTTTGAAATGTTCATTTTGAAAATTTATATAATTTTAAAAATTTCGGAATTTGGTCGCTTTTATTATTTTTTTTTAAGGTTTAGTGATTCTATTTTATATAAATATATAATGGATTATATAGAGATTGAATAAATAAGAATTGATAACAAAACATTCAATAACTATATTTTTGAAATTCTTTTTGAAAATTTGATATAATTTTAAAAATTTCGAATTTGGTCGCTTTTATTATTTTTTATTTAAGGTTTAGTGATTCTATTTTTATATAAATATTAATGGGTTTATATAGAATTGAATAAATAAGAATTGATAACCAAAACATTCAATAACTATATTTTTGAAATCATTTTGAAAATTTGATATAATTTTAAAAAATTTCGGAATTGTCGCTTTTATTATTTTTATTTAAGGTTTAGTGATTCTATTTTTATATAATATATTAATTTATATAGAGATTGATAATAAGAATTGATAACAAAACATTCAATAATATATTTTAAATGTTCATTTTGAAAATTTATATAATTTTAAAAAATTTCAATTTGTGTTTATTATTTATTAAGGTTTAGTGATTTATTTTTTATATATATTAAGGTTTATATATTAATAAATAAATTGATAACAAAAATTAATAATATATTTTTGAAACTCATTTGAAAATTTATATAATTTTAAAAATTTCAATTTGGCTTTATTATTTTTTATTTAGGTTTAGTGTTCTATTTTTATTATTATTAAGGTTTATATATTAATAAATAAAATTGATAAAAAAATTAATAATATATTTGAAACAAAAATTTATATAATTTAAATTTCAATTTGTGGTTTTATTATTTTTATTTAAGTTTAGTGTTTATTTTTTATAAATTATTAATGGTTATTAATTAATAAATAATTGATACAAAAATTAATAATATTTTTGAAATCTTCATTAAAATTTATATAATTTAAAAAATTTCGATTTGGTTTTTATTATTTTTTATTTAGGTTTAGTGATTCTATTTTTATATAAAATATTATATTATATAATTAATAAATAAGAATTGATAAAAAAATTATAACTAATTTTTAATTTCATTTTGAAAATTTGATATAATTTTAAAAATTTCGAATTTTCGGCTTTTATTATTTTTATTTAAGGTTTAGTGATTCTATTTTATATAAATATATAATATATTAAATTGATAAATAAATTATAACAAAACATTCAATAACTATATTTTTATGTTCTTTTTGAAAATTTGATATAATTTAAAAAATTTCGGAATTTGGTCGCTTTTATTATTTTTATTTAGGTTTAGTGATTCTATTTTTATATAAATATATTAATGGATTTATAGAGATTGAATAAATAAAATTGATAACAAACATTAATAACTATATTTTGAAATCTTCATTTTGAAAATTTGATATAATTTAAAAATTTCCGAATTTGGTCGGCTTTATTATTTTTATTTAAGGTTTAGTGATTCTATTTTTATATAATATATTAATGGGTTTATAGAGATTGAATAAATAAATTGATAACAAAACATTCAATAACTATATTTTAAATCTATTTGAAAATTTGATATAATTTTAAAAATTTCGAATTTGGTCGCTTTTTTATTTTTATTTAAGGTTTAGTGATTCTATTTTATATAATATATTAATGGTTATTAAGATTGAATAATAAATTGATAAAAACATTCAATAACTATATTTTTGAAATCTTCATTTTGAAAATTTGATATAATTTTAAAAATTTCCGAATTTGGTGCTTTATTATTTTTATTTAAGTTTAGTGATTCTATTTTTAATAAATATATTAATGGGTTATATAGAGATTGAATAAATAAAATTGATAACAAAACATTCAATAACTATATTTTTGAAATGCTTCATTTTTGAAAATTTGATATAATTTTAAAAATTTCCGAATTTGGTCGGCTTTATTATTTTTATTTAAGGTTTAGTGATTCTATTTTTATATAAATATATTAATGGGTTATAAGATTGAATAAATAAGAATTGATAACAAAACATTCAATAACTATTTTAAATCTTCATTTGAAAATTTGATATAATTTAAAAAATTTCCGGAATTTGGTCGTTTATTATTTTTATTTAAGGTTTAGTGATTCTATTTTTATATAAATATATTAATGGATTATATAGAATTGAATAAATAAAATTGATAACAAAAATTCAATAACTATATTTTTAAATCTTCATTTTGAAAATTTGATATAATTTTAAAAATTTCCGGAATTTGGTCGGCTTTTATTATTTTTTATTTAAGTTTAGTGATTCTATTTTTATATAAATATATTAATGGGTTATATAGAGATTGAATAAATAAGAATTATAACAAAACATTCAAAACTATATTTTTAAATGTTCATTTTGAAAATTTGATATAATTTTAAAAAATTTCAATTTGTGTTTTATTATTTTTTATTAAGGTTTAGTGATTCTATTTTTATATAAATAATTAATGGGATTATATAGAGATTGAATAAATAAAATTGATAACAAAACATTCAATAACTATATTTTTGAAATGCTTCATTTTTGAAAATTTGATATAATTTAAAATTCGATTTGTGCTTTATTATTTTTATTTAAGTTTATGATTCTATTTTTATATAAATATATTAATGGTTTATATAGAGATTGAATAAATAAAATTGATAACCAAAACATTCAATAACTATATTTTTGAAATCTTATTTGAAAATTTGATATAATTTTAAAAAATTTCGGAATTTGGTCGGCTTTATTATTTTTTATTTAAAGTTTAGTGATTCTATTTTTATAAATATTTAATGTTTATATAAGATTGAATAAATAAAATTGATACCAAAATTCAATAACTATATTTTTGAAATGTTCATTTTGAAAATTTAATAATTTTAAAAATTCCGAATTGTGTTTTATTATTTTTTATTTAAGTTTAGTGATTCTATTTTTATATAAATATTTAATGGATTATATAGAATTGAATAAATAAATTATACTAAAACATTAATAACTATATTTTTGAAATGTTATTTTGAAAATTGATATAATTTAAAAAATTTCCGAATTGTGTTTTATTATTTTTATTTAAGGTTTAGATTTATTTTTATTAAATATATTAATGGGATTATTAGAGATTGAATAAATAAATTGATAACCAAAACATTCAATAACTATATTTTTGAAATCTATTTGAAAATTTGATATAATTTAAAAAATTTCCGAATTTGGTCGCTTTATTATTTTATTTAAGGTTTATGATTCTATTTTTATAAAATATATTAATGGGATTATTAAGTTATAAATAAGATTGATAACCAAAACATTCAATAATATATTTTAAATGTTCATTTTTGAAAATTTGATATAATTTTAAAAATTTCGGAATTTTGTTTTATTATTTTTATTTAAGTTTATATTTATTTTTATATAATATATTAATGGTTTATGAATTGAATAAATAAAATTGATAACAAAACATTCAATAATATATTTAAATTTCATTTTGAAAATTTGATATAATTTTAAAATTTCGGAATTTGGTGGCTTTTATTATTTTTTATTTAAGGTTTAGTGATTCTATTTTTATATAAATATATTAATGGGTTATATAAGATTGAATAAATAAGAATTGATAACAAAACATTCAATAACTATATTTTTGAAATCTTCATTTTTGAAAATTTGATATAATTTTAAAAATTTCAATTTGGTCATTTATTATTTTTTATTAGTTTATGATTCTATTTTTATATAAATATATTAATGGGATTATTAAGATTGAATAATAAAAATTGATAACAAAACATTCAATAACTATATTTTTGAAATGCTTCATTTTTGAAAATTTGATATAATTTTAAAAATTTGAATTGGTCGGTTTTATTATTTTTTATTTAAGGTTTAGTGATTCTATTTTTATATAATATATTAATGGATTATGTAAAGATTGAATAAATAAGAATTGATAACCTAAAACATTCAATAACTATATTTTTGAAATGCTTCATTTTTGAAAATTTGATAAAATTTTTAAAAAAATTTCCGGAATTTGGTTCTTTATTATTTTTTATTTAAGTTTAGTGATTCTATTTTTATATAAATATATTAATGGGTTATATAAGATTGAATAAATAAGAATTGATAACCAAAACATTCAATAACTATATTTTTGAAATGCTTCATTTTTGAAAATTTGATATAATTTTAAAAAATTTCGAATTTGTAATTTTATTATTTTTTATTTAAGGTTTAGTGATTCTATTTTTATATAAATATATTAATGGGATTATTAGAGATTGAATAAATAAGAATTGATAACCAAAACATTCAATAACTATATTTTGAAATGCTTCATTTTTGAAAATTTGATATAATTTTAAAAAATTTCGGAATTTGGTCGGCTTTTATTATTTTTATTTAAGGTTTAGTGATTCTATTTTTATATAAATATATTAATGGGATTAGTAAAGATTGAATAAATAAATTGATAACAAAACATTCAATAACTATATTTTTGAAATGCTTCATTTTGAAAATTTGATATAATTTTAAAAAATTTCCGGAATTTGGTGGCTTTTATTATTTTTTATTTAAGGTTTAGTGATTCTATTTTTATATAAATATATTAATGGGATTATATAAGATTGAATAAATAAGAATTGATAACCAAAACATTCAATAACTATATTTTTGAAATGCTTCATTTTGAAAATTTGATATAATTTTAAAAAATTTCCGGAATTTAGTTGGCTTTTATTATTTTTTATTTAAGTTTAGTGATTCTATTTTTATATAAATATATTAATGGGTTTATATAGAGATTGAATAAATAAAATTGATAACCAAAACATTCAATAACTATATTTTTGAAATGCTTCATTTTTGAAAATTTGATATAATTTAAAAAATTTCGGAATTTGGTCGTTTTTATTATTTTTTATTTAAGGTTTAGTGATTCTATTTTTATATAAATATATTAATGGGATTATGTAAAGATTGAATAAATAAGAATTGATAACCAAAACATTCAATAACTATATTTTGAAATGCTTCATTTTTGAAAATTTGATATAATTTTAAAAAATTTCGGAATTTGGTCGGCTTTTATTATTTTTTATTTAAGGTTTAGTGATTCTATTTTTATATAAATATATTAATGGGATTATATAGAGATTGAATAAATAAGAATTGATAACAAAACATTCAATAACTATATTTTTGAAATGCTTCATTTTTGAAAATTTGATATAATTTTAAAAATTTCCGAATTTGTTAGCTTTTATTATTTTTTATTTAAGATTTAGTGATTCTATTTTTATATAAATATATTAATGGGATTATTAAGATTGAATAAATAAAATTGATAACCAAAACATTCAATAACTATATTTTTGAAATGCTTCATTTTTGAAAATTTGATATAATTTTAAAAATTTCGGAATTTGGTCGGCTTTTATTATTTTTTATTTAAGGTTTAGTGATTCTATTTTTATATAAATATATTAATGGGATTATATAGAGATTGAATAAATAAGAATTGATAACCAAAACATTCAATAACTATATTTTTGAAATTCTTCATTTTTGAAAATTTGATATAATTTTAAAAAATTTCCGAATTTGTGCTTTTTATTATTTTTATTTAAGGTTTAGTGATTCTATTTTTATATAAATATATTAATGGGATTATATAGAGATTGAATAAATAAGAATTGATAACAAAACATTCAATAACTATATTTTTGAAATCTTCATTTTTGAAAATTTGATATAATTTTAAAAAATTTCGGAATTTGGTCGGCTTTTATTATTTTTTATTTAAGGTTTAGTGATTCTATTTTTATATAAATATATTAATGGGATTATATAGAGATTTAATAAATAAAATTGATAACCAAACATTCAATAACTATATTTTTGAAATCTTCATATTTTTTAAAATTTGAAATTGTTAATTAAATTTCGAATTTGGTGGTTATTTTTATTAAGTTTAGGTTTATTTTAATAAATAATTGATAAAATTAATAAATATTGAAACTTCAATTAAAATATATTTTAAATTTCATTTGAAATTTTATATTTAAATTTCGGTTTGTGTTTTTTATTTATTTATTTAGATTATTTTTAAATATATAAGATTAATAAATATAAATGATTTAAAAATTAATAAAATTTTTGATGCTATTTTAAATTTATTAATTTTAAATTTGAATTTGTGGTTTATTTATTAATTTATGATTCATTTTTAATAAATTTTTGATTATTAGTTGAAAAATAAAATTTAAAAAAATTCAATACTTTTAATTTTATTTTTAAATTTATTTTTTAAAAAATTTCGGAATTTGTGGTTATTATTTTATTTATAGATTCTATTTTATTTAAATTTTTTTTAAAATTGAATAAATAAATTTCAAAATTCATATTATTTTTTAATTTTTTTGATAATTTTAATTAAAATTGGATTTGTAGTTTATTATTTTTATTTAAGTTTAGTGATTCTATTTTTATTAAATATATATGATTATGAAATGATTGAATAAAAAAAATTGACAAAACTTCATAATTATTTTTGAAATGTTATTTTAAATTGATTAATTTTAAAAATTTGAATTTAGTGTTTATTATTTTTTATTTAATTATTCTATTTTTTAAAATATTATTTTTAAAATTGAATAAATAAAAATTTCAACTAAATTTCAATAACTTATTTTTAAATTTCATTTTTGAAAATTTGATATAATTTTAAAATTTCGGAATTTGTGGTTTATTATTTTTTATTTAAGTTTATGATTCTATTTTATATAAATATATTAAGGATTATATAATTAATAAATAGAATTGTACCAAAAATTAATATATTTTTTGAAATGTTCTTTTTAAAATTTATAATATTTAAAAAATTTCCGAATTTATGTATTATTATTTTTTATTTAAGTTTATATTTATTTTATAAATATATTAATGGGATTATTAAATTATAAATAAGAATTGATAATCTAAAAATTATAATTATTTTTATAAATTTTATTTTTGAAATTTGATATAATTTTAAAAAATTTAATTGGTGTTTTATTATTTTTTATTTAAGTTTAGATTCATTTTATTTAATATATTAATGGGTTTATTAATTAATAAATAAGATTATACCAAAAATTCAATATATATTTTTAAATTTCATTTTTGAAAATTATATAATTTTAAAAATTTCGAATTTGTAGGTTTTTATTATTTTTTATTATTTAATTCTATTTTATAAATATATTAATGGGTTTTAATTAATAAATTGTACAAATTTTATATAACTATATTTTTGAAATGTTATTTTTGAAAATTGAATAATTTTAAAAAATTCGAATTATATTTTATTATTTTTTATTTAAAATTTATGATTTATTTTAAATTAAAATTTAATGGATTTATATTTTTTATATAAGATTGATAACAAATTAATAATATATTTTGAAATGTTATTTTTGAAAATTTATAAATTTAAAAAATTTCGAATTTGTGGTTTTATTATTTTTATTAATTTGGATTTATTTTTATTAAATTATTATTTGGATTATTAGGATTAATAAATAAATTATAACAAAATTAATAATAATTTGAATAAATAATTTTGAAAATTATATAATTTTAAAATTTCCGAATTTGGGTTTTATTATTTTTTATTTAGGTTTGTGTTTATTTTTTTAATTATTATGATTTATTTAATAAATAAAATTGATAACAAAATTAATAATAATTTGAAACTCATTAAAATTATATAATTTTAAAATTTCATTTTGAATTTTATATTTTAATTTAGGTTTAGTGTTTATTTTTATTAAATTATTATTTTATATAATAATATAAATTGATAACAAAAATTAATAACTATATTTTTAAATCTATTTTTGAAAATGTAATTTAAAATTTGAATTTAATTTTTGATTTTTTTATTTAAGATTTATGATTCTATTTTTTTAATATATTAATGTTTATATAAATTAAAATTAAAATTGAATAAAAAACATTCAATAACTATATTTTTGAAATGCTTCATTTTTGAAAATTTGATATAATTTTAAAAAATTTCCGGAATTTGGTCGGCTTTTATTATTTTTTATTTAAGATTTAGTGATTCTATTTTTATATAAATATATTAATGGGTTTATATAGAGATTGAATAAATAAGAATTGATAACCAAAACATTCAATAACTATATTTTTGAAATTCTTCATTTTTGAAAATTTGATATAATTTTAAAAAATTTCCGGAATTTGGTCGGCTTTTATTATTTTTTATTTAAGATTTAGTGATTCTATTTTTATATAAATATATTAATGGGTTTATATAGAGATTGAATAAATAAGAATTGATAACCAAAACATTCAATAACTATATTTTTGAAATGCTTCATTTTTGAAAATTTGATATAATTTTAAAAAATTTCCGGAATTTGGTCGGCTTTTATTATTTTTTATTTAAGGTTTAGTGATTCTATTTTTATATAAATATATTAATGGGATTATGTAAAGATTGAATAAATAAGAATTGATAACCAAAACATTCAATAACTATATTTTTGAAATGCTTCATTTTTGAAAATTTGATATAATTTTAAAAAATTTCCGGAATTTGGTCGGCTTTTATTATTTTTTATTTAAGGTTTAGTGATTCTATTTTTATATAAATATATCAATGGGATTATATAGAGATTGAATAAATAAGAATTGATAACCAAAACTTTCAATAACTATATTTTTGAAATGCTTCATTTTTGAAAATTTACTATATAAAAATGTTATAATTTTTTTTGTTTTAAATTATGTTTTTAAAATTTTTTAAAAATATTTTTATTTTTTTTATGAAGAAAATATGTGTGTATATTTTAATCCTTCACATTATATGCTTGCTTTTTTTGCAAAGACAGCCCAATGTTCAACTGTTTGACGACCCATGTCTAGTACAATGGAACGTGAACTGCGAGATTGTCTTGCGTTTCGATACTTGTGAAATTTTCTCGCGTCTTCATGTGCTGCGCGAGATTTTTCATGTGTTTCGTGCGCAGTCCGACCTTTGTGAAACGACGCCGTTGATATTACTAGACTCATTTCATTTTGAGTATTGATCTTTTCGTCTTAAAAATTCAATTTATTCATGAATTATTTACAATCATCTGTAATTTTTTTTTTATTTTGTGGAAAAAGTGGAGTAGTTAGACCTTTTTTAATAAAATTATCTATTTATTTATCTACTTAACCGTATGCCACATTATTTCCAGGTAAATGTTACAAACCATCATCGTCGCTGGAGGATTCACGCCAGCCTTCACTGCTATCATACAAGGGATTGACACGCATCATGAACTCGCATAGTTGTTCGAAGTCACGGCTTTGCAATTGCAGGCTGTTGCGCACAAAATTGCCGTCTGATTTACAGCTGATCGCACCCGCCGAACGAGTAGACATATGATGATGGGCCGAGCGCCTGATTAGAAAAGCAAATTTATTTTGATATTATATATATTAAATACTTGATATTATATATATTAAATTCATATTAAATACATTTATTCTCGAAATTACTATACTTATAACTTTCCAATACTTTAAACTTATATAGAATGCACAAAATATGAAACATTATTTTTTCATTGTTTGATTTATAAAACAATATATTATTTTATAATATGTTGAAGATTTACTTTGATTTAAAAAAATTATAACAAGAAATATCATTAATCTATATGTCTTTTTAAATTCAGAAAAAAAAACTACAATGAAACTGATTACAACTTTTGAAAAAAAATATGCCGACAAAATATCATTTCATCTCGTTTCTCTGGCAGTCGGCGAAATCCATCGCCGATTTTTCGCCAATACATCGCGGGCTATATAAGCGAAAAATTCAATGGTCCCCCCAACAATCAATTGTGGTTGTGTTCATTATTGCATGATTTCGATTCCGGTTTGACTCAGCCAAGCTAGAGTTAAGCGAATACCAGTGTTTGTGGTTCACTGGACCCTCTGGGCACCATTCCCAGTGTTGGTACGTCCCACAGCTAACTGAGTTAGCCGGATGAGAAAGTATTGTGATGGTGCACAACTATGATTCCATATGACACAACGAACCCGCAATTACGCCGGTGTGCGGAACGCGAACTGTTGGCTTGCTTGGCCGGATCCGCCCTCTTTCGATAAGACCCGTTGCCCAAGATACCGTGGCAGTTGTGGCATGGTCGCGTATAATCGTGGCATTGTCGTGGCCTAGTCGGGTCCAAGATTGAGCAATGATCTCGGTCGCACCAACCTTTTGCCATTTTTTTCATTTTTTAAAAAAATTTAGTTGATAAAAATAAAAGTTAAAACTCTTAAAAATACAAAATTTGCGCATTTAGTACAATAAATAAAACCAACTCGAGTTTCAAAACTTTTTTAAACATGTTATAAATTTAACTTTTTTTCCAATTGACGCAGTTTGTATAGAATTTTTGTTTAATTTAATTATAAACTTCGAAAGATTTCGACGCTTAAACAAATTGCGTCGCCGACGACGACGCACTAGCGCCTGCCGAATGCGCGCGCATGTAAGAAATTCACGATATGACGTTCGCATGCGATCGTTAAAATACGCATAAATAAATGGATTGCACAAATGATTAAGCAACCAAATCTAGAATTTATTAACTCTACGATTTTGGAATAGAGAAAAGTTCAATGCGCTTTTTTATATTGTTTCTTTTTTTATTCTTACAATGTGAAGGGCGATGAGGTGTGAATCTGTGAGCAAATGTCGGCAAAAAGGCTTAACAAAATATAAAATAGACGAAATTGTGCAAAAAAGCGACGGATAAAAGAATTGAAATGTGAGGCGAGCCTAAAATTCACATGTTTATAAATGTTAAATTTATCTATGGATCATAATAAAATATGTGATGAATTTTATGCTCTTTCGATTTTATTAAACCTGCTTTTTAAAACGAATGGCACTGCTTTCGTTGAGCTTGTTCCGCGAAATTTTCTTTTTAACCTGATGTATTTTCATTAGCACAAGCGTGGAACAGGCCCATTGTAACGTGACACTTATCACGTAAACGGATAACAAAATTCCAATGAATATTACTAAATAATTTTTGCTTAATATTTATTCGAGTAAACATTGTAGAATTTGATCATTTAATTCTTGTTATTGCAAAAATTAATATTTGAAAATGAACTAATAGGCCGAATTGTAATATTTATTAGTTTATAATTTTTTTAATAATAAAAAATGTAACTTACAACAGCGATTTTCATCGCTAACAACAAAACTCAATGTCCACATTTTTGACTGGGTATAAACAAATGGTCGCGGAAAAGTTCCAATGCAAGCTGAAAAATAGGCTCAAAATGAAGATATTTTAGAGCGACGTATGTAGATTAAAATGCCTATCTCTTTTAATATATTTGAATGAATCACCGGCAGTTATTCCAACAAGCCAAGTGAACGCGCTCGATATGAACGCTACCCAAACTCGATTCAGTCGGCGCGCATTTGTTCCGTAGTAGCAGATGGCCACGCAGCGATTCAGTCCGAGGAATGCATAGCTCATCACGCCGGCTGTCCAAGACGCAATTTCAACAAAGCTGACGAGCGACGTGAACAAATACGAAGTGGAATTGTTGGAATTGAAATCGGAAATTGTGAAATTATTTGTATTCGAAGTTGCAAAAAATTTTGTGATATTTACGTTTCGTTTGTTTAAATTTCTAAAAAATCAGAAACAGTTTAAGATTGAGTTCCTATTATATGACTAAAAATTAAACATCTACTCATTACCCATATTCACTGCTTATCGTATGTTGTCCATTATTTGTATTATTTTTGTGTCGATTTGCAAACTCCCTACTCCGAAATTGTTTTGGCAATAAGAAAATGGAAAGTTGTACAAAATATTCATCATTGAGTAAGGCACGTTTATGTAAATGCAATGGACTGGCTTCATGCTGGAATACCACAAGGGATTTATTAGGAATTTTAACATTGTTTGTGGTGGTACTATTAGCGAGAAGTGTGCCACCGCATGCGATCCCAATTACGCACATCATTAGCGCGTCCGCTAGCGCCACATTTGCCATTATTGTATACGCTGAGAGACGATAAACGCGTCGTGATGCAATCATTGCGATTGTCGTAAGGTTGAGCACGACACCAAGCACACCGAGGATAACGTAGAATAAACCAATTATGAGACGTATCGCCGTCGCGCCGTCCATACTCGCAGCAACAAAGTACTGTAGATGATGCAAAAGATGGCGCGAAGGCACGCGACTGTCTTATCGTATATTCCATTTCAATTTCGTGATGATAATGAAATTAAAGTTTGTGATAATATAAGCCACAGTCATATTAGGAAATATATAACTAAAATGAAAGTCATTGGATTTTATGTTTTTAAAATCTGAAGTATATATATCTAAAGATTTATAATTTATTTTGGATCCGATTGATTTAATTTTTTGTGTGGCTGAAAATTTTCTTCTAAATTAAACGGCAAAAAAAGTGAAATGTATAGAAAAAGGCTGAATTGAATGATTAAGAAAAATGTTCTAAACATATTTTTTTTTACAAATAAAAAATTGAAATAAAATTATCCGAAATGAGTAGGAAAATGTGAAAAAAGAGACCTTTTTTTGTCCTTTCTCCCCTTTGCCCTCCGTTTTACCCTTTTTTCGTTCCATCTGAAAACTCAAGCTAGAAGTGATTTTTTTTCGCTTTATTTCGAAAAATTTTAATAGCGCTTTTCATAAATTTTCTCATTCCACATTCTAGGCCATTTTATTTTTACACGTCTAATTTTTTGTTCTTTTCATATCTCCGCTGTTTATATTTTAGAATCCTAACTAATTTTTCTTCTAGCTCGGCTCCTCAGGCCACCCTATTTTATCATAGGCTTTTATTTTTCTATTCCCATTATTATTTTTCTATTTCCACTAGTATTTTTATTTTAATAATTCCAAAATATCTCTTTTATAATTCCAGAGGCACCTTTAATTTTCTAAAATTTATTCGAGGTCTCGCTATCTTTTTTTCTATATTTATTCTACACTCTATTATTCTCAAAAATTATTTTTATTCTACTTTTTCTTTATATTGTGTGGCAATTAAATCTCATTTCCACTTTTCTCCTTCCATATCCTTTTTTCTTTTTTACCTTTTCTCTTCACATTATCTTTCTTATTCACTTCCTTTCGCCATCCTTTTTTCTCTTTATCAAATATTTGCAATTTTTACGTTTTTTGCTTGCATTTATTTTTAGAATTATGCTCGGCTCATACTTTTAAGCGTAACTTTTTAATCCTCTCTCGTATTCAAGTTCGTTTCAAATGATGCCGCTCTCTGCAATTTTGAACTAGAACTAGAAAATAAAATTATTACCGAAAAAATAAGCTCAGAAATCTTTAAAGCTTCTCTTTTTCTTTTTATTTCTTTCTCAATTCTGATAACGCACAATTTCTTATCGAGATAATAAGCGCTTTCGGATAAATAAAACAAGATAAAAAGAAAAAATTAACGTGTAATTTTGTCGTGCTATTTTAAAAACTTTTTTAATTTTTTAGGCTGGCTCATTATAATACTAATAATAATAAACCTCGAACGCGAAAAAATCAAAAAAAAAATTAATCAGGAATAAAAATGCCTATTTTTGATTTTATTCAAATTTTAAAAGCACTCGAGTCCTCGAAAAAAATTCATTCACCAATTTCTATTTATTCAAATTTCTATTTATTCAAATTAACAAAATGTTTTCATTTTTTCTACCTTATTTATTTTTACATTATACATAGTTTTATATATTTTGAATTATTTTCCTTTTTCATTTATTATCACGTCTATTTTTTTTATTCGTTTCATATCTATGCTAATATGTCTCATAAATATTTACTCGCTTTTTTTCTCGAGAACAAAAAGAAAGAAAAAAAAACAACTAAAGTCAAAAATCAATATAAAATAAGAACAATTTGTCTATTTCTCGATTCTGTTTTAAATTAAGGAATGGAAAAAATTGAGGAAAAATGAAAAAATGACGAACATAAACGAACATATTTTTCAAAGTTCCTTTAAAAATAAAACAAAAAAGTGTAGTACAAAAACTTTATAATTATTAAAGCAACAAATACGCAGGGATTTTATTTAAAAATGCGGCAAAAAACGGAGCAAAAGCTCTAACTGAAAATTAAATTGAAAATGCCATCGAATAAAGAAGGGAAAAGACAAATTAAATTTTAAAATTTGCTTTCTCATTTTTGTTTTAAAAACAAATCGAGAATTTATTCCCTTTTCTTTCTTTATTAAATTTTTTTTAACTTTAAAGGTGTCCTTTAATTACATGTTTAGATGTTTCAATGTAATTTTTCGTGACTTTTGATGTAGCTAAAAATTACATGTTTTCTATTTCTTATTTTTTGAATTATTCGTTTCATTTAAACCCTCTTTTCCATATTTTTTTCTTATTTTTATTTATTTTTCTCTTTGTATTGAAGGTAATTGTATAGAAAATTATGCCTTGGTATAATTCAAGATAAAAATTTCTCATTTCCGCAAAAATGTTTATAAAAGCTAATTTTTTAAAATCAATAGAGAACTAAATTTTGAATTAAAATAATCAAAATTAATTCATAAAAATAATTTTATGATTCTTAAAAAATTGGTCAACGTTAAAAATTCGCAAATATCTGTTTACGCTTTTAAAAACAACTAAATGCTCCTAAATCAATTACCTATTTATTTTTTTCATTTTTTTCTTGGTATCTTGCCACACAATTCCAATTATTAAGGGTCAATGGATAAGTTTTACTCTATTTTTTCACATTATTAGTAAAAAAAATCAATTTACACTTATTTTTTTTGTTTCAATAATTTCATATTGACTTGGCTTTCATTCGGTTATTTTGTGTCGGTTAAGCATAAATGAACACCTTCATTAAAGTTGCATGTTAAAAATTATGAACTCAATTTCGTTTATAACAGAATAAAGACCAAGTTAAAATTCAAAAATTCTTCGAACGATCGCATCTTATTTACCCGAACTTAGGGCAATTAATCTGTTTTTGATTATATGTATTCATTATTAAACAGATACATGCAAAATGATATGTACATACAATTCAATTTAAAATGATAGGTGCTAATACTTATTCGTTAAGTAAATTTGTTAGAGCCGAAATTGTTCTGGACAATTTGGCTCAGGGTTATTTATTTTTATAGTTACTAAACAAATTTTAAGCAAATAATTGGCTTAACCAGCAATAAAAACATTTACGTAGCAATAAAAACATTTACGTGGCTGTATCACTATCACTAAGTACCATAATTGATACTTTATTTTCGTGATCCTGCATAATATTTTTCTCCATAGTTTTTGTTACAATTGTGTCTTTTGACGAAATCGCTAAAAATAATATCTTTTCAAATATTAATGGCTAAAAATACACATGAAAAAAAATTAATTAAAACTAATTATTTTTATGACATTTTTTACTTTTTTAGTATTTTTTTCAATGTGCAAAAAATAAAAAGAAAAAAATTCTATTAAAAATACAACACTTTTTTGGACTTTATAAATTTTAAAATAATTTTAAAAAATCATTTATTCAGGACTAATGCCAGTAAAATTTTTATCTGCATTTTCTAACCATATAAATATTATTATTAAGCAGTTTGTAAGATAAACACACATGTTTATTCTGAGGTACCTGACGCCTCTAAAGGTCTTGCCGCGGCTACAACCTGCTTGGCCAGTGCCGGTGCACTTAATACCATAAGGTTGTGAGCGGAATCAGTTGACTCGGAGGTCGATATTTCCGTGCGTGCGCCACGTGCCGACAGACTTTGTGCGCCGGCACTGTTCTTTCGTAACGTACATGCGCTGTTGTTGTTGTTAACCGTGCTAGCATGCTGCAACGTTTTGTGGAACATGGAAGCCACCTTGGTCTCGTTTTTAATCGCGTTGGCTAGCGCTGAAACTTTTCTGCTTTGTTTTGACGACGTCGGCAGGTCCACGAAATAGGGATAGCGATTCGAGTAGTTTAACTGTTATAACGGTTTAAATATGTATATTCTTTTTAATGCATCGAAGTATTATAATTCCAAAATTAGCAATTTTATTTTATTTAAAATTTGCCAAATTTTGCGTTGTATTAATAAAACCTGTGACTTTGTGGAGATATAGTTAAAATTCGATTCGGCCATGCTAAACGACCGCTCTTTCCGGTTTTGCAAATACAATATGCCCTTTTCCTTTGTTTGTTGGTTCGGAAATTTATTTGTGTTTAGCAAACTGTCGTTTTGTTGGCATTTCTTATTTAAATCGGCTCGAGGAACATTTCCAATTACAATCGGCACGTTCACTTCCATTAAATCGGTGCCTTTAAATAAAAAAAATTCTAAATTTTTTAAAAAAAATTCTAATTTAAATTTTCAATTGAAACAAGATCCCAGTTGCCTTAATGATAAACTTTAAAATCATTTTAGACCCGGACTTTTTTGCTTTTTTTCATATGCCGTATAAAAATATATGGAAATCTACCGCCAGTTTTTACTCGAACACTAAGTTGGTAAAGAATTTTTAAAAAGCGTCGATTATTATCGGCACTTTGAGTGCCAAGCCCGGAAAATTTTCGAAAATCGGTGGCCGACGTACGATACGAGATGCTATTTTTACACGCATTTATAGACAAATTGCTGGGTTCAATGCCCTCAAGTGTGAAACTGCTAAATAGAATGAGTTGAAAAATTTTGTTTGTCTTGATAAAATCTGTGCTTATTTATATCTAAAACTAAGAACCTTGGCGGCAATGGCGGCAATGCAAAATTTTTATCAATTTTAATAGTGGACATTTCGTCGACAAAAAGCGCTAAATTATCCTCATAAATGTCACAAACATCAAAAATGTTCAGCTCAAATTCCTAAAAATCTTTTCTTTTTATTTGGGTTCTTTTATTTATTTGGAATATTCTTTAATAAACATTATCTCTACCTTTAAATTCTTGGTATTTCCGATAATCATAACAATTTGTTGAAGTATCGCCGTCACTTTATCCATACGTCGATCGGTCTTATTTTCTATGCAGCCTAAAAAATAATACCATGTATGAATTGGCCGTTGTAACTGGCTATTGTTTAGAAAAAAGAATTAGCCTTCAATGGTAATATTTTCGCCACAGACAAATGCCCGTTTGCACACCGAAAACTGAAGGCATATTTGACCGCCCGTACACGAGAAGAGGCCAAATTTTTTTACGAGACTATATGAAGCCGGTGAGAAATAGTGAGCCTGCAGGCAATTTAGATCGAAATGCTCCACAATAGTAAAGCCACGAGCTGTACACACCGTTTTGATCTCATTTTCTGAGAATGGAAATTTTGTGAATAAATATTAAGGACAAATTTTATGAACACTAAATTTTAACCGTGAGTACGATAAGTGCACATTGCACGAATATAATAAAACACGGAGCCACTTCTTGACTCGACTGAAGTGCGTAAATCGGAGTGTAAAACTTGCTAAAAAGTGAAATAAAACAAATTAAAATATAAAATAAAAACCTAACATTTTAACCTGAAATTCAAAGAATTTTTCACATTTCGTCTTTAACAATATTTCAGCCGAAAGTAATTCCGATTCCTCGTTTAAATATTTTAATTCTTTAACTGAATCTGGCTAAAATATGGCAAAAATAGTACATTTTTGCTTTAAATAAGCCAATAATTTAAAAAAATATTGTATTTTTAATTGGTATGATTTTTAGTGTTATTAAAAATACTAGCATTGAAAATATAATATCGATAAAATTACCGCTTTTGTTTTGCATTTTAAGCGGCCAAAACCCAAAAAATTTAATTTTAGTGATAGCAGTTCAAGACCCAAGTCATTTACTGTAACGCTGCTACAATATTCCACGTCATTTCGCTGATATTTTACTATGCCATCATCAAGCGAGATGACAATTCGTCCCGTAATTTTCTCTCCAGGTCGATAGCATCCATCGCTTTCGTCGTATAGCTCAATAAAAAAATCCAAAAACTGGAGCGGTGCTGTACCCTTAAACTAAAACAATAAAGGTGAAATTTGTATATTATAAGACCGGTAATTTTTTAATTCTAATGATTTTGAATAAATTATGTAGTCATTTTTGGCTTTTATATATAACACTAAAATAAAGATGACTTAATATTTAAAAAAAATATTTGTTTTCTATACTTGCATACATATAAATTTACTTTGGTTTAATTTTTTAAATAGTTAAATATACATATATTAAGATTGATATCATATCATTTTAACACATACCATTCATATAGTACAAATCATATAGTTTAGTGTGAAATATTAATTTTAGATATATTAAATAAAATTTATTTTTAAAAATTTGAATGCTCGTTTTAAGTAGTATTAATTTCTCGTAAACATTTTTGCATACACAAATTGCAGCAGCAATAAAAAATAAAAAACATAAATAAAAATATATTATGTTTATATAAAAATAATAATCGGTATGTTAAAAAATAAAATAAGTTCGGGGACGAATAAATGGCGGCGGAAACATAGTATTCCGGTCTCATTACATCGTTGAACGAACATCAACATCAATACCATAATGTCTGCAAAATAAAATAAAATGAAAAATTCGCTGTGTGTTTGGAATCGCATAAGAATCAAATTTGCTAGTTAAAAAAATATATTTTTATGATAAATATAATATCATAAGAAATTTTAAAGATTGTTCAAAATTAAGCAAATCACAATGATAACTTTTATTTTATTTAACTTTTGGACAATATTCCAAAATCATCATTACCATTAACATAAAGATCGACATTATCATCATTATTATCATCATCAACATTCATAACTTTTATTCGGTTGAAATAAAAAAAAATTTAAACTTTTACACGGAAACCTTTTATGTAAATTTTCACCATCTCATCGGCCAATTACAATGTTTGCTATTTTTTCTGATTATATAGAGACTACTTACTATTTCTAATGGACTATTTACTATTATTAAGTAGTAAGTTAGCCCATTTTTAAAAAGATTTTCAAAATAAAAATGATGTAAGTATTCACGATTATTTTATTTGAGCTATTTTTAAAGCTACACAACTTTCCTCTTTTTTTTTTGCTTTTTTTTCTTTAATAGTTAATGTTTTTGGAAATTTATTTGTAGTTTGAACTTTGTTAAAATAAAATATTTATTATAGAGAAAAAATCTTTTTCACATTTAAAAATTATTATTTATGATGATCGGAGTTGAATTATTATTTGAAATTTCGAAGGAAGGGAAGTGTGTGGGTTTAACAAATTTATAAGAACGAGAAATTTATAAGAACGACCAATCAGAAATATTCAAAAAAAAAAATTAAATAAAGAAAATTTGGTATTAGATTGTTGAGGCTCAACTCCAACTAGGATCCCATTTTTGAGATTTGAATTTGTCCAAATAAATCAAAATTTTAAATTCTAGTGAATTCAAAATTTTCTATTTAGCTTTGAAAGATCAAATTAGGCACATTAAGAATGCTAAACTTTTATTTTATTTGTTTTATTCAAATATTTTATTAGAAAGCATTGAAGAAACGATAAATAAAATTAACTTTTGGATAGAAATTAAGAAAAATATGTGTTCAAAATAAGGAAAAGTGGATTGTGGAATGCTAAGGTAATTGTCCGCATTTAAGACAGAATGAAATTACAAAAATTGCATCAAAGCTTTTTCATTTTTCAATGACATTCGCTACATTATGCATAAACTTTTTACAAAAAATATATTAACATAAACATAATTTTTATAATTAGTATACAAAAATGGAATTATTATATTATTTAAAAATTATAAAAAATATTGCGTAAATACTATAATTTTTTCTATAAAAAAGCTAGCTTTAAAACAAACGAATAGGAACCAAACCATTAAATAAAACGTTTATTTTTAGGTAGATGTTACTATATTGCATCATATTAAAACGTGATCTGTAGTAGGGATGTCGCGGAAATAAATTTGAGATTTCGGAAATTGGAAATCGGAATCCCGATAAAATTTAAAATTTCGAAAATAGGAAAAAATAAAATTATAAAAAAAATTTTTAATGAAAATTGAGGCGATTGACAGGACGGCTGAAAAATTTTATTCTTCGATAATTTCTTTATCAAACGATAATTTCCCTATCAAATGACATAAGTTTCATTTTGTAAAAAATTCTCCATTTTTTACACATAGCTAAAAAATTTTTCGATTTTTAATCAATTTAGAAAAATTTTTAAAATAGCTTTAGCTTTAAAAAACTACTTTAATTTCGCGTGTATAAGGCCGGGTATTTTGAGCCAAATTTAAATTCTTGCCAATGAGTTCATTCTGTTGTATCGGATTCGTTGGGGTCCAAATTTTGTGCCCGCCATTGTCTCAGTTTCATAAGTGGGCACAAAATTTGGACTCGCTTGGATCCGATACGAACAGAATGAACTCATTGGCGCCAATTTAAATTTGGTTCAAAACACCCGGCCTTATGCACGTGAAATTAGAGTAGTGGTATTCAGCCACTTTATAGTTCTGAAATTTCCGAAATTTTGGCTTTTTTTTTTTAAATCGGAAATCAGTAGAGAAAAATCGCCACATCCCTCATCTGTAGCCGAGATTCCAGACGAATTATTTAGCATTTCCGAAAAAGTGCAGTGCAACTCTGAGCTAGGATTAAATGTCCTAATTGAAACACACAGCACATTTAGAAAACGAAAAAAGTGACAAATAAATAGCAAAACATTAAATTAATTAAGCGAATAGAGATCCACAGAAATAACCTTTTTACGTGTTTTTCTTTTTGTTTGTTTTAAAATCTACAAATTGCGACCAAATGCCAAAAATGTATATGTGTACTAAAATAATGAAAGGTGATCTTGTTGAGTGCGGTAACAATCCATACCACTCTGACTTTTTTTTTTAGAAATTTTCGCACAGTAATTCGCAGAGTGTGTTTGCCACCGTTTCGCGACTGCTCCGTACTGTTAACCGAAACATCTAAAAAGAAAAAAATCGTAAAAAAATTAAATTTATTATAGTGAATAGTCTCAACGAACCTTGGCTTGTTTATTGGGCTCTAAACGAATAAGCACACCAATTTGAGCGATTTGCGTCTTTATAATGCCGGCACAAACAAAATTTTCCGGATTCGGATCCACATCCATCAGTAAACGAGCACCCAAACCATTCAACTAGTGGAAAATTAGAATTTTTATAAAGTGAATAAAGAAATTTCAAAGGGTTTTAAAAAGTAAAAACCTTGCTTTTAATATCCTCAGATTCCATCGGATATTTGGCTGGGAAAATCCTTTGACCCTCTTGTGATGATCTATAAAAAATTAGTTAGTATATCACTTGAACACTTGAAGATCCGTATCGCACGTTTTTGTTTCGTGATGGATCATACAATCGCCGCTTATATTGTTTTCTGTGTTCGGCTAATTGTCTCCAATTAGGTCCTATGCGCTTTTCCATCAACTTTCGTCATCTTTTCGCTTTTCGCTGGTCTTCTGGGTGGTCTTTTAGGCAGTTGTATGGCCAGCCACCAAAATTTCGCTCGTTTCGTCCATCTATATTGTCCTTCCTTCTTCTGGCTACGTGCCCTGCCCAAAGAAGTTTTCGTATTGTGGCTGTCTTCGTATGCGTCTGCGAATTGTGTTTTCTTTCTGATTTCCTCGCTTCTGATTTTGTCCGTAATTCGCGCTCCGATTACTTTCCTTTTCATTGCTCTTAGCCTTGATTGCGCTTCTCGCATTCCCTCATATTCCATTGTTATTTTTTCCTTTTTGATATTAAATTCCGTGGATCAGAAACGTGGAGTGTGATATCAGAAAAGAAAAAAATACTAAAAACTCACTGGCTAAGTTGTTTCCATCGAGCGAAAAATTGTTCAGCGATCATATCGCTGGGCTCAAAGAATTTGCTGATAAAAATGGGCAAATAAAAAGATTTGGCGAATTTCGCCGGTAAGTCATCTTTCGTTCTAAAAGATGAGTGAATAAAAAGAGAGAGAAAATCAAATCAAATACCCTAATATCGCGTGTATAAGGCCAGGTGTTTTAAGCGCCAAATTGAAATTCGCGCCAATGCGTTCATTCTGTTCGTATCGAATACGTTGGGGTCCAAATTTTGTGCCCGCCTTTGTCTCAGTTTCATAAGTGGGCGCAAAATTTGGACTCGCTTGGATCCAATACGAACAGAACGAACTTATTAGCGCGAATTTAAATTTGGCTCAAAGTACCCGGCCTTATACACGCGAAATTAGGATAGTTAGTTAAAACGGCCTAGTTTTTTTATATATATCCCAATTTCGCGTGTATAGAGTCGGGTGTTTTGAGACAAATTTAAATAAAAATTTGTAAGGCACCTAAAAAATTAGAATATTACTCACGTGTACGTGAAGCTGACGTTGGCGACCGGCGATTTTACAAAGTCCGAATAGCAAATAAAATTTACGAGCTGCTGAAATTGTGTGCCGGCCTCGACAACAGAATCAACGGGTTTAGCCTAAAAAAAAAATTTATAAAAAGACTGATTGATATACATATAATAATCAAAAAAAAAAGTAAGCTCACAACAAAATTAGTAATTTAATTTTTAGTAATTAAAATTTTTGAAAAAAAATTGAATTATAGGGTTGTAACATAATTATGGTCGCTTTTTTATTAAACTTTTGTCGCGAACGCGAAGAAAATCTAATAATCTCAGTTTGTAGCTTAAGCCTTCGTTTATTATTTAAACATTTGTTGGTTTCACCACGAAATTCCTTTATTGCAATAATTTGTAAGCTCATAATGTTCTAGGTCCAATTTTAGTTTTTAAGTTTAGTTTAAGTTTTTTGGCTTCATATAATTGTTGTTAATTGGTGCTCTGCACTTTTGTTGAATAAAAAAGAGAATATAAATTCGAAACACAAACAAAATAAAATAAATTTTTGTGGCATCACTTAGTAATAAGCACAAGGACCATAAGAAAAATATAGAAGTGATCGCCACAACTTTCAACAATTAAAACTACAGTAAAATAAAGTCATGAGATCAAATAATCGCCATTAGTCAACCACACGATCATCTATCTCTTCGGTAATTTGCGGATTCCTCGCTTGAAGAAGTCCGTACCCGATTTCAGCTCGATCCATTCGCGAACCCCATTTTAGGAGGTCGTCGTCGTTTTTGAATTGCCGTTCGTGCAAAAATTTTTTTAACGATTTGAACGCATGGTAGTCAGATGGCGCAATGTCGGGCGAATAAGACGGGTGAGGTAACAGCTCCCAGCCAAGCTCCTCTTCGATATAGCGCTGATGGGTCTCCCATCGCCCTCCTTGTGTTCGGTAAGTCGTTCGCGAAACATTTTGAACCATCTTTGTGCTTGCCTCTTTGTAATCACATCACGACCAAACATCTCGTTAATTTTTCAAGCAGCTGGAGCCGCTTTATCACCATTTTTGAATCGTTCGCGTAAAAGCACTCTCACACACTCACGATCGTCTATCATTTTAAACAAAATATTAAACGTTAACAAACATTTTACAAAACAAATTATATGTCATCAGAAAGCCCAAACCATCCCATTTCCAACGATATATGATTAAAAGTATTCCGTTTAAAACAAACAGAATTACAAACATTTGAAAAAAAAGCGACCATAATTATGTTACAATCCAATATTAACTTGACAAATGAGCTGGGATGAGAGAACACCGGCACAAACAACGGACACGTCAAATTGTGTGAATTGCGCCGCAGTTTTATTGCCATAAAACATTCCCAGCCGAGCTAAATTAGCGCGTGTTTCGAGTTTAAAGCCAATCTGTAAAATCTCGTCTTCGTATAGGACGCCAACGGATTTGTAAACGAATCTAATAAAAAAATATTTAAATATAATGAATAATATAATATCAAAGTTAATTTTTATTAAATTTTATTTTACAATAATTAAAACGCACTTTAAATAGTCGGACTTATTGGCAATTGTTAGTGCCGGGTCCGTGTTGGCCGTAAGTGCTTGACTATTTGTGCCATTAGACGACGTATTGATTTGGTTGAATACATCGGCAAGTTGGCTAGATGTATCCGTCGGAGCCATATCAATATCGACCAATTGAGCGGACGTATCAGAAGCCTATACGAATGAGAATCATTTAAAAATTGGATAAAAAATTCATTCAAACTTTTGAGTAATTGCGATAACAATCACTTACTTTACGTTGGCTCATAATTGCTGAAGTGGTAATACATTGCTTCTTTTCAGCCACTTGATTCTCCATTTCTTCCACCTGCGGTTTGGATTTTTTCAGCTTTGCCAACAAACTGCTCTCTTTCTCAGAAAATTGTGGCATTTCTTCCAAAATCTATAAAAATCAAAAAGAATCAAACTAATTATGTATTATGTATTAATAAATAAAATAAAATAATCGATAAAAAAATATATGTTACGGGAAAATATGTTGCACGGCCATATACGTATCTTCCTGTCCTTATACGTATTTTCCCAGCCATATACATATTTTAAAATATGTATTTTACTATTTTAAAATACGTATATGGTCTAGAAAATACTTATATGGCCGGCAAAATACGTATATGGTCGGGAAAATATGTATATGGCCAAGAAAATACATATATGGCCGGGAAAATATGTATATAGCCGAAAAAATACATATATGGCCGGCAAAATATGTATATGGTCGGAAAAATATGTATATGGCCGGAAAAATACTTATATGGCCGGGAAAATATGTATATGGCCGGAAAAATACTTATATGGCCGGGAAAATATGTAT
The DNA here is from genome assembly GCA_024678965.1 of Bradynema listronoti. NCBI lineage: Eukaryota > Metazoa > Nematoda > Chromadorea > Rhabditida > Allantonematidae > Bradynema > Bradynema listronoti. The sequence goes on along the minus strand of JANLNO010000152.1, from coordinate 505,073 downwards.
ATGGCCGGAAAAATGCGTATATGTCCGGCAAAATACTTATATGGCCGGAAAAATACGTATACAGCCGAGAAAATACGTATATGGCCGGAAAAATACATATATGGCCGGCAAAATACATATATGGCCGGAAAAATACGTATATGGCCGTGCAATATATTTTTCCGCAATATATGCACAATAAAAAAGTGCAAAAGAAACATAAATAAAGCAAAACGACTAACAGTAGCCAACACATCCGGCGAAGTCACCTTACTCAATTGTAAATACTCAATGGCTCGTTGTTGTAGCTCAGCATCTGGATTACGTAGATTGCTGTCGGCCTGAAGAACGGCCTGAATATGATGTTTAATTTCCGGAAAAAGATTACAAAATTTGACATAGGTTGTCATGAGAAGACAGCGTGTCGCAATACTGCATAGACAAAATTTGCTATGCAATAATTCGAATTGAATTTGTGGGCTAAAAATTAAATGAAATAAAACTTTTTAATAAATTATGATTTATTCTTTTTCTGTAATAAATTTTACCTGGAGCGTGGATCGCCGGCAATTAAATTGCCAAATTCGCCGAGTATATAACCGCCGACCTTGACCATATTCTCGTGACAAGCTGGCCGCTGAAGAGCCTCAAACACCGTCTTGGATGCGTAGCCTTGGACGTCTTCTCGGTTTACGACAATCTTCAAAAATATTTTTAATTCTATTTAAAAAAAAATATTTTTAAAAAAGAAAATTGTTTTTTCGACCTGAATAACGCGATACCACACTTCCTCGGAGACATAATCGCCGGCTATTCGAATCAATTTTAAAATGACATCCACGTACCATGTGTAATCGGTGGCGTATTTTTCGGCAAGAATTGCTACCTTTAAAACCATTTCTTCTCGAATGGAATAATCGGCCACTTCCAAATAGGCCAACATCTCTGTTACAATATTTTCGGCATTACTGCGGTCGCACATCGCGTAGAGTAAGTCAATGGCACGCTGACGAACGCTCACGTCACGTTCCGTTTTCAGCGAATTGATAATGGTTTCCTGGTGCTTTTTCACAGCGTCATGCGAAAACTCCGACGTGGCTAGCAAGCACATCGATTCCAAAGCAAGATATCTTAAAAAAATTTTTAAAGCTTTGGCTTGAATTTTTCCAAGTAATTTTCATTTAAATCTACTACATAAAATATAAAGCGAAATGAATTTATTTCTATATACAGTCAAACCTCGATCTAATGACACCCCTAGGGACCGAGTCAAAGTGTCATTAGATCGAGGGTGTCATAAGATCGAGGTTTTCGAAATTAGCTAGCACCACTAAGGAATTTCTGTCTCAATTTCTGTCGATCAATGCACTTTATTCGCCAAAAGACCAGGGGAGCAAAAAAAAAACTGTAAAGCAATAAAATCGGGAAGCATAATTCTGTTGAAAATTATCAATAAAATATTTTTTCCGTGCCCAGCGTTCTTTTTTATTTGATTTTCATCTGGCAACCCTGTCCATATTGGATCCGATTTACAAATTTTATAATCATTTGAACTTGAGGGGGTCTGTTCTTTTTTATTTTTTGTTCTTTTTTTCCATGAAAAATGGCTCTCTTAGACACAGAATCAGGAGTTCCGAGAAGTATTAATTATTGAGAGAATAAAGAATCTGACCCGAAAAGTTAACGAAATACAGTCAAACCTCGATCTAATGACACCCCTAGGGACCGAGTCAAAGTGTCATTAGATCGAGGGTGTCATAAGATCGAGGTTTTCGAAATTAGCTAGCATTACTGAGGAATTTCTGTCTCAATTTCTGTCAATAAATGCACTTTATTCGCTAAAAGACTAGGGAAGCAAAAAAAACTGTAAAACAATAAAAGTTCAAATAAACAAAAGTTCAAATAAATAAAAGTTTCAAATAACGCTTGGCTTTCGGTGTCTCCATTGGTAAATTTGTTAAGTTGGTAAGAATGTTTGTAAAAATGAATAAAAAGAAAAAAATATTTTGGTGGCAAAATTTGAACATAATGCCAAGAAAAGATGAGCGAAAAGAAAATTTGAATTTAAAAAAGAAATTTGAGATCAGACAATGCATTTTTACCTTGGGGGACCAAGGTAAAAAAATGGCTAGCTGAGCGCAATGGGTGTCATTGGATCGAGGTTTGGATTCCTTACAACTGTCATTAAAAAAAGATTTTTACGTTAGTTTTCGTCGGGACCGAGCCTAAGTGTCATTAGATCGAGGGTGTCATAAGATCGAGGTGTCATTAGATCGAGGTTTGACTGTAATATGTAAAAATGTACCTTAGATTGGTCTCGCGATGCGATAGAAATGTGCCAAGTTGATTGCAGGCACGTACGAGAAGATTCGGCTCGCCATCGTGATGAATGATAAGGGCAATCGCCTCAAAAAGCATCGCATTCTTTGCGTTAGCGTGTTGAACCTTTTTAGATTTGGGTGGATCCTGCGCTTTGCTCAAAATTCCCTCCAAACATTCCAACAATCGTGTTCGATTTCCGGGATCTTCTAAAATAAGAAAAAAAAAACGAATGATTTAAATAATAAAATAAACATATAATAATGTAATAACCAGGCGGCGGATAATTTTGTAAAAGTCTTAGAAGTTTAACACAAAGCCACGGCGCCGGCACAAAATAGTACGTGTAGTCCTGAAGATCCGTGTATGTGGATGTAACAATCTAAAAAAAAATAAAAATAATTTCCAAATTAATCGAGTAGGCGTTTTAAGATGTAATAGAAAATCTACAGATTCAATTATTTAAAAGTACTTTAATTTCGCGTGCATTAAGCCGGGTGTTTTGAATTCGCGATTTAAATTCGCGCCAATGAGTTCATTCTGTTCGTATCGGATCCAAGCGAGTTCAAATTTTGTGCCCACTTTTATGAAACCGAGACAAAGGCGGGCACAAAATTTGGACTCCAACGGATAATCCGATACGAACAGAATGAACTCATTGGCGCGAATTTATATTCGGCGCAAAACATTCGGTCTTATACACGCAAAATTAGGATATATCAAAGTTTTCATTAATATTATTATCTTTTTTATTATCATTACCCGACTCAAGCGAGCAATGGCTAGTGATACGCAGCCTTTGTACTGTTCCGGCCAGCGTTTCGATAGCGCTTCGATTAGAGATGCAGATGCGGTAACCACACCCTATAAAAATAGATAATATTTAAATTTTTGGCTAATAATTGTCAGCTAAAATATAAATAAATTAGCTAAAATCGTTTCTTAAAAATTGTTAAGCCTCATTTTTTACCAACCAGATGTTGATCGTTAAGCAAATGAACAATACGCATAGAATATTCACTAGGCAGTAAAATGTCGTTAGAAGTGCGAAATAACTTGAGCAAACACAATGCCGCACTTTGTTTGACAAAATCAATCGTATCCCTAAAAAAACTTCAAAAAATTAAGAAAAAAAAACAACTAAGCTATTGCTAAAAAATCAACAACAATAAAAAAATATAGTTATTAATTAAATAATTAAATTAATCTACTTAATATATTAATTTATTATTATTAAAAAATTTATTAATCAAATTAAATAAAATAATTTTTTTATTAGTGTAGTGCAAAACATCCAAAAATCGCAATATATAAACCCCAAAAATATTTCATGGATGTGCTCCCATTTAGTATATATTCTTGATATTATGTTAATACGAAATTATATTTGAATTCTAACAAATATTTGTGCTTTTATATTGTTACGAAATTTTGGACGATAAGTACATTTCTACGCTATTTATAAAAAAATTATCAAACCCCGAAGTTAGTAATTTAGGCAAATCGTGCGCAAATGCCTCGCACATATCCTTTGAGCCAATGTTAGAAATGCATTGTAACGCGAGGTTAACGTGCACGGGATTGCATGATGCAATATCGTTTTTAATGGACTGAATAATGAGCTTAATCAGCTCCGAGTTAAGATTTATTAGCACAGAAATAAATAAATATCCCTAAAAAAGGATTTTGATATTTTATTTTTTCCAACTAATTATAAATAGAATTTTTAAAGATATTAAATTAATTCACTATTTGCTTTTCGGTGTATTTATTAGATGAAAGCAAATTCACGGCTTCCATATGACCAAAATCAATATCGTGGCCAAGAAGAAATATGAATAAAAGCTTGCAGACGTACTTCTTTTTTTGATATCCATCCAAGGTTTTATCGCCTAGCATAATAAAAAACGTTTTCTTTTTGTCAATTTAATGTCAAATTATATCAGCAGTTACCTTTAAACTTTGATCTAATGTTGGCCAACTCTTTGTTAATGCGTTTGAGTTCCGCCTCTTTGCTTTTACAATTGCGGATGTCAGAAATAAATACCGCTAGTCCGCGCATTCCATCGCCTTTCACAGCCGGCATTTCTCTTTTAAACTCAAAACCCTTAAAGATAGTTCTTTAACCAAGTTTTGAATAAAAAATTAATCCATATTCTTGAGTAAGATAAAAATTTAATTGGAAATTAAAGTACACAAGTATTTATTATTATGCTATTGTTACTTCTCTTTGAATTGAATGCAAAAAAGGCCGAGATGTGGATTAAGCAAAAATTTTATATAGGTACATGAAAACCAATTATTTGGAATTGAAAACTTTTTCAAGCAAATCGTTATAAAACTAATTTATATTAAAATATTTTTGAAATTCTGTTTAAAAAATAGTTTCTAATCCAATTTGACACCATAAGAAACAACATTAAAAATGGCTTTATTGTGTTTTGATATTTTAAATTATTATAATTTTTGTAAACAAATGAAACATTTGCTACGTATTCTTGGTAGTTGTGGGTGTTCAATTTAAGACAGATGAAACGGCGTCGTCGTGACCGGAAGGATATTAATTTTATCTTGGCATAAAAACCAAAATGAGCTAAAAGAATTTAACGATCACTCGACCATTTCCAAAACTAATCATACATAACCTCACTACTTCTACCTAAACTAAGCTCTCGCTTTCCCTTACCTAAACTTCAAATAAAACCAAACCAATCCAACTTCATTTCTCATCCCATTTTGTTTTGATGATTTCAATTGTTTAATTTAAATTAATTTCATTTCATTTTATTTTACTTACTTATTTTACTTGTTTATTTCCATTTGACCATTTGTTCTCACTTAATACTTAACGTTAATACTTAACGTTGAATCATATTATGAACTAGTCGCGATTTATCGTAATAAAATATTATTATTATACAAAAAAATTTTTTTTACATTTTATTTTAAAACTTTAATATAATATAAAATAATAATTAATAGTAATCTGTATTATATGTATATATAATAATAGTTATCATTTATAACAATACATGTACATACATACTAATTGAGATTATTTTTAAATAAAATTTAAAAAAATGAATGTACCGGCGATTTATTTTCATCTATTGGAAATTTTTTAGGGTTCATAATTTAATTTATATAAATTATGGATTTTATTTTAATTCCAATTAATTCAGAATTTTTTGCTAGATCGAATGGTTTATGAATTTAGGGAAAATCATTCCTTGTAGAATGAACAAAATTAGATGTAAGCCGCAATGCCAATTACTTTATTTTATTAAATTTTTGATAATACTGGTAAGATTAAGCACACTTTGTTTTTTAGGTTATTCAAAAATGTCTTTTTTAATAAATTTTGAAATCATTTTTTATCACTCAATTAGAAAAGCTTTTTGATTAATTGATGAAAAAATAATATAAATATTCATATCATAATCGAGTTGTTCGAGTTGTTGTAATTTTTAATTTTTGACGTTGTGTAAATGAACTTGAATCGCAAAATGAGTCAATTTCGATTCCTGTTATTTATCAACTAATTAACGAAGTTGACGTTGTAACAACTAAAACTGAAACCAATTAATAAAAAATTGAACCAATTAATAAAACAAAATAAATAAATAATTTCTTTAATGTTTTAAAACCATTTTTGTTCTTGAATTCACTTCAATCTTATACATACATATACACAAACTTAACAATTTTTGGAAGGTTTTTATTTAATTTAAATTTCTTCATTGAATTCGGATTAAGTGCATACAAAATTAATAAATGGCGATGGCGCGAGTGCGGCCCGTTTGCCGAAGCTCATGCGGAACGCGTTTGGATCGACGACTGCACGCATGTCATTGCTGGCGCGCCTCCGCCTGCCAAAGCTCATGCGGAAGGAATTACGGTCGAGAAGAACACCAGCGGAGCCTGGTGCGATGCCGTCACTCGCGACAAAGTCAAAGTGCGGCGCGCGTCGGAAACGAGGCGCTTCCTGCAAGTTGTTTGATTCCTCAAGCATTCGCGCATACGTCTCGACATTGGAATTCTGTAGTGAATGAGATTAATTATAATAATTAAGAAAAAAAAACTTGATTCAATAAATACTCACCGTATTGACGGGAAAGGATGCAGCCAAGGATGTGATAAACAACAAGTAAAATAATGCTGTAGATTGTTCCATTTTTGAGGCAAAATATTGAAATGATTTTAAGCTGTGCATATGGTATTTTCGTATATAATAATGTGTTAAAATTCAAGTTTAAGTCTAATTGCAAGTCTAGTCCTAGTTGATTAAATATCTCCAATTTAGCTTAGAATTCCTTAAAAGTAAAAAAAATTAAAAAGCATAAAGGCAGAATTATTTAAATATAATGTTAAAAATCAATGCAAAATTCGTAAATTTCAAACGATGTTATGAATATGTTAAATAAATGCAAAATTGGCAAATTTTCAAACGGTGTTATGAGCGAGAAAGAAAGATTATTCATATTTAAATATATAATTAAATTTTAGAAAAAAATGAAAATTTAAATTATTTTGCCTTGACCAAATGTGATTTATGAATAATTTATTAATGAAATTAATAGGTTTACTAAGCTAAATTATGTCAATAAATGTATATGAGCCATTTTTTTTGCTCTCAAAAATAATAAAATTTTTATTTTAAATTAAAAAAGAAAAAAAACAAATAAAAATTCTATTAAAATTAAAAAGTAAATTTAATTTTAAAATTAAAAAGTAAATTTAATTTTAGATGAGACTAGTGCTTTTAGAATTACATAAACTTATGACTGTTCTCACACTGAAATTGGTTTACTTTTTAAATAAATTAAAAATGAGTTTAAAAAAAGAAAAAATGAGAAAAAGAGGCTTAAAAAATAATTTGAATTAGATATTTACAAAAAAAAATCATGAACGAACTTTTGTCTTTTTTTTTACCACAATATGAGCTAAAATTATTTTTCGAAATAATTAATTTGCTCTAAAATTAAAGTAAAACGAGAAATTTTTTTTTATTTTTCCACTAAAATTTTATTCTTATTACTATTTTTTTACTTACATCTTTTGGTGCAGCTTTTAGTAGATTTTTTTGTTTATATAATAAAATTTAATAGCTTCAAGATATACGTTTTATTCTTGTCTTAGTAAAAATCACTAATGTTTTAAAATTTATGATAAATATTATTGAGTTTAAAGATTTATAACTAGGTTAGAAACCATTATAAAGTCCTAATATTTGTGGATTTTATCTTTAAAAAAATCCAGTTTATTCAGAACCTTTTTTTAAAATCAAATAACACAAAAATTCGATATTTTTTAAAAATTAAATTAGACCTGCCATTTTTCATTTCATTTAAATTTTGAAAAATAATACGAAAATGCAAATTTTTATTTAATGTGAAGTTTGTAATTAAAAAACAATAAATAAAAGATAAAAACTGAAAATTGAAGCTAACAGCTCATTTTGAATTTCATCAAATAAGCATAAATACAAAAAATTATTCGAGAACGATGTAAAAAAACTCATTTTCAGAAATAATTTAATTTGATTCCTAGCAATTTGTTCTTTTATTTTTTTTTCAATGCAAAAATGTGTAAAATCAAATAGCATATGAATTTTTAAAATTTGGTTTATAAAGGGAAATTAAAATAGGGCTTTTTAAATCGAATTTTTAAATTTTAAATATTATTGAATGCCTATATGATAAAAATTTTGAACAAATTAATTCGGCAAAAATTCCAAAACCATATAAAAATAAAGCGCACGATACGTGAAGGCCCCAGATCAATCCTCCCCCATTGGAAATGACCATGGACTAATCACTTCGCGGGTTTAGATGAGAGCCATCCAGCCACCGAAATCCCGGCTGGTTTGCTGCATAAACATTCGGTATCGCTGATGCGGCTTGCAAGGCCTGGTCAGAACCGCCGTATCACCCATACTGTGCAATGTGGTACCTATTGTCTTCCAGAATATGGCAACACTTAAGTGGGGTCGGGGGTGGAATTGAACTTTATTCTAAGCAAAGTGAAACCTTTCGCAACTACTAGGTCACTGCTCCCCTTTCATAGAAATAATATTAATAAAAATAAATTATTTTTAAGAAAAACAAAAAATAAATATAAATTTAAAATTAATTTTGCTAATATAATGGTAAAAATTAAATTAAAATTTAGTTGTTGATATGCAAAAGAAATATTGTTTAACTTAAATTATCAAGTTTATGCAATAATATAAAATATAATGGTTAAATGCATTTAAAAAATATTATATAAAAAATTGATATAAAATTATAAAATATTATTATCCGGCAAATTGGAATCTGAAAAATTTTAATATTTTTATAGGAAAATTTTTTCGAGACAGGAAATTTGACAAGAAAAATTTCTGCGTCAAATTGAAGGAAATAAAAAATGACTCCGACAACTAATTAATCGCCAAGAAAAAAAGATGAGGTGGAGTCTATAGAAAAAAATGAAAATAAAATAGAAAAAAAGAAATTAAAAAAGAATTATTACAGTTAATGTATAAAAAATTTTTATATTATATTTTTTAAGCCGCTTCTGATAAGATTATTCATTTTTACTGCTTATTATTTTAATATGATTTTACAGTTTATTACAAATGAAATTAGAATATTTATTTTTTGATCTAAAATTCAGAAATACCAGTTTTCATTAATAAAAAATGCGTTCGAAAACAGTTTTAATATTTTTTTATAATTGCAAAAATAGTTAAAAATTAGAAAAATGAAAATTTGCATAAAATTTTATAAATGCAAAATGATCAAATTACAATAAAAAAGGTATAAAAGAAATATTTGCTAAGGTATAAAAGTAATATTTGCTAAAAAATATAAAGCGAATAAATTAATTTCAACGAATTTTGATTAACAAAAAAAGTGTGAAAAGTTAGTATTGTTTACATATTTACAAATTACAATTACTAATTAAAAGGGGGCGAATTTCGTGAAGAAAAAAGTACAAAATTGAACGGCAAAGATAAAAAAAACAAATTTTATAAAGAAAATTTCGTCGAAAAAATAATGAAAAAAAATAGCTATAATTCTATGTAATTCTTATTTGAAATTAGTAAAAATTTTATGATTACCAAAAGCTAAAACAAATCTGAAAAATATAAGGGAAGGAAGTAAATTCGAAAAGTTTTTCATTAAATAATAAGTAAATTTTGAAATTTTTATAATTAGTATTATTTAACAAAATATGAATAATTACGAATAATAGAATAAAAGAAATAATACAATATTTATTTTTAAAAAAATTTCTTATTAAACCACCGAGTATGTATATTAAAAAAAGTTACACGATTTTTAAATGTCAAAATCAAATGTTAAACTAATAACACTAATAACATTAAAAATTTTCTTTCTCGCGTCCCTAATTCCCATTCTCTTAAAAAAAGTAATCACAAGATTTTAAAAACGATTCGAAAAAATAATAATAATAATAATAATAAAAAGATTAGATAATCATATATTTTAAAATTTATAAAAAATTTTAGTTTAAAAATTATAATATGCAAAATAAAAGCCAAATTTTGGCTTTTTCATTGAATGAATTCTATTTTTTGATCTTATTTTCATATAATTGACATTGACATTTTTTTAAAACATTTCATTTTATGTCGGTCTCCTAATTAGGTTTCTCGTTATTAAACTATGTATTTTTATGAGTTTATTTATCTTGTAAACTAAATGTTTATTCAATTTAGATTTAATTTAGATAAAAAATCAAATTCATTTTTGAAATAAAAATGAATTTGAATTTGAAATATAAAAAATAAATATTTGATCTAACAAACAAAAAATTTGTGATTATTATTTTGTAATTATTATTAAAATTTATTTACACAATTGCTCAATCCATTTCCTTCAATTAATTGGGATTTTTATGTGAAATGCTGGATCTGAATTGTCATGGATATGAAAAGTTCCGGGCCGAAATTTCAATGATCAAGCTAATTTCAATATGGAAAAGCCCAAATAAGTATGTTTTTTAACGAATTTTTTAATGAATTTTTTTATTTTTTAGTGAATTTTGATCTTTTTATCAGCAATTTTGAGACGCTATGTTCCATAAATAATTATGTAAGTCAACGTTAAGTTCCATAAATAATTTATGTAAGTCAAACGTCGTATAAATATATTTATCTGCTTTAATTTTTTATAAGAAAAAAAAATTTGAATGAAAATAATAAACAAACCGTCAATTAGAATAAATAATACATTGTTAAATATTATATTTTTCAAATAACAAAAAAATAGAAAATAGATATTTTTTATGAAAAAAATAACTAGTAGATACGTACAATTTTGTTTAGCAAATTTTGCAATATTTGAGATAAATTTTTTATTTTTTGTTTTGTTTTATTCTTTTTAAATTCATTTACATAGTACATAGGACTATTTACATATTTTAAAATTTATAAATTACATGTAATTTGACATAAAAATTAAACTAATTATTGTTAATATTTGTTAATAAAATTGCTGTGTAACTGCTAGCTGTTAAAAATTGTATAATTTTACAATTTTTCAAAATAAAAATCTTAAATGAATAAAACATGGAAAAAATTTTATTTCCATAAAATTCAATGCATATTTTATGAAATTGAAAATGCGAAAAAGCGGAAATGTCTTCGAAATTAAACTCGTGCGTTTTTTTTTACTTTGATTATTTTCACAATTGTTATTAAAAGTTTTTTGGTTTTGGAATTTTTTTATTGTTTTAAATATCGCGTGAAACATTTAGCGCCTTTCTTGATTAATAAAAAAAAAATCAAAGAACCCTTGGGATAATTTTATTTTCAAGAATTTGACAAAAATTTTTTCACCCTTAGAAGTAAATAATTGACAAAGTAAAAAATTGACAAAAATTGATATGTTTGCTTATAAATTTAGGAAATTAGATTTAAAACATATAAATCAAAATTTCTAGATATAATTGTACTCGAGTCAAGTTGAGTTTAGAAATTGGATTATACTAGATTCACTCAATCGGACGTAAATTTTGCGCGGAAATGACAAAAAGCAAAAAAGAAATGAAAATTTGGTTTCTTATTTAATTACTTTTTATTTTAATTTTATTGATTTTATAAAATAACAATTTTAAAAAATTTCATAGCAAATAATTGAATTTTGGCTTCAAATCCAATGTGGAAATGGAGAAAAAGAAATAGGAACCTTTAGGCAAAAGTTAAAAGTTTGGCTCAAAAACAACGTGGATTTTAAGTTATTTATTTACCACGCGTTTTTATCTAAATTTTTATGAATTTTGGAAAAAAAACATAAACAAAAACGAAAAAATACAATAAAATTTGACTGAGCTTTTTGCACATTTTACTTGTTTACAAGAAAAACGCTTACTTCAAAAAATCCAATCTGTAAAATGACACGCGCTACATTCTTCTTTATTCACAATTCAAAGAGGAGGTGAAACGAGATAAAAGTGATAAAAGGCTAAAAATGCTAAATTTGTTTTTCGAAACACAAATTCGTCGTTTTATTGCTAATTTCCTCTTCATAGAAATTTGTTATTATTTGGTGATACAACAATAGAAGATAAAAAAATAATGGATATAGAGTTTTTGAATTAAAATTTTTTATAAAAATGATTATAACTATAAAAATGAACGTTTCGAACTTGAATTTTAGTATGTATAATTTTGACTCAACCGAATATTTATTGTTTAAATATGTTATTTATTAAATATAAATAGTAGGAAGCTCAACGTTTATCGGGATTAATTAATATTTTTTATGAAAATTAATAATTTATGATTAAACTCTAAATGAAATAAAAAATAATTACAAATTTATTAAAATTTAATAATTACAAATTTATCAAAAATTTAATTTAAAATCGCAAAATTATTTAAAAAATTTTAAATTTTTAAGAAAAATTTAATTAATAATTAATTTTTTATTGTTTTTTAGTTCAACAACTATTGTCATAAAAATTAAAAATTAGCATTATATTTACATGTGTTTAATTTGAACCATGAAATATCATTAGATTTTCAAAAATCTTTAACCCATTTTTCTTCATAATTCTCAATATTTATTAGCTAAAATAAACGGATACTTTTCGGAGTGTTTATATTTAATTTTTGGCAATTAATCTAATTAATAATATTATTTAAAATACCATCGTTCTCATGGGTAATCTCATCCACAAATCTCATCCATAAAATCATTCCAGGAATGCACTTATATTGATAAGAAAAGGTATAATAAAATATAAAAAGAGCCCACCAATAATTTTTTTCTTTAAAATTGTACGTATCTACGCATAATAATTAAATTCATTTCCAATATTATTAATTTGATTCTTAGAAATGAATTAAATTTTAGAAATTCGCATAAATCCATGAGTTAAAAAAATAATAAAATTCTTTTTTATTGTTTGAAATTTTTTATCTCTAATTCTATTTAATTAATTATTATTAATTAAATACTTTTATTAACTTTATTAACTCTTTAAAATCTCCCACGTGAATACAATAAGCCAACAGCTTGAAATTTATTGAGTGAAGAAAAAGTTTTTTTAATTTTATTTTCGACAAAACATACATATTTACTGGTATGTATTTTCGTTTAAAGGCACATTAAATATTTTATGTAGAATTTTATCTTATCATTCACTAATACCTGAATGCCAAATGAAAAAAAATTAAAAAAAAAACTCAACAAATTATAATAAATAAATATAAGCTAAAAAATAATTAATTAGCGATATTCGATCGTTAAAAATAATTTTCCGAATCCATCTTTTAATTTAACCTTTTTCTTTATAACATTCATTTATTTTTCTGGATAATATTTTCAAAAAAATTGAAAAACAAATGAAAAAAAAAATAATAATAATGGGATCTAGATAAAAACTAAGATCCAACCGGATGTTTAATATTAATATTTTAAGCTGCATATTTTACTAAATTTTTAAAAATAATAACTATATTACTGGCGCTGTTTGACAAAAACATTTTCTATAGTGCATTTGAAAAAAAAATTTAAATCTATAACAACTTTTAAAAAGTGAACATTTTAAAACAATTAAAATTATTTCTTAATGAAAAACTTTTTAACTTTTAAAACTCGGTTATATTTGAAAATTGCTTAAATTTCGATTAGTGCTCTATTTCGTGCACAATATTCGAGAGAATCTTTCCCACGTAAAAGTAAAAAAAATATTAGAATTTTTCTTGTGAGAAAAAAATAGAAATCTTTTTTATTATTTTTATTTTCATTTAGAAAAATAAAATTAATTAAAAATTAAAAATTATGAGAAAAAAATGTAAATTCATACAATTGTATTTACCCGAATAAATTTTTGAAAAGATTAATGAAAAGTTTTCACTAAAAACATTAATGCGTATGTGTTTTCAAAATATGAATAAAATGAACAGAAGGCATTTGATTTGGCTTTGGATCGTTCTAAAAATTAGTACCTATTTTTGAATAATTTAGACTCGTTTGAAAATTGAATTACTCAACATTTTTATAGCATTTTTTCTGGTACAAAATTCTTAATCTATTGGATTTTCAAAACTGAATTTTTTTCAATTTTAATTTTGGATTTTCCTACATATGTACGATGTACCATCAGTAATAATAGACCAGCAATAAATTAAAGCTAATTTTAAATAACTTCCAAATCGCTTGATAAAATATAATGATTCTTGAATTATCTTATTAATAGTTTGATCATTCGATTCGGCCTAACGATAGGGTTGAACGTTTTCAAAATATTCGACTGGTTTTTGAACATTGCCCGGAGGATCATATTTGAGTACGACAAAAATAAAATGTCCTGAACCCGTCCGAGGCATACATGATCCTCCGCGCCCTGGGCTGTACACTGACACCAACGCCAACTCCGCTACTAGCTCGCCACAGCATTTGTGTAAAGTGACCATAGCGGAAGAAGCCGCGTGCGTTGAAACTGCCGTAATTGTAGAGACTCTGCTCCATGTAGAAACTATGCAGCGTGGCCTCCGCAGATGTCTGAGCATCGGTGAAATAATGCAACGAGGCAAAAAAAAGAGATTTTCACCGTAACTAAACATTAATATATTTTATTTAAATGCAATATAAAAAATGTGTTTGTCAACCGATACCGGCGATAAGGTTCATGACTTAGGCAAGCACGTCGACTGGCCAGGTTGTTAGCCCAGCGTTTAGCTGCGGCCTCGCAGCCGCTATCGTACGCCAAATCAGTTGTGATGACGACGATAACGATTTCCAATCGCTACAATCTAAATGAAAATAAAATTTTCATTCATCTTTATTAAATATTAGTTAAAAATATTATATAAAATTTATTAAATTTTTTTCCAAAATTCCAATAAATTAATTAACAATTGATAACGACAAATTGGACTTCATAATAGCAATTTTTCAATTTATTATTTTTATTTGCCTGTTAACAAATTAGTTTTTCACATAAAATTTGATTTATTAATTTAATGAGTGCACAGCAAAAATAAAAAAAAGAAAACCAAAAATTAAAAATTGTAATTGATTTGACAGGATTTTTTTAAAATTTACCGAATTTTTAAAGCCTTGTACATCGAAGGCTCTGGGCGGAATGCGTTGGTGAAGAGCCAAAGTTAAGAGAAAGTCTCAAATTGAATCGATCTAATTATTTAAAAATATAAATTTTTGAAAATTTTTATGTCAAATTTAGTCAATATAAAAATAAAATAATTGGATTATGTTAAAATTGTTGAAACTTTTTGTCGACCAGGACATGGTAAATCGAAATATTCAGTTGGAATACAAATCATTCATCATTAATTTAGGAAATATAATAATAAACATGATTTTACATGATTGCCCATTTGCTGAATAAGATTATTGGTATCGAAAGACTCTGCTATGGTCACAGCTGAGGGAGCTGGGGCCATTAAGTTATAGCAGAGCGTTGTCATGGCATATGGCCGTTTTGTTTGCGCTCGACGCATTGGCACAAGTGTTTCAAAACGGCGCGTTGACCAACTTCGCGACTTTTATACGTTACGATAGTCATGAGCCCGTACTGTTGTATATGCCCCATCTTTTTCGATTATTTCATTGTGTTTTTCTGTATTATGTTTGGAGTTGTCTTTTGAATTGGAGTTATGTGTTTGCGGCATATAAGTTAATCTAACAAATAATAGGAAAAAGTTAATTTAAATTTTTATAAATTTCACTAAATACATGTATTCTAATTTATTAGGTTTCATTTATTTTCAAACCTATCATATCGTGTCCAATGAATATTTTATGATATTCCTATAATAAAATCTTTATTTTATCACATTTAATTTCCTTTACTATAATTTAAATTGTATTAGATGCTCTTTATTATATCCTACTTTTCATACTTAATATGTTGGGAGTTTAATGTCAACTTAACCATCTTCTTCTGATTTAATTGCACCGGAAGAAATTGCCACTTTAGGCTTGTTAACAAGTTGTCACTTTCCACACTCACATACAAATATTTTGAAGGCGTCTATAATACTTTCAAATTAAATATTTTTTAATTGATTTTTATAATATATATGTTACGGGAAAATATGTTGCACGGCTATATATGTATTTTGCATGTCATATACGTATTTACCCGGCCATATACGTATTTACCCGAACTTAGAGTAAATAAAAATTACGTAAATTTTTGATTAATTTTGTCAATTAGTTTTTACAACAAAGATTTTTTAGATGATGTATATTTGCATCAATTTAATTATTCTTTTTCTTCGCCTACACCAACAAATAATAAATTAATTTAAATTTATATCAAAACTGATTGAGGGAAGAAAATAAATAGAAAAAAAGATAGGAAAAGGCATTTCTATAATTATAAATTTTATACCGCATAAATAACTGCTATGAGACATTTTGCGGCGTTCAGCTCGCTGAGACAAGTAAATGGATACTGCAGTCGAGTGACCTCATAATTTGGCGCGTTATTGCGAAGTGCGGTCAGGTTCACAGGACAGCCACATTCACAGGACGCGTCGGCGAGTGATAAGTCGTCACTAATTGACAAGATTTTTCTCGCGCACATGCAAAAAGAGAAGCGTGGCGCGAGAACTGCTCGTGAGAATTCCGCTCGAAGTACTAATAATTTAAAAACGATACCAGCCTGAATAAAAATTTTTTTCGTTGAATTATGATAATAGAAAAAACCAACCTGAACATGACTCAATAATGTCAGATATGAGAAAATTAATAGTAATTTAATAAGAAAAAAATTTATGCAAGATGGCATCATTCAAAAAGCTAAATATTATCACTATAAAACTTGAAACTTGTGGAATATTAAAAAATATTTTTTTTTCTTAAATTACTTTTATACTCTATATAAATTTATGATGATAAAATGGTATGTTCGATGTTCAATTAGTTAATTTTTTTGTTAAAATTGAAATGACCATTGAGGAGAATGGCCTCGTGATTCTGAGTCAGGTCTAATCATTTATAAAACACACAGCCATTTTTTGAAAATTTTGATTTATTGGATAAAATATTTTGATTATAGAAATTTTTTAGTCAAAAAAATCACTTTTTTTTTAATAAACAAAGCTTTTTCAAACTCATAAATTTAGTATACAACTTTAAGGAGAAGTTAACAAAATAAATTCAAGATTTAAAATTAAAAAAATGTTTGTTTATTTTGTTCTTTAATTTTGTTTTGTCTTGTTTTTGCTTTTTTATTTTTTTTTCAGCCAATTTTGTTTTCTATTGACTTTAAACTTGAATCTAAAAAAATTTGTCGATCTGACGAGTCGATAAGACGCGTTTCATGCACATTGTTTTCCCTTTTTATGATTTATAATTTATTATTATTTATAAATAATTTTGTTTACATGTTTTTTTTGCACTAGCAAAAAATTTTTTTTTTTAAATTTTATTTTTATTTTTTATTTGGTTTATTACACTTCAATTACAAAACAATCAAAAAATGTTATTCGAAAAATTTAGAAAAAATGGCAAAAGGTTGGTGCGACCGAGATCATTACTCAATCTTCAATCCGACTAGGCCACGACAATGCCACGATTATACGCGACTATGCCACGACTGCCACGTTATCTTGGGCAATGGGACTCATCGAAAGAGACGGATCCGGTCAAGCAAGCCAACAATTCGCGTTCCGCACACTGGCGTAATTGCGGGTTCGTTGTGTCATGTGGAATCATAGTTGTGCACCATCACAATACTTTTTCATCCGGCTGACTCAGTTAGCTGTGGGACGTACCAACACTGGGAATGGTGCCCAGAGGGTCCAGTGAACCACAAACACTGGTATTCGCTTAACTCTAGCTTGGCCGAGTCAAACCGGAATCGAAATCATGCAATTAGTGAACACAACCACAATTGATTGTTGGGGGTGCGATTGAATTTTTCGCTTATATAGCCCGCGATGTATTGGCGAAAAATCGGCGATGGATTTCGCCGACTGCCAGAGAAACGAGATAAAATGATATTTTGTCAGCACATTTTTTTTTAAAGGTTGTAATCAGTTTCATTGTGATTTTTTTTCTGAATTTGAAAAAAAGGCAAGATTAGTGATATTTCTTGTTATAATTTTGTTAAATCAAAATGAATATTTTGGATCTCAATTCTTATTTATTCAATCTTTATTTATTTTTATTAGTATATTTATATAAAAATAGAATCATTACACTTAAAATAATAAATAACAACAGCCGATCAACATTCGAGGTCTATAATTAAATTAAACAAAAATTCAATACAAACTGGGGCAATTGGAAAAGAAAGTTAAATTTTTAACATGTTCAAAAAATTTTTGTAATTTGTTTTGGACTTTATTTATTGTACTGGATGCGCGTAATTGCGGGTTCGTTGTATCATATGGAATTATAGTTGTACACCATTACAATACTTTCTCATCCGGCTGACTAAGTTAGCTGTGGGACGTACTGAATTTTCGAAGAGGAACACTCGAAGGCCATTGAGAATGGTGCCCAAAGGGTCCAGTGAACCACAAACACTGGTATTGGCATAACTCTAGCTTGGCCGAGTTAAACCGGAATCGAAATCATGCACAACCACGATTGATTGTTGGGGATAGGATTGAATTTTTCGTTTATATAGCCCGCGATTATATAGCCCGCGAATTTCAGAAAATAAATTAAGGGCACGAAATGATTAAAAAGAAAAAATATAATGGAAAATTGATAGTGTTTTGAAGCTTATAACGGCTAGGAACTTATTAGTAGAATTTATTTAAAATTATCCACTAATTTTTTTCGGAAATCATTATTAACATTTATAAAACTCTTTAAAATCCAATATTTACAAAGAACATTCGTAAAGTTTTAATCAAACCCAAAGTTAACACGTTTCAATGTTTTTTTATTAATACATAAAAACTGTTTTATATTTTTAATAAAACTCATAAATAACTTATTTGTCAGACCACTAATGTTTTAAAAATTAAAATTTTTACTAATATTTGAATATATTTTTAAGATAAAAAATTCTTAATAGTTATTTTACAAGACTAAAAACATTTTAGCTGTTTATAAAGGTAAGAAATTTTTGAAAAATTTATTTTTTAACATTAAATATTAAATCATTTTCCCGGAAAAATTTTAATTTTTTCTTTATTTACTAGATAATATTATTTCTACCTTAGACCTTATTAGAAAATTTTTTAAAAATATGAATTAATCTAAGATTCTAGCTTAATATTACCGTCTTCGAACGTTCAAACACTTAAAAATGAAAAAATTAAATAGAAAATATTAAAAAAATTAATTTAAAATGAGCGACATGACACAAAATTAACTCGGATAATGAAAAGAATAGAGAAAAAGAAGAAGAATACCCGTTATGATAATGGAATATTGAGCGAATAGGCAAATGAGCGAATAGATCTAAATTAAAAAATGAAGAATAATGATGAAAAAACAATTAATTTAACTTAACCGTTAAACTCAGATTAATTTTATAGCTGAAACTCAAGTTAAAATTTGGAATCAAACTTAATAAATTTAAAAAATTCACTCTAAAATCTATGATCCGTGAACTATTCGTTAAGTTCTAACGCAAGTTAAAGCTAAAATTAAAATAAAATCTTAATTATTACATTTTTTAAATTTTTCAATAATTATACTTCAAGGCACTTATTATCCGAAATTATCAATTCTGAGACAAATTAGTTTTGACCGCGTGCATAAAGTTAATGTATTTTCGGCGTTGCCAACACGTTGGAGTGTTGATGTCTGTGCCATCGAGTTTTGCCGTAATTGTCATTGGCATTTTAGCGGTGGACAGTAAAAAAAATACGCGAGAAAAAAGAGCTCTCTTCCGTTTCATGTGAGCTGTTACCGCTAGTCGAGCTACTAGCACTTTCGTCGCGCTCAGTCTCATCCAATTCCGTATCTACAATTCGCTGTTTTAATGCTGTGTTCACATTGTTCACTTGCGTCGTCGTTAGAATAGCGTCCACATTACTGGCCTTATTCGTTGTAACCAATTGACTTATTATACTCTTTTTCGCTTCATTGGCAAATTGGCTGGCAAAGCCCGTAAATAAAAAAAACATTTGTTTATTCGTGTTGCACTTAGAGAGAAATTCTACGTTAGATCGAGCTATAAAAAAATTAGATATTTTTCAAATGTTGATATAACAAACTTATGAATATGTAAAAATAGTAAACGCTCTCCTTTCTTTAGTCGTAATGGCAAAAATTTTTTTTGTTGAAACTCACATTTACGATTAAGTGCACGTGTTGAGCAATAGGTATGTGCGCGATTATTTCGCATTACAAAATGTTTTTCTGTATTTTGACAAGTTGTAGTGACAGCACCGTTTGCTGAAGCAGTAGAAATTTTATGCAAGCGTTGATGACGAAGATCACGACTCTCGTGACAGCCTCCATTATGATGATGATGTGAATACATGTGATGTCCCCCATTTTTGGTCAACACGGCAGATGGCGACATAGACGAGTGCGAGTCATCGCCAATCAGCATCCGTCCACTGCCCGTCAGTGGATGATTGTGCAGCGTGGAACAGCTCTCATCCATGCTGTTCCCGTTTGATTTATAGCTGTTAATTGAATAAAAGAACCGTGGGCTTTGTGTCATTTGACGTCGCAGACTTCTATGTAATGTTGATGGCGAATTCTGCGACATTGTGCTACGCTTTCGTCTTTCTGTTGTCGCTCTAGAAAAAATATGAACGTCATTTAAAATTAATTTAATTAAATTTGGGAATGATATTTTAAAGCTAATAATTAGATTAATTAGGATCATCCTCGAAAGTAAAATCGAGCTAAATATGTATGAACTTTTAAAAACTTAAGCACCTAAATAAGCAAGATTTTTCTATTGAGAAACCTTATAATAGAGCGAAGATCTCGATTCATTGCAGCATAAAAGATCCAATTCCCAGCAGAATTCACATAAGTGAGCCAATCGGCAAATAGAGCTAGCCACGCCAAAACGTCGGCGTAATTACGCAGGCTAATAAAGCGCAACGCAGTTGTGGAAAATTCGCTGAAAATGCGCAACTTTCCATCAATGCCCATCACGTAAACACCGGCCGGTAGGACCTGTAGCACACAATACGGTAAAAGGCAAAAGACGTGAAAACATGCCACCTTTACAATGGCGGCGGTCATGTCTTTCATATAGCGTGGCTCCGAGACAATTAGAGGCTTTCGAGCAGCAATATGAGTGTTGGCCACAACTGAATTTGCATATTTATAAATACTCTATTTATGAGTAGCTGTGTTTTCAAAATTCAGTGAAACTTTTCATTAATTTAAAGTTTTATTAATATTTATACAGGGTGACCAATAAATGAATAACCTCTAGCAAAAACTTCATAAAATTTTTATTTTTCAACAAAAACTTCAAAAACATTCGTAATAACTCCAAAGTAATTTTTTAATTGTCAGTTTTTTATTGTACAATTTTAATGAATAATTTTCTTCTATACCTCGAGCTTTGCGTTGCCAAAATTTTCGTCGTACATGACGTACAATTTGGCTGTAACTAAAGGAAACAGCGCACAATTGGACAAGGAATCCTATAGCTAATATCCAGCTAGCAATTTTTTGAAAAGAAAAAGCACTAGAGATTGTTGAATATGGCATTATGTCTAGAAGAGTTGTGGCTCGCACGCAATTGGTGTGCTCCTCGTCCGCCACAACGTCGGACGAGAGGACTCCAATACTAGCGAAAATTACCAACATTTGAAAGAGGGCGATCAGTGGAGTCATATGCATTAATCGTTTCCGAACCTAAATTTTGTTAACTTTAATAATCTAGTCTAAAACTTAAAAAATGAAAAAATTGCATATATTTTTTTATATATTTAGTTTATGATCAAATTTGTAGAATCTAATTTTGTTTGTACTGAATTTAATAGCATATAAATTTTCGAATTTTTATGCCCTAGTCTGATATAAACGGAAGGTCAATTTTTTATTTTTATTAAACTTTTTTATTTATTGTAAAACTAACTCTACTGCTAAACGGCTTTCGTATTGTTATGTATCTTTCCACACTGATGCACACAAGACAACTTAATGACGTCAATTTCACGAGATGATCAATTACAAAGATAATTTTACAGTTTCTTGTTGCTAAAAAATAATAAATTAAAAAATAATATTTTTGGCTAATTTGTTTTTTTTATTATAAAATTGGTTTATTATAAAATTGGTTGGAAAAAGTAATTGTATGAACTTGTACTGTATTGAGTTTTGTTTTTAAAAATTTTAAAATTACATGTAGTGACGTTGGGCAGAAATAGGTAAGAGGATCGAATGGCCAAAACGAGTACGACCAGCAAATCAACGACCCCCAACAAGCCAATGTAGGCGCGTAGTCGGTCGGATGGAGTGAGAGATCCGCCGCCACGCGGCCTTCGACTCTGCACGACCGAGCTCACCACCCACGCGTTTCCCGACACACCAAAGAGAAGCGTGGCGACATAGATGACCGCGACGCCCGCCATTTGCGGCGACATATTATAAAAATAGGCAAAGGCCTTAAGGCCTAATAGAAGAGCTTCGCATCGTGGCCAAATAGCTATAGGTTCATAAATTAACTTTAAAATGTAAATTTTAACCTAAAAATAAAAGAAAAAATAAGTGTAAATGATTGGGGATTCCCTGAAAAAAAGAAAAAATTGAAAAAAACTGTCCGAAAATTATTATTTATTGTTATTTTGTTATGGGAAAGTCGTACTTTTTCACTCAAAATTTAAGCTTTTGAAAAAATAAAATTCTAAAAAATAGGAGGATAATGGAGTGAATCAACGAATAAAAGAATGAATGATATAATCGGGAACATAAGTCACGTGTTCACAGTCGGAACACGAAAAATTTAAGGCGATTCCCAAATGTTTTCATATTCTCAACATTATTGAAAAATGAAAAAAATAAATATTACACACAATCAAATCAAATTGAATGTTTTTTGATGGGAATGAGGTTTCCGAAATTCGAATTTAAATAAAATGAACAAATAGGCTAGAGACTATAACTCGAATAAAATTTATTGTGTAGACTCTGTTTTCATTCAGGTCACATTCCAAATTTTTAACTGATTTTTTTTTTAGAATTTTAATTTTTCAAATTTAATCTAAATTATAAATTTAATCTAAATTCTATTTAAGACACGATGCTAATTTTCAAGAACTACATCTACTGAAAATGAAAAAATGAATGGCATCAAATCCATTTCATTGTTTGTTTGTGATATTGTAAAATAATATAAAATAAAATAAAGCAAAAAAGAATAAATAAAAAATAAAAAGTAAAAATGGTTTAGTTTAATAAAAACCGGAAAAGGTAAAATTCGCATTCGTTTTTAATTTTAAAATAAATGAAAAGGTAAAATAAAAATTTTAAAATTTCGGAAATTCAATTTTAATATTCTTTTTTACAAAAATTTTTAAAATAAAAAAAAATAAAAATTTATAAATAAAAAAGGGGCATTATAATTTATTAATTTTCTTCCAAAATTAATTAAAATGAAAAATCATAATGGTTTTGACGGCCCATAATTTTATTAGAATCCAATTTATTAGAATCTAATTTTATTAGAATCTAATTTTATTAGAATTCAATTTATGGACTTTATTTTCATACGAATGACATGTGAACTTTAACGATCCGTTGTTGGGATGAAGTAGAAATTATGTCCGAGACAATATCAGTTTTCATAATTCAGACATATTGATAATAATTCAGACATATTGATTAATATTTTTTAAAATTATCTCAGGTAATCTTTAAGCTTCTGAATATAGTTTTATATAAAAAAATTAATTAAAATTGTTTTTAAGTCAACGAACAAATTTAGATTGTCCTATAATTTCGCTGCATACAAGTCGATATAATTCGGAGAAATTTTTTCAGTATGTTATTATTTTGAAAATTTAAAGCTATAAAAAAATAATTTCAATAGCAAAAATATACAAAAATTGGTTATGGCGACCCCTAAACAACAGATTTGTCATTCGAACTTAATAAATTTAATGAATTTATAACAAAATTAATAATTCTTAATGAACAGACAGAAATTAATCTATATAAATAGATAATCGGAAAGTTTATTGGTAATAATAATAAAAAATTAATTTGTTTTTGTTAAATAATTTTTTGTTAAGATATTTTCCTTTATACATACGTGGAATACATATTTTATATGATGTATTATAAAGGACGAGGAGCTTATAAAACGCGCTGTAAAAAATATTTTAGATACTTTTAAGCTGTGATACTTTTAAGCTGTGAACTAGATACTTTTAAGCTGTGAAAAATAGACACAAATTATACCTTCAAATATAATCAATTAACATATCGTTCATAAAATTTGAATAAAGCAAAAAATTAGCATTCTGGTCACTTTCACTCTATTAGGCTGAATCGAATGTAAAATTTTGATTCATAAACAATTTCGATTCTTGTATGAGCCGAAATTGAATATGAAATAAATGTCTATTTTTTTATCTTACTTAAATTTTGAAAATATTTGTTATTATATTTTTTTAAAAAATGATTTTTGAGACAAAAACTTAATTTTTTTTCTCGCAAATTTATATTAAATTAGCAAAAATTACATTTGTAAACAAACTTCTATTTCGTTATTTCATTAAATTATTTTTCATAATATCTTCCCGATTTAATTAAAGACAAAATATTTACATTATTTAATATTATAAAAATTGAAAATAATTTTTGACATTGGATCATAAACTCAATAATGTTAAAGATTCTATTTTCAGAATGAGATTAATAGAAATATTATGTTATGTAAATTTTGAGAATCTAATTTATAGGTTAAATAGAGATAAATTTTTTCAAAATATGGCTTCAATTTTTTACTCAAATTTCGGAAACACTCCTTTCAAATCAAGTTAAATTTTTAGACAAGTAATCATTTATAAAAAATGAAAAAAAGGTAAAAAATAAATTTCAATATTCGGCAAAAGAAAGAAAAAAAGTTAAGAAAAGTTTTTTTTCATTTGTTTTCAAAAACAAAATGAAAATCCATTTTTCTCACAAATGTAAAAAGCGCAAAATTTTTCCTTTTTCATTTTGGGAAAAAAGTAGATGGAAAAAAGTGAATTTGTGAAATGGGTATGTGGGATGGATGAATAATGGCGCTATGAGAAGCAATGTAGCAAAAGCACAAAGATAAAATTAAGAAAAGTTGAACGAAATTCGTTTTTTTTTGTTTTGTTTCCACCTTTCTTTTGGAGGTTTTCTTTCCTTTCAGCTGATGAGAACGATTTTATTCATCGCTAATTTATCGCTATTTTTCATATATCTCCCTCTTTCCGTCATCCTCTAATTTTTTCTACCATCGCTCCTCCCCAATATGTTCCTCGTTCCTTTCAGTTCATTCCCTTCCATCTTCCCTCTTCTCTCGTTCTTTCCTTGTCCAGCTTTACCTAAAGTATTTTCTTTTATCCCTTTCTGCTCCATCGGAATTCCATCTTCTTATCTCTTATTTTAAATCGTTGATTCTTCCTTCATACCATATTTCGCCTCCTATTTTATCAAAATTTTATACCATTTATTATTATTATACCTTTCCTCTTTCTTTTTTCTTTTCCTTTATCTCTTTCAAAAAAAGCAAACAGACGAAAAGCAGATAAAAAAATGGAAAACGGAAGCATTTAAAAAGCACAGCGCTAACTTTGGAACTATTTGAAGGAGGCCAATTTAAAGAAAAGAAACAAAATAAAAAGTCAACTCAGCGTATTTCTGGATCACAATGCAATTGTATCGCAAAAAATATTTAAGGTTTTCTTTTCAAAGGCATGTAAACATTTCTTTATCTTGCATGTTTATTCTCCATAATAAAAAAATATAAAGAAAAAAAAATGGCGAAAAGACCAGTAGAATTTACACGGCGATTATTTTGCAATTTTTTATGTCATTGTTATTATTGTCAAATAATAATTATTGTTCGATTTTTTTAAACTAATAAGCCAAGTGCTGTCTAAAAAATTGTTTAAATTTTTGTTTTTTAGCTCTGTTCGAAGCGCATTTTGTAGCTTATTCACTCATATTCAAATTTCATAAACAATTTTTATATAATGTTTTTTTAATTCCTTTTTTTTGAAGAAACTATTCAGCGTACAATATTAATTTCATTAATTATCCTTATCATGTTTTCTTAATAAAAACATACAACTTAATAAATATTAACAAATCACCCATTTAATAAATTATTTTATTAAGTCAAAAGAACATTCAGAGTTCATTTATTGCGTAAAAGTGATTAAAAAGAATTCTAATTTTTTTTATTTTGCTTAAAAGAATTTATCGCAATAAATTGTAAAATTTAAAAAGAAAATATTTAAGTAAAAATATACGTATAAAAATATACGTTTATAATAAAAATATACTTTTATAATTAAATAAATGTGAATTTACGTTATTCGATAAATAAATTTTTTGAAGTTGGCGAAAAAACTATTATTTATAAAAAACGACTTTAAGGCTAAATGAATAAAATAATAAAAATTAGCAAAGATCTTTTTTTGTTTGTTTCAGATAATTTTGCGCGAAAATATTAAAAAATTAAAACGCAGAATTGAAGGAATTTGAAAAATTCACAGCACATTTAGTTGAATGAATGAAATGGAATTGATTATTAAAAGAAAAAAGGGAATTTAAGGAAGAAAAAAATTAAGAAAAATACGATGGAAGAAGAGTGAATTAAATGTGAAAAGAAAGAAATAGATAAAAATATGAGAAGAAACAAAAGTAAATAGAAAGAAATATTAACAAAGCTAAGTATAATAAGGATAAGAGGATAAGTAGGATAAGAAGGATAAGAAAAGGAATTGAATGAATGAGAGTGAAATTAATTAAGAAAGAAAAAACAGAAAGGAATTAATGAAAAAAGATCGAAATTAAAAGTTAAGATAATAAGAAAGAAAAATTCACGAAGTTGATGATTTTAATAATTTTTATAAAAATGATGGCTTTTCAGCCTGATATCACCCTTTTTGTCATTCATTAATTTATTGATTTATTTTGTCTAAACGCCTTGGGAAAATTCCGCGAAAAGATTAATTACAGTTTGCTTTTGCTTTATGAATATAAAGTATATGTAATATATTATGTTAGCATAACGTAATTATGCTGCTATTATAATTGAATACAGAAACACATTTTTTATCAATAACAACAATATAAAGGTAAAAATTCAGAATTTTTTTAAAAGTTCACGAATAACTTTTAAATATAAGTAAATTTATTCAAGGAAAATTCAAACCGAATCAATTCATCTCAAAATATTTTTGGTAAAAAATGTTTATTTTAGTCGAATGCTTTTTAATGCTCTTTAATTCCACTTTATGCTTTTAAATTTTTTTTCAAAAAAAACTTTTATTTTTATAAAAATTAAAACAATTATAAAAAAAGTTCGTCTTATTTCATTTTCAATTAAAAATTCTTAATTAACGAAAGCTTTTAAATTATTTATTTGTTTTTTTCTAATATTCTTTTGAAATCACAATCTAATCATCTATTAATATTAATTTATTTATTAAA
Organism: Bradynema listronoti; assembly: GCA_024678965.1. Lineage (NCBI taxonomy): Eukaryota > Metazoa > Nematoda > Chromadorea > Rhabditida > Allantonematidae > Bradynema > Bradynema listronoti. The sequence continues at coordinate 477,711 of JANLNO010000152.1, read as the reverse complement.
TTATTAAAAGCCAAAAATAGAAATATCATTTTTGTTTAATTAAAAAAATCACTTTCCAAATGAAAAAAAACCAAAAGAAAGAGATTTAATCCTCATATATACATATGTCGATGGGGATATCGAGGTACTCAAAATCTTTAAGGATCTAAAATTGAAATTTGTATTTAACTCGGTTAATATGTCAGATACAAGAGCCGTTTTGGTACCGCCAAATAACCCAGAAAAACGGTTTCTTATCTCTCATAACTTCGAGCTGTTATAATAAACAGTAGCTGAAATAGAGGCAAAAACTTTGATTGCAAAAATTTGGCGATTTAAATTCTTTTAGTCACAACCGGCCAAGTTCTTCAAGAAGAACATTCATTCTTTGCATGAATGTTGATCAAGAGTCATAGATCATGATGGAAAATGCCTCTTGAATTAATGTGTTGTTTTTATAAAATTATGATTAAATAAAAAAAATATTTTTTTTTTGTTCAAAGATTTTCTTATAAGCCTAAAATATATATATATACGAATGATAAAAACATGATTTAAAATTGTAATAAAAGATTAAGTTTAAATTGAATTGTACTTAAAATTAGAATTTTGAACATTAAAATCATTTTCAAAAAGTACGCAAATTAAATACATTGCTTTAATTGAATAAAGAAGAAATTATAGTAATTTTTGACCGTTTGAATAATGTTTGAATTATTTTTTAAAAAATTAAAAAATTTGAAAAATGATTGATGCGGCCAGATGATTGTTCAATCCTATTGCCATTCTTCTATTATATGTATATTCTGACCATATTTAAATCTTTTTCGGATTGGAATGCTCATTATTTAAATTGATCAAAAAATTATCATAAATATGGCATCAAAAATGTTTAATTTTGTAATAAGTGAATACATTAGTAACTTTGAAATTGTTCTTTAAATTTATTCTTTAAATTATTAAAATAATAATTTTAATAAAAAAAATTCAGTTAGGTAATAATTTGAAAAAAAAAATAAAAAAATTTTCATTGTTTTACATATATCAAAAATTAGAAGCTTATTGAATGGGATTATTGATTCCATCAAAATTCGCGCTGCCGTTGTGAATAGTTGTTTCATTTGTGATGGGACTAGATGGCGCGGTAAAAGCAGCGAACAAAAATGTCACTCCACTCAATGCCAAAAGTGCATTAAGTGCCTGAAACAAATGAGTCCACACTCGAAAATAATCTTTTGGTGACCCTTCACCGGCACGCAAAAAATCCGCCAACGCACCGACTGCAAAAGGACCGGAGGCATCGCCAAGCAAATGAGCCAAAAGAAAGAACCATGAGGTAGCAACGTTATGATGATTAGCCGAAACGACATACTGTAATACTGTATTTTATATGTATTTATATTAAAATTTTACTCAAACTTTTGCAGAAAAATTAAAAGATAAAGAACATGACGGATTAAAAATAACGAATAATGAGAGATTACATATTTATCGTAAAACGAGTCTTAAAGCTAAAAAAATTACCAATAAAAAGTCGATAATAATTGCCCAATTAAAACACAAAAATGTAAAGCCGATAAAAATGAGAATCTGAAAAAATAGGATAAGATTATATCATATTACAAAAATTATTTTAAAAATATTGGCTTTATGAAATGTTTACTATTAGGTTGTAACATAATTTTTTAGCCATATTTTTTGGAAAAGTTTATTTTATTTTTCTGACAAAAGAAGCAATAACATTATATAAAGTATGCACCATTAGCATCCACAACAGCTTGCCACTTATTGGGTAATTGAACTATGCCTTGAGAATAAAACTCCGAAGAGCGAGACGCAAAAAAATCGGCGAGGTCATTTTTGAGATGGGTCTCGTCATCGAAGTGCCTGCCCCGCAGATGATCGCTGAGTGCCAGGAACAAATGGTAGTCTGTTGGGGCAAGGTCCGGAGAATACGGCGGATGTGGCAGAACAGTCCAGCTCAGCTCCCTGATTTTTTGCCAAGTCGTTTTTGCAGTATGTGGTCGCGCGTTGTCGTGAAGGAAGTAAACTTTGTCATATTTACCACGAAGATTTTCAGCAACCCGGTCGAGTTGTGCGCAGTAGTAATCAGCAGTAAGCGTACTATTCCTAGGCAAGAGCTCCCAGTGCACAATTCCTTTAACACCCCAAAAACAGAAATCATGACCTTTTTGGGGTGCAAGTCAGGTTTTGGCGTCGGAATGCCATGTTCCTGCGAGGACAGCCACTGACGCTTACGTGTGTGGTTGACGTAAAGGACCCACTTCTCATCGCCGGTGACAACATTCGCGAGCCAGTTGAAAGTGCGCTTAAAAGTCAAAAGTTGCATGCACACATCAACTCGTACAGCAGCTTGTAATGGAGATAATTCATGCGGAATCCAAACTCCCCATTTAGACATTTTTCCGAGGCGATGCAGATGGCGAGTGATAGTCATATGGCTGCAGTCGAGTAACTCTTCCAGTTCTCGTGAGCTTCGCCGAGGGTCCTCTTCAATGAGCGCCAGGAGTCGCGATTCTTCCAATTCCACTGGACGGCCACTATGATCATGTTCGTCGAGGTCGAAGTCGCCATTTTTGAATTTGGCGAACCAATTCTTTGCGGTGCCATAAGAGACTGTCCCTTCGCCCATGGCGCTGCAAATGTTTCGAACCGCGTCGGTCGCTTGATGATGAAGGCGGAACTCGTAAAGCAACAGCGTCCTAACTTGCTTACGGTCAAGTTCGATTTTCTCCGTCATAGTAACAAATAGCTCTGAATTTTAAAATGTTATTAGATAGAGTACAGACCAACCTTTATATAGTTATAGAAAAAAATTCGGAACTTTGTTAAAAATTCGGAAAAAAATTTTTTTCGAGATGGCTAAAAAATTATGTTACAACCTAATAGAATACTAAAGTTAGAAAGTTCAAACCCATGCTAATAAAATGTGATTTGGAAGAATTGCGTAGGCGATTGCAAAGAATGGCACGGCGCCGAATGAGCCGAGAACAGCCACGTAAGCATCGGACTTGTATGTGGCACAACCAGCCAAACAAAGACTTCCACTCTTCCATATCTTGGAAATAAATGCTTGTAAAAAAACTCGTAACTATTAACACTAATATTATCAGTTTATCTTTAAATTTGAAGATACGATAATAAATTATATTTTTTAAACGTTTTTAACTGACCCGTGTAAGCCAAACACCGAAAGCGATGCCAACCAGACCGCCGATTGCTGTAATCCCAGCATAAGTCCAATTAATTCTAGTAAAAAATAATAAAAAATAGCTGGGATCAAAATTCAATGTTAGAACTTTATAAGTAATTGTATATTTTTTACGTACGATGTTTTTACGTCGTCACTAAGCAACTCCACGTCGGTGATGTTTTCCTGTATACATGTAGCGTAAATTATCAGATTGGGCGTAAACCACGCTATTGTTCCAACTACGAACATCATCGAGGAATAAGCAATACAAAGCCAGAGAAATGATTTGCTAAATGTGCAATGTAAAATAGGTAATCTAATGTTTTTGAAAAAAAATTTAGAATAAGAATTCAATATAGTATGCTACTAACTTTTGTAACAAATAACGTAAATCATGCAAATAAGATGTATTATTTCGGACGCGTAATGATTCTGTCGAAATCACCCGCCGGGGTTCTCTCAATAAGGTACAAAGTAAAATAATAATTGCAATGCCAAAAATTGGAGTAATCCGAAAGGCCCATTGCCAACTGCCCAAATCCGCCAATATTTTGGCTCCATAGCCGTATCCTATACCGCTAAAAATATTTAAAAATTAAATTTTATGGTCTATTGCTGATATGTCAATAAAATTAATTTTAATTGATGATTAATAAATAAATCTATCAACCTTCCCAATGGTATTGCAAAGTAAGTGATCATTAAAATTTGATTCCGTTTTTCTGGCGAAAATAGATCCGAAATAATTGTTGGCGCTGCAACAGAAAATGACGCTTCGCCAACGCCGCCAATACCACGTAAAAGCAAAAAAAGTGCAAATTTCTAACAATTGAAAGGACAGATAATTTGAATTTGGTGATTTAATTTCAAAACACACAACGTTAAAGCGCTCACGTCCGATGGAATGAAGGATGACGCGAAAACGGAAGCACTCCAAGCGCATAGCCCAGTGAGTATGAGATATTTGCGGCTATAGCGCTCGGCTATATAGCCGCACGGGATGGCAAAAGCTGTGTAAAAAAGAACATAAATGGTCTGAAGAAAGCCACCCATTCGGTCACTGTTACTCCCATACGTGATCAACACTTCTCGTTGAATTCCTAAACAATAAGGACGATGCGACTACCTCAAAAATGCAAATCCGTGACACATAAAAATATATTTGTACAGAACCGTACCAGCTACGGAAAGCCGATCGATGTAATTGATGACATTCATTATAAAAAGTGCTGCAACCCAGAAGAAACCCTGGAATTTGTCATGTTGGTCCATAATTTTTAGTTTGATAAAATCGGACATTACATGACTAATTTAATGCTAGAAGAAGAATTAAAAATATAATTAGAAGAGTTGACATGTAAACGTGCATTTAACGAAAAGTATTGTTCATATTTTTGAAAAAAATTTGAAAAATAAATGGATAAAAATATAAAAATAAATTAAAAATTAAAAATTAAAAAATTAATCGATTACCAAAACATTAAAAAAGAAAAGCACTTACATATAATTTGGAATTGGAAAATTTGGAAAAATGAAAAAATTAAAGAAAATTAAAAAAAATCGAATAAAATTCTATTAAAAAATTAAAAATACAACAAGAGTGAAATACACTAATTTTTTCACGTGTAAAAAAATGATAGCAGGTACTTTAGTTCAATTTAAGTTGGCTTAATTGAGATTTGAGATTGAAAATAACAAATTTTTTAATGCATTTTTATGTATTAATTTTGTTTGAATTGGATTAAAAATTTATTACATAAACATTGAAAAAATTAAGTAAATATATAATTAATCAAGAAATTTGCATAATTTAATTTACATACATTATACAATTGATATCAATTTTTTTTAATTGAAAAAAATCAAAAAAAAATATAATTTAAAAAAATAATGCACCCAATGCCAATCAATTTTAATAAATTTAAATATAGACAGAATACTGAAGGAAATATCAAGCGCTTCTTCGAACACACACTTTACTTATTACATTATTTACTTATTACATAATCCCCTGATATAAGCGAAAAATTTGTCACATAATTCCGTGAACTTACCGCCTTTGTTTTAGGGAGGGCAAAATTTTCAACAAAAAACATCATTCCTGTTAAGTTGTTCGTCGCACATCGTTCCCGCTCTACTTTGTCTAAACAATATGTGAGGTCTGAAATCTAACTGATCTAGGCGTCCTTGTATTGATCGGATAATTTAATATATTCATTTCAATCATTCGAAATTCTTCCAATGGCGGCTTTCCAATTTATTTTGAATTTTAAATGTTCATTTTTTATAAAAAATATATTGAGTTCCAGATGTATAACTCAATACAATCCAATCTATATAATTTTTGACATTTTAACTAAAATTTAATTTTTCAATTTTTTCATTTCATATCGAAAATTTTGCATTATAACAATAAGATTTTATATATGTTTTAAAAGTGATTTAAAAGGTTTTTTGAAAGATTTTTCCAGTTTCTTTTAGTTGAAAAATTATCGTTTAATAGCAGAAAAAACTTGTTAAATGAGAAAAAAGAGGAAAAATTTCCTCTTTTTTCGTTGCAGAATACGCTCTCTGATCGTTAAACGATTAGCGCGAATTCAGCGCGTCTGCGATACGTGCATGCGTTTTTGAGCACTTTAGCTTTTAAACTTTTAAGCTTTCGAAGAGGTAAAATAGATTAAGATCGAATTAAAAAGAACCAAGATATTGTGATGATTTTCTGTCAGTATTGTCGAATGAATAAATCTCGTTAAACTCATGGATAAGTAAATGAAATAAAGATAATGAAAAAATGGAAAAAAATTTATAGAGAAAGGAAGATCTAAATAGAAACTAGAGAAGAACGAAAAAAATAGAAATAAGAAAAAAACAGAGTGAAATAGAGAAAGTGCTAAACGAGAAAGAGAATAAAATCAGCCAGAAACAAAGAATGGAAACAAGAGGATAGAGAAATAAATAAATTATAAAAATCGCATAAAAGTGATCAGACAAGCTAAATCGAATAGGGAGATGAGAGAAATAAATTAAACGAGAATGATATAGAAAAAAATTAGTAAATGCTTTAATTTATAATTTATAGTCTTTTAAATTTTTCGTTTTTATCGTCTCAATTTTTTTCGATTTTGCAATCTTTACAAGATCTTTTTATCGTTTTCGCTAAGCATGCGTTTCACGCGCTACGCACGACGCGTTAAAATTAAGGCGATGGGGAAAAATACGAAAAAATAGAATAACTTCTTTTTTAAAATTCTTTATCGAAAACTCATTAATTCTCATCGATTTAGTAAAATTTGAATAAATTGAAAATATGGAAATTTTTCTTTATGTTTAGACGTAATTAAATTTGAAGTCCCCAATTTTCATTGGAGTCAACTCATAGTTTTGCTAAATCAGTATATAATTTTTTAAAGAATTATATGCTTAAATTGATCAGAATTTTTTCTAGTTTCAATCTCAATTTTCGATTTTATTCTAATTTTGGACAACATTGATTATATCTTAACAGAAATAAATTCTATCCAAATTTTATAATTTGGTAGAAGTGTCCCTTTCAATAAATAATGTCCGATTGTAAATACTTCATACTCACTAAGAAGCGACGGAAGTAGTGCTGATTCGGTGTCGTAGTGAATTTTCACATCATTTCTCCCATCAGTTAGTAATTCTTCTATGAATGCATGCATTATATTTTGTGTTTATTCGTTTTGTTTTGCTTCATTTCCGTTTCCGCTCCGTTCGTTTCACTTTCAATTTTTCCCATTGTTTCATTTTGATCTTTCTCTCCCAAATAAATTCTAGACTTTCAAATTTCTTCTCGCATAAATTATATCTCAGCTAAAAAGAAATAGCAAGAATCCGATTTTATTCCCATTTTTATAACTTTCTCTCAATCTTTATATTTTATTTAAAGGACACTATTCACTTTATATTATTTTTTTCAGACCATTTCCAATCACATTTTCGCTACCAATTTTCCTTCCAAATGGCTTTTTAATTTCGCGGATTTAGATTTTACTTTTGTTGTTTTTTTTCAAATTTGATAGATCTAGAAAGAAAGCTGGCACAAATATTTTTTTGTTTTTAATATTTAAATTATGAAAAAAAATGTCAAAGCAAATCGAAATTCAGAGATTTCTCTTAAAAATTCGATAATCACTTATATAACAAGATGAAGGAAATTTGAAGCTTCTTCAAATAATTATGTTTTACATATATATAGGTATATAGATTATAATAGCTAATATTCATATATTTAAATTTATATTCTTAAAAAAGCTAATAAAAAGTAAAAAATGGTCTTAAATAATTAGAAAAAATTATTATTTGAATAACTTTTTTTCTTTTTTCTATATTTTCTCACATTTATTTTTTATAATAATTCAAGGCTTTTCACAAAATTTTATTTTTCCATACTAACAATTACAATTAATAATTTTATTTTTTACCGTTATCGTTTGTTTAAATATTTATATTTTTTTTTATTATATCGAATTGCATGTAGCGAAATTTTTAAGCCATTTCTTATCAACTTTCAATGTATAATATCGTTAAACAACTGAAATTTGTTCATTTGTTCATGGGTGGTGTTGAGTGAATATAAATGAGCTCAATATTGAAATTAAATAATTTACAAATGGCTCCGTTTTGTTAATAATTTGGTATCGTTTTAAAAAATGTCTAAAATTTCACTTGATGGCGTCCTCGTGGATACAACTGCTTCGGGGAAAATGTTTAAAAATTCAATTTTTTTGAATAAATGAAAAATCAACGTAGTGTCTTATATTTGAAATGTGCAATTACCATCCAATTTGTTGATTGTATTTTTATTTGAACTGATAGCGAATTGAGTCATCAAAAATTATTTGAAATTTTCGAACAATTTCCATGCCTAACTCGGAATTATTAATTTTATAATAATAAAAAATTTCAAATTTAGCTAAATAACTGGAAAATTTTTTTGGGATCTTACTTAGGACTTAACAGGATCCCAGATGGGTCGGATCAAAAAATTACATTGATTTTCGGATTCCCCGCATCCAATTACTGCATATTTCACTTTAATCTTTAAAAAAATTTTGGGATTCTATTTTGGATTTGGTTCAGGATCCCAGAGAAGTTGGATTAAAAAACGGACCTCAACTTTGGCATCTCCAACCCAGATTTGTGAATAGTCATACTCTTGAAAATTTTTTGAATTAGGGATCGGAAAGGCCTCAAAAAGCGTTGCGAACATTTTCGTGACGGACGGACATGCGGGCAGAAAATAGCGCTTTAGTAAAGGTCGATTTTGGATGTATCTCTAAAAAATGATTACTCGTTAAAGAATTTTTTGAATATACGTCATACGGGTACATTTATTATCATCCATAATTTTTTTCAGCTAACTAAATTATACAATCGAATTTCAAATTTCTTATCGTTGTTCACATCAATAACAAACCTTACAAAACAATAATAATAAGAATTCAAAAGATAAGAGTATAAGTGAGTAGTGTGTGTTTGACTCTATTTTGCGGGAATTTTTTTTTGTTGTTGCCTTACAATCAAACATTCCCATGCATTTCGCTGTTGCCCGCATCGCGTTATATTTTGATACGACTTTTTCCCCGTTTTTTTAGTTGGCAAAAGGCGGCGCCATCCAGACGCCACATCGCCGGTCCGCCTTATCGCTTCTTTCTCGTTTTTTATTTTCTTTTTTAACTCACAATAGCTCTCTCGTCTTCTTTTCTTTTACCCGCCAGCCGATTCCATTTTTCGTTCAAATTTTACTTAATTTTTCAATATTATTCTATTTTTTCCATCTTTTAATTATATTGCTATTTTAAGTTTATACTATTTAAACTACAAATTATTGACCAATATAAATATGCCATACAATATGTACATATTCTCTCTTTTCCTCACATCTCATCTTTACTATCTTTCTTTTCTAGGTCTCTAATTTTTTCTTTCTTATACAAAACAAAAGTCAATTTGATTTGATTTTGTAATAATAATAGTGTGATTCTATTTTTTATCTCTTTATAAATGAAAATAATCTCAAAAAAAATAATACGATCAGAGGAAGGGATTTATTATTTCACACAATTCAAAATACTATTTCTACACAAAATTTCCATTATGTTTTAAATCATTTACTAAAAATTGAAAAAAATTACATTTTTGGTTTATGAGTTTGTAATAATATAACTGAGAGATATCATTTTAACTTGTTCGGATTTGAATGAAATTTTTTATATTATCATGATTTCCTATTTTATCCCTTTATATATTTTTTATTCACAATATATATTTTTACAATAATTCGGTTTTTTTTAATTTTATTGGTTCAATCAATTATCGTAATATTAGCTTATTTCAATATTATATGTAATAACATTTAATAAAGTAGTTAGAATCTAATGCCAATATTTTATTAAAATATTATATTGAGATCATAACGTTAATATTTCTGATACGAAACGAAGGACGGTTATAAAATTCTGGGATTTTTTATGTTGGTATAAATTGCGATACCAACAGAAATTATCCTAGAACAGGCTGTACCTTTGACATTCCGACTATATTATTTAATAGTGTACATTTATTATTATTATTATTCACTTCAATGTACGAGATCTTTTGCGCCAATGAAAGGTATAGGGTGCACTCGGCTGTCGATAATTACTGTACCATCGTAGAGCAGCAGCCAATGAGCGCTCGGGTGCAATTACTGGTTTTAAAACCGGTCGAATTACGGTATCATCGGAGACAGAATGTCGAGGATTGGCGTATGCAGTATCACTAGGTATCGGCTCTGTGTTATCGGATACGCTTTTGCTTTTAGATGTATGAATTTGCCCGTTGGGTCTCATCCATCTATTACAATACACATATTACAATATACGAACTTAATATTATAATGATTATAAAATTTAAATAAATATTTTTTAGCAATTTTATTTATATATATACTTTTTTGTATAATCGTTCGCCTGAATACAACCCTCAATAGTAACGTCTTCGAGGATGCGCGGCAGCCAGCGACAAAGCGCGTGTAGACTTTTCTCATAGATTTCGCGCAGCGGGCTGTCCTCATTCGATGACAACTTTCGCGCTGCGGTGCCAAGCAAGCGATTGTAACCGCCGCTTTGACTACTGATTATCGTAATAGACAACGGCAAAGGTGAATGAGTGCTAACGCCAGCATTTCTTTCCATAATCTTCATAAAACGTTTAGTGACATCGTGACGATCCTGTAAACGCTCAATGACTTCCTTAGCAATTATTAAAGGCTCTTCAACGGATGCGGATGAAAAAATTGGCTTCTGTGTGCTCTGTTTGAGAAAACGTCTTCGTTCAAAGCGTCCTGTTTGAGATGAAATTGTTGATAGGGGCAATGGAATTTCTTGACTTTTTATTTTCCGTTGATATTCCATTTCCAAGCTTTTGGATAATTTTGAGCTAAAAGTGCTTGTCTTTGCCTCAATATATATCCATGATGGTGGAATTCCTAAAACATTCCAATATTCAGCATATGTTATATTTTTTCTTATCTTTTTTTTTGTATTTAAAATTTAAAAAAATTTATATAAAAATTTTGAGCAAAATTTACTAGTCGTAGTAGTGGACGAGCTTTTTAAAATATATTTCCAAAAGTTTGTTAGCGTTTTATCTCTAATAAGCTGATTCAAATAGGTTTCTTCGTCCATATCGTTCCCCTTGCATCCTATCTTTGTTTCAACTTTTTCTTGCGATTTGAAAACACCCAAATCAAAATTTTTTTCTTCTTCGCGCTCAGAGATCGGGATCGGAACATCGGTGGGTAGGTCCAGTTCCGTACGCGAAAAATAACGATTATGAAAGCCAAATGGTATGGATATTGGTACGTTAGCACGACCAATTTCCGTCATAGTAATAGCGTCAACAATGAAAAGAACTCCTAAAGTTATTATATGTATAAAAAATTTGTATAAAAATTTTTATACAAATTTTTTAAAAGATTTTATATTTTTTTATGTAAAAATTATTTTTTTAATTAAATCCCATAAAAATTTTCAACATAAAATTATAAATTATCTAAGACAAATTTTACCTCGATTTGAATGTAAATTTAACGCTCGAATTATTAAAACGCCATCATCTTCTGACGAAGGATTAGGACGTGAAACAAACCATGGCTCATGTAATACCTAAAAATTCAAAATTCCTCATCGAAATTTAAATAAAGTATCAAAACTTTGAATTCAAATGATCATTTTAATGATACCATTTCTGCATCCGAATATTGAGGCATAAAACGCTTGTTGCGGTGCCCACCCACATTTTCAACGTTAATTTTGAGAATCGCGTTGCCATTGGCAAACGGATGTTCAACTAAGTATGCCCACGTATATTTTTGGCCATCATAGGCATGATTGATTTGTGGAAAATCGGCGGATATGGTTTCCTATAAATTATTTTCAATGATCATTTATATTTATTAATTTAATGTCTTCCATTAAGTCTTCTTCTGGCATTTAAATATCTTTTATAAACTGATTGTGTATTTGTATTTTTTTAAACAATCCATTTTACCTGCGGTATAAGATAGCTGTACATAATTTTCATCTCTCGTATGTCGAGAGTGAAGCGGAGCAGACGCGCTACGCTTGGATATGTTTGTGCGGTCAGAAAATCCATGTAAAAGTATTTTACATACGGATCGTGATTGTCATAGACAATCTATATTATACATATTAAAATATTTTTAAATAAATATTTATGTTATATTATTGCATTAGTTAATCGATTCTACCATATCGGCAATAATATAAGAGCTGTCGGCACTTTCATAGGCATTTAGTTGATGTGTGATGAACATTGATGGAAAAACGTATAAAGGACTTTTCGTCAGCCAACTCAACGTACGTTTATCGAATATTAAAAATCTAATATTGTAAGTTTGTTTGTGATTTTACATAATTGTTCCAAATATGTATTTACATATATGAATTATTACCTAATTGGTTCCATTTCATAAAAATCCATTCCCCATAGCCCGCCACTATGAATTGTGTTGGAATCATTATATGACGGTGGTTTTTTAAATTTACATGGATTGAATAGTAGCGATGTAATTGGTAGAATGACAAAGTTTTCGGTGGATGTAATTGAGTGAATATAGCCGGCTAAGCGGGACTTATCTCCTAAAAAGTTTATTGACAAATGAAATTTAAAAATTTTCAATATTTATTTTATTATATTTTATAGGATAACAAAAATTTTTAACAATTAAAATTTTACAAATTTTTTGAAAATAGTTATGAAATAAAATTTTTAAATTAAATTCATTCTATTCATATCAATTTCCAATACCTAAATAACTGTAATTATTAAACCAATTTTTACCTATGTATTCATCATTATGAGCACAAGCATTTTCTTCCCAAGAATCACTGTATTCGTACATGCCCACAACGTGACGTACGCCATCTTTGTCCATGGTGAAAATCCCCTAAAGATTTATAAAAGCAAACTATGCTTATTTTCAATTAAAAAGAAATATATTGTCCATCAATAATTAAGCTGATAAATCAAAATATAAAATTATTAAATACGTGCACTTTTTTGGCAAATTTTGTAATTAAGAGATAGATAATATTCTACTTGATAAAAACGACGTTTGACGAAATTTACAGCAACAAATGAGCCCCAAATTGTACGGCTTCCATCCGCATCAAGTCCGTCAGTGCGTTCGTGAATTGACATGGAAATGGGAATGATTTCGCCCAAAGAATTTTGGAATATTTCATTTTTTTCGATAATCGGAAATAATTTGAATTTGTCCAAGGAACGGACCTTAATTTTAATTTAATTTCACTATAATTAGGCCAATGCAATTTGTCGAGCTCTATTAAATGAACCCAATTTTTGTTTCCGAATATTAGATACATACATCAAATTCGTAGCCAAGCCATCGGGGAGCTTCCGTGCCGGCTAATATGCGATGTCCCACTCGCCAAAAGTCCAAACTGGGATGGAAGCGAGCCGTATTTGTTGGCTCTCCAATCCGTTCCCAAGCTTCCACCGCACTCATATTGTAGTCAGACCATCCCACCCAGGGAACCAAAGTCATAGACATATTGCGATCGTAGAATTCCCATATCTTGAACGGCTTAGCCGGATAGTAACGCGCGGAGAATGTTACCTAAAATTTAATTTTAAAAATAATTTAAAAAATTTTTTTTTAAAATTTTTTATTTGTAGTTGGCTCACCTGACCACTAACAATTCGAAACGTGCTCACTGCGCCAATGGCATCGATCATATGAGTCAAACGACGACCAGCTGGCGCCCTATAACTACCGTAGGAAGCAGATAATTGACAGAGAAAATAGCCATCTAAAAATTAAACGAACCATGTTTTCGAAAACAATGATAAAGTGAATTGATTTTAATCCTAATTTTGTATTGGTCGGAGCTATAAAAATCCATTTCATTTAACACATAATTTTGAATAGACGTGAATAAAAATGAAGTCTAAAAATTTGATTATAACTGAATTATAGCTTTCAGACACAATTTCAATTTTTCGAATTTTTTACAACATTTTTTTTAAATTAAACCCAAAAATGTGGGAATATTCGTCGATGGACAATAGAGCTGGGTATGTTTGTCGCCATCCCACACCTCCGGAAATCCCAAATGGACGCCGCGATGAGTTTGTGCCAAGACAGCACATTGTTTTGTAGTCAAATAGACTGAGAAAATGATCATAAATGATAGCAAAAAATAATTTTTTCCTAATACATCAAATATAAAATGGCTAAAAAATTGATCGAATTTGCTTTTCCAGTGCTTTAATTGTGACTTTATATTTTTCGTATTCAAATTTCGAATATTTTCCGGCAGTTTTGTATAATTTCCAACTTTTGATGCTGCCCAAAAACAGGGTTTATATGAGATACAATTCTTTGTTGTTTCTATTGACGATTGAACATTCACCAAATTTGACTTTGAGGTGGACGCAAAATTGAAGAAATTGTCTTTCATAATATTTGAAATTTATCTATTTTATTTTGCATAATTTAATTTCACATAATAAAATTTGAAAATTTTTTTCTTTAAGTTTACTTCTTTTTTCTTTTTTTGCGCTCGCAACGTTATTTTAGGACAGCGGCTATTACAAACATATTGTTTTCTTTTGTATTTATATAAAATGTCGTTTATTGTGTTTTTTTTGTCATTTTCGTTTTTCGATGTTTTTTTCAGAATTAAATTCATAAATTTCTTATTCAAAAATTGAACTTAAAAATGAAAGCAATTTTAAAAAATTATGAAATTACAGCCAATTTTTATTCAAAAAAGACCTTGCCTATAACGAACTTTATCCCTTAAGTCAAAAATAAATATACATTTTTATCGAAAATAAAAAAAAATTATTTTAAAGTAATTTAAAATGTTTAATTTAATTAAATTAAAACAAAAATCAGATTCGATGTTTTTTCGAATTACTATCGAATGAGAGGAGTTGAAAAAAATCGAATAAATTTGTTTTTTTTTAAATTTTTTTACAACTTTAAATATATTTTAAAATTACCAATGTTATAATTATGCTTGAGTGTTTTTGTCTAATCGATAAATGATTTACAACTGAATTCGATATAAAATACTTAATAGAATTTGTTGCATCAGATATAAAATACTTAATAGAATTTGTTCCATTATTTAAACTATTTATGTAGTTTATGATTTTGTATTTTTTTTTATCGTCTGATGATGATGTTCCACAGCAATTTTCATGCGTCTACGTGTTTGACGAAATTTACGTAAACGCCGAAGCGACAAAAAATAAGGAAACAATTATTTTAACAATTGATTAATTTAATCAATTTGATAGACTTAGATAGACTTGAAATAGATTATTTAAACCCATTTCGAAAGAATATCAAACAAATATCAAATAAAATAAACATTAATTATCATTATCACATCAAAATCATCATCGTTCTTCGTTACAAATGCTTCAAAATTTGATTTACATGAAAAATTATTATCGTTTTTTGGAGATTCATAAATAAAAAATATAATAAAAAATATAACTTCATAAACTTAATGTGTTTAAAATTAATTCGAAATTTTAAAACAAATCAAATTGATTTTCAAAATTCAGGAGTTTGACAACTAACAGGATCCTAATTAGTCACATTTATACACAAAACTCATATGTTATTTAAATTTCGAATTAGTGGTTATTATTTGCTTTCATATTTATTTTTATTTCAGTGAAATTTTTTTTATAACGTTGATTGATAATAGTGTCTAGTTTGATCAACATTGAGAAAAAAACTTTTTTTTAATAAAAAAATATTTTTTAAATATATTTTTTTCACATTAATATATACGATATTTGTTATTTTCCATAATTGGATTAATGAAAATATTTGATCTTTTTTCCTTTTTAAATAAACGATATTTAAGAATTCTTAATCGAAACAAATCACTTTTTCGTAAGTAATAATTGTTAAATATATCTTATAATTTTTTAAATTCCATTTCTTATTTATTAAACTGGGTGTTTAGTTTAAATCTCCTAAATTTTAAAAAATGGAGCCACTCGAACAATTTTTCGTGCTTCATTAAAATTTGAAAAAAATAGCAAAAGGTTGGTGCGGCCGGGATCATTGCTCAATCTTGGACCCGACTAGGCCACGACAATGCCACGATTATACGCGACTATGCCACGACTGCCACGGTATCTTGGGCAACGGGTCTTATCGAAAGAGGGCGGATCCGGCCAAGCAAGCCAACAGTTCGCGTTTCGCACACCGGCGTAATTGCGGGTTCGTTGTGTCATGTGGAATCATAGTTGCGCACCATCACAATACTTTCTCATCCGGCTGACTCAGTTAGCTGTGGGACGTACCGAACCTCCGAAGAGGCCACTGGGAATGGTGCCCAGAGGGTCCAGTGAACCACAAACACTGGTATTTGCTTAACTCTAGCTTGGCCGAGTCAAACCGGAATCGAAATCATGCAATAGTGAACACAACCATAATTGATTGTTGGGGGTGCCATTGAATTTTTCGCTTATATAGCCCGCGATGTATTGGCGAAAAATCGGCGATGGATTTCGCCGACTGCCAGAGAAACAAGATGCAATGATATTTCATCGGCATTTCTTTTTATTTTTTATATCAATGTATTGTAATTAAAAATGTTCGTTTTAATCTATATATTGGTTGTTTTTCAGGAAACAGATTTATTAAATTTTATTTGAATTTGATACACAAATAAAATTTAGGCAATTTGTGCCCGATAAAAAATATAAAAAAAATATTCGAACTTTATCGCCTTATAACATAAATTATAACTATTGAAAAATCGCAGTTTTAATTTTAAATTAAGTGATTTATGTTTTAGCTACTTCTAAATTATGCATATTCTAAATTTATATACAATTTTGATTATATTTATCTTTGCCGCTTTAACACCTTACACTATTTCGGAGGAGAGGACTACACGCACATTTACTGTAATTCACAATAAACCAGAAAAGGAGAAGGAAAGTCCTTCTACGGCAGTATCAAAACGTCGTCTCAAAATTCTAATAAGCAATCCGATTATAGGATGGAGCCATTCGCAATTTGGCGGCGCAATTATTGATGCACTAATTGACGCCGGACACGATGTGGTAACGGAAAAAATTATTTTTATATACCCAAGCTGAATGTCACAGGGAAGAAATTTCTGTTATGATTTAATTTTTTGAAAAGTAAATCTGGTTCCCGAAGTTAAAAAAAATTTAATCTAATTTACATGAAATTAGATTTTATTACCATCAAATTATTACTTTTTCTTGCACATAAATATTATCTAAATATTTATTTACAATTTAAGCACATGCTAACTTATGTAATAAATGATGTGTTCGGCAATTACACAGGAACGAAAAAGGTTCGAACAATTATACGCCATGAACGACAATTAAAAAAACAGAATTTTTTAAAAAATACGCTTGCCAACGTTGAATTCGAAGGGCTGCAAAACATGTTACTTAGCCAGTTATGGACCGATCTTGTCAATAATCAAGTCGAGATTTGTCGAGGTTTTAATCTTAATTAGTATAAATTTATATTACATTACATCCAGTTCTTCCAGAACATAAATAAAATGGAATTATTTAGAAATTGTCACCAACAGGCCTTTAATTGAACATTTAAAGAATGAACAGTACGACTTTGCCACTGCCGAGTTTTACAGTCCTTGCATGTTCGGAATTTTTAAGGTAGTGGGAATCCGATCAATGGCAATTAGCCAAGCAGTTGCGCTTAACTCACATATCACAGCCGCATTTGGCATTCCAAACTTTAGTAGCTTTATTTTCGGTGAGAAAATAACCAAAAAATATGTAAATTTAGCAGTTAGTAAAAAATAATAATTTTTAAAAATTTCTTTACAGATTTGTGGACCTCCGCAAGTCATAATCCCATAAAAATGACCTTTTTACAGCGCTTACAAAACTTTTACGAGGATTTTCTCGGATATTTTAAACGTGATATGACCTTCGCTCTTGAGGTATATTTCCGAATTTTCGTTTGAAAATTTGTATATTGGGAATATTAACTGTTAAAATTTTGTAGAGAAAATTAATTTTGTTTTTAAATATTTCAATTAATCTTTTGATTTTAGCAGCCAATATTTGATGAGGAATTTGGAGAGGCGGCGCCGTCATTGCGTCAGGTGATGCGAAATATTTCATTTGCTTTTGTCAATTCAAAAGATTTCTTTTCGATGCCGCGCCCACTCTCAAGCAAAATTATTTATATTGGCGGAATTGCCGAAGCTGAAAAAGATGAAAAAAAAGCTAAACCTCTACCAGATGTAAAATTATCAAAAACAATGTCATTTTTTCAAAATTTTTAAAATTTATTTGCTTTTAGCAGTTTAAAACCATTTTGGATGGCTCTGTAAAAGGCGCAGTGCTGTTCAGCTTTGGTACTATTGCGGAAACTCGACGAATGCCGTTAGAGCTTCGAGATGCATTTGCGAATGCATTCGAAAAATTTCCGGAATACGAATTTATTTGGAAATATCAACCTGGGGAAAATCAGAGCATTAAATTTGCGCAAAACATTCATGTGGTTGATTGGATTCCTCAAACGTCCATTTTAAGTAAATTTTTTTAAAAATCATTTTTAAAAATTTTTGTGCAGTAGTGATTTTAAATGAATTTTCGCTTAATTTAAACTCCATTTCGTTAGAGCATCCTCGATTGCGAGTGTTCATTTCACACTGCGGACTTAACAGCGTTAACGAGGCGGCTAAGGCCGGCGTACCCGTGTTGGGTATGCCGCTCTTCGGTGATCAGGCTTATAACGGCGCCATTATCGCCAATAAAGAAATGGGCATCATTGTCAGCTTAAAAGACGTGCGTAAAAAGGGCGCTATCGTAGTGGAAGATGCATTACGCCGGCTATTGAATGATGAACGTTACTCACAGGCGGCGCGTACCGTAAGTCGGAAGTTGGCGTTGACGCCGTTCTCACCGCGCGAGCGTTTCGTTAAATGGGTGGAATTCGCGGCGGAGTTCCCCGATCTCAACGAACTTAACATGCCAAACGAACAAGAAATGTCCCTGTTCGTCTATTACAGTCTCGATGTAATCACTGCATTAATAGCGGTCTCATTAATAATCGTATTCGCTTTGCTGAAAATTCTTTCCTTTTCAATAGGGTTATTATTTTGCCGGCAAAATGGAAAAAAATTACACAAAAAAGAATTGTAAATTAATTTATTTTTTAAAATTGTTTTCAATTTTACTAATAAGTAATACGAAATAAAAAAATGTATAATAAAGTGAAATTATTTTTTTGTAATTTCAACTTTTATAGACAGTTTAAAAATTAATCTAAACAGAAATTTTCAAAAATTTTATAACAAATAATCCGGCGTCATTTTGAATTAAAATTAAAGAAATTAAAATAAGTAAAATAAATCATTTTCACTTGAGAAAACACAACATTTAATTGTTTTTATTTACCTGTTATTTAAAAATATATTTATACGAAGAAGTTTTTCCATTTTTTTCAACACATTTGTTCATTTTCATCAAATATTGTAAGGAAAATTCGAAAAGTGAGAAAAATCAGAAAAGTACGTGTACAGTCAAACCTTGGTTTAATGACACTCTTCGGAACGGCCTAGGTGCCGTTATACCGAGGGTACCGTTGAAGCAGAGTATATTAACTATTCCAAAGTCCGAGTAAGAACCTGTTATGTCTCTGAATGACATTTAGCAATATACTTTATTTTTTAAGCGGGGTTAAATCTATGTTTGACTATATATTGGAAATTTTTTGAAATTTTAAACATGTTTCGTTAATCAAATTTTTTTTATAATTTTGAATTAAATAAATTATATTTTAGGAATTAATTATTTTTTATCTGCTTTTTGCAATGTATTTAAACATATTAATTATTATGTTTGCTTTTCAATCTTCTCATTTTCCTCAGGCTCATGGTTTTACGGAGCAAAGTTTTACCGTAAAACATAATGAGGCCAATCAATCAAATGGGCCAATTTTGGCAACGAAACCTCACCGCCGATTGAAAATCCTTATTAGTAATCCGAGCTTGGGCTGGAGCCATTCGCAATTTTTAGGCGCACTTGCAGATGCCCTCATTGACGCGGGACATGAAGTGGTAAAAAGTGTTTTCCGAAATTTGCTAAACATAAAAATTTCATTGTGCTTATGAACATCATTCAGTCAGTATTGAAATATAGTACTTTATCATGAAATATATTGAAATATAGTACTTTAGTTTTTATCTTTTTTCGATTTTTAATATCATTTCTATAAGATTGAGTAAAAAAATTTCTTATTCATAGCATATGATAACGTTCACGCTAAACACGGATTTTGATAATAATTATGTTGGTTCAACGCGAGTCCGCACGCTGATAACACATGTCCGGCCGGTTAAAAATCGCGATCTTTTATTTAACAAATTATCCTTCAATAATGATTTATTTAATGGCCTACACAAAAATATAATCTTTGCCCAATTAAAGGAGTTTAACAAATTAGGAGCCTGCATATGCAAAGGTTTGAAAATACGTTAAAATTTACCAAAATTTGGAAAAATTGATCAAAAAAATTTTGCATTTGAAGCAGCTTCGATCGTTTCGATGCTGTTAGGTAATTTTATTTAGAACTTTTATCCAATAAACCACTATTGGATCATCTTCGCGAGCAACAATTCGATTTTGGCATAGCAGAGCCTTTTTTACCCTGTATATTTGGTATATTCAAAGTGGTCAATGTCAAGTCGATGGCTATTAGTCAAGCCGTAGCCTTATCATCTGCAATCACATCTATTTTTGGCATACCAACTTTTAGCAGCTTTATATATGGTAGAATAACTGAGAAGTTTTGGATTGTGTTGTTCTTATGTCGTTTTAAATTTATTAGAATTTAAGACGTGTGGTCGATCTCGACAAAAGATCCGTTGAAAATGCAATTTCTTGAACGAATGAATAATTTTATTAGCGACGTATTCATGTATTGGCATCGTGACACGAGCTCTAATATTCTAGTAAATTTACACTTATGATCTAAATTTAATCTAATCATTTCATAAAAAATTATATTTTAATAATTTCAAAAGCCGTTCTACAACTGATTTGTATTTATGTTTTAGCAGCCTTTATTCAACACGGCATTAGGCCCAGAGGCACCGATTCTGCGCGATATTATGCGAAATGTTTCGTTGGCATTTATTAACACAAAAGATCTCTTATCCATGCCTCGACCGATTTCGCAAAAAATTGTATACGTGGGCGGGATTACGGACAAAGAGCAAGTGGAAACAAAATTTACCATTCCACAGGTCTTTTTAAAAGATAATTATTCTTTTAAAATAAACTAAAAATTATTCAGGAAATTAGAAAAATCATCGATGGCGCCAACAAAGGCCTCATTCTATTTAGTTTTGGTACTTTTGCTGACATGCGAAAAATGCCAAAAGATCTTAAAAATGCATTCGCTAATGCTTTCGCTAGCTTTCCCGAATATAAATTTATATGGAAATATGATTTGGCCGAAAATGAAACTATGCAATTTCCGTCTAATGTTCACACGTTTAATTGGATTCCACAAACCGCTATTCTGGGTAATTGGAATCAAATTCGAATTAATTTTATTCATTAATGAAAAAATTATTTAGCCGAACCAAAGTTAAAAGCATTTATATCACACTG
This sequence comes from Bradynema listronoti, assembly GCA_024678965.1. Taxonomy (NCBI): domain Eukaryota; kingdom Metazoa; phylum Nematoda; class Chromadorea; order Rhabditida; family Allantonematidae; genus Bradynema; species Bradynema listronoti. Next base: position 456,296 of record JANLNO010000152.1, on the reverse strand, counting down.
TGGTCTAAACAGTGTCAACGAAGCTGCCAAAGCTGGTAAGGCAATACTTTGCGTGCCTTTATTTGCCGATCAAGCCTTAAATACTGCCTTAGTGGTCAATAAGGGCTTCGGCTCTAACATTGACATTTCGGAAGTACGTGAAAAGGGCGCTATCGTAGTGGAAGATGCATTACTCCGGCTATTGAATGATGAACGTTATTCACAGGCGGCGCGTACCGTAAGTCGAAAGTTGGCGTTGACGCCGTTCTCACCGCGCGAGCGTTTCGTTAAATGGGTGGAATTCGCGGCGGAGTTCCCCGATCTCAACGAACTTAACATGCCAAACGAACAAGAAATGTCCCTGTTCGTCTATTACAGTCTCGATGTAATAACTATGCTTTTAATTGCATTTTTAGTGATTTTTACTTCTCTTATATTGCTTATTAAGCTAACATATAGCTATTTGAAAAAATTATTTAATCATTCAAATCGATCAAAAATAGAAAAAAAATTGAAATAAATTTTCTTTTGTTTAGTATGGAACAAATATATTAATAATTTATTATCGAACTATAATAATTTACAAATTTCAACGCACGATCCTATTACAATTCGCTTTTTTTCGCTTTTTTTCCGGTTTCCTTTTTCTCATCTTTTTCTTTAGTACTCTTCTTAGTTTCCTGCTCTTTCACATCTTTGGTTGCTTTCTCCTTCTTTTGCTCCTCTTTTTTAAACTTCTTTTGTTTCGAATTCTCATTCTCGTCCTTGTTCTGCTTGTCTTGACTCTTTTTGTCCATTTTTTGGATCTGTTTATTTTCTTTATCTTGTTTATTATCATCCTGTTCGTTTTTCTCAACAATCTCCTCCGCGGCTTGCATAGCCGCGCGAGCTGCGGCTGCATGAGGACAACCACCTGATTCCATAAAAGCCAATTGTTCTTCTGAAATATGCATTTCGCCAAGACTCTCCTCTTCCGGAGTTTCTACGATATTTGAGAATTCCTAAAATATTTAATTTAAAAATTTAAACTTTTATTGATTTTAATAAGTAATAATAGTTTTTTTGAGCTGGCCTTAAAATTTTCAGAAAAATTCTTACCTTTTCATCATTTTTCTTGCCTTTTTTTTGGTCCTTGTTATTCGGTAATTTCACAGGTTCATCTGGTGAAGATGCCTCAAGAGTCTCATAGGCCTTTAGCGCCTGTTTCATACCACGAATTACATCTGCGGTTTGTGGAAAATAGTGCGCATTAGTTGCATAATTCTTTTTGTTGTCTACTTCCAATCGTTTGCCGTGCTTGTCTGTAATATAATTCTTAAATTACTGTATAAGTTGTTATGGAACCGTTTTAAGTGAATTAATACTGAGGAAAAATAGTCGAGGAATATATCGCCCATCGGGGGCGTATTCCTCGTCTTCGGGCTCGTCGTCATCTTCCGTGTTGGCCATTACAAACTTTTTGCTCAATTCAACAAATTCCTTTCGTTTTGATGAGGTTGAGAGACTATTTTTTAAGGCTAAAACTTAATTATAAAATTGTCTAATAGATACTGCATTAATTCATACCCATAGTGAAAATTTAACCTTTACAAGCTCCGCACCAAGTTTTATGTATGAGAAGAAATATAGGTTTATTTACGTCGAGTGCTATCGATATAGCCGAAGGCCATTCCACCCAATTAATATCATCTCCAAAACCTAAATTTCGGATGAAATGGTAATGTTTATTTATGTAACTCTTATTCTATGGTAATATTTATTTTTGTAACTCTTATTCTATTTACCGTGTGCTAAATCGGCGGCGCTATTTTCAGATGTAGCAAAGATCGCCGCCAATTGGCATAGCAACATCACCAAATATACAAGTCGTGCCATTTTATTTTTTGCCTAAACTTTAAACATAATCGAAAGTTTAAAAAAAATTTTATAAAATAAATTTAATTAAAAAATGACCGATGAATTAAATATGTATTAAAAAAACTGAAAAAAAGAAATTTTCAAAAAAATTTCTTTCAAAATTACAAAAAATATTAATTTTTTTGAAAATAAAAATACATGTATATGTAAAATACTTGAAAAAGATGTGGAAAAAGAGGAGAAGGGGGAAAGCGAGAATTGTGATTGGAATGGATATGCCGGATGAAAGCGATAGAAAGAAAGAAAGAAAAAGCTGGAAAAGAAAATAAACTAGAGGAAAATGAATAAGAAAATTGAAGAATATTTAGTAGAGAAAATGGGAGATAGAAATGGAAAAAGCAAAGCAAAGAAAGAGAATGATTATAAATATTTGGTTCAATCGAGGTCAAGGCGTCTCCTCCTCCCCGCATCACTTTATAAACTAAAAAAAATCGATCGCAAAAAAGTTGCGATTGATTTTTTTTTCAATCATTTTTTTAAATTTTTTATTAATAAAAGCTTAATGAGAAGAAAATAATTCATTCCTTTTTTTCTGAATATTCTATTTAAAAAATCAAATTTATGTTATGTAAAAAAATTGTTTTTTTTTCTTTAATTATGTGTATTAAGTTTAATATTATTATTTATTTACACAATTATTATTAATTACACAGTTATTAGTTGCGCAAAATTTATTTTAATTAACTACTTTTTCGGGAAAAAATTTTCATTAAAAATGGAAATTCGAAAAAAATAATTTTAGCTATTTGATTTAAAAAAATTTTTGAATCGATGACTTTTTTTGTATTAAATCAAATAACCATAATTAATGTTTTGAATAGTAAATTTATGGTTTAAAAAACGGAGTTTAAGTTGAATATTGCGCTATACATATTAATAATAATATTGGAATATTATGAGAGTTAAATGTGTTGTTTATCAATTGTTTACCTTAGTTCATGTATGAATCAATTCTAAAAATGTTAAAAAAATATCATTGCATTTTGGGCTAAATAAAAAATAAGAAGAAATGCCGATGAAATATCATTGCATCTCGTTTCTCTGGCAGTCAGCGAAATCCATCGCCGATTTTTCGCCAATACATCGCGAGCTATATAAGCGAAAAATTCAATCGCACCTCCAACAATCAATTGTGGTTGTGTTCACTGATTGCGTGATTTCGATTCCGGTTTGACTCAGCCAAGCTAGAGTTAAGCGAATACCAGTGTTTGTGGTTCACTGGACCCTCTGGGCACCATTCCCAGTGGCCTCTTCGGAGGTTCGGTACGTCCCACAGCTAACTGAGTCAGCCGGATGAGAAAGTATTGTGATGGTGCGCAACTATGATTCCACATGACACAACGAACCCGCAATTACGCCGGTGTGCGAAACGCGAACTGTTGGCTTGCTTGGCCGGATCCGCCCTCTTTCGATAAGACCCGTTGCCCAAGATACCGTGGCAGTCGTGGCATAGTCGCGTATAATCGTGGCATTGTCGTGGTTTAGTCGGATCGAAGATTGAGTAATGATCTCGGTCGCACCAACCTTTTGCCATTTTTTCAAATTTTTGAAATTTTTCGAATTGGTCTCATACTTTAAAAAATATACATAATAAATATGTAGTGATTTATTTATACATATAAAAATATTTAAATGAATATTCAATCAATTCAGAATTATAAATTCAAATAATTAAAATTCAGTAAATAAAAATATAGATAAATATTTTTTGGAATTCTTTCAATTTATTTATTTTCAAAGTTAAATTGCTTTTATAATTTTTATTTTGTCTGACCGATTCGTTAGATATGAAACTTTACTATTTTTTAACAATCCTTTTGTTCTTAATATCCGCTTCGGTGAGATCCGCACCTCATACATTTGATCTTTCTGAGCCCGTGGAAACGGATTCGACTGATAATCAAAAGGAATTGAAATGTTACGATAGTTACGACTGCCATCCGGGATCACGTTGTATTGATCACCATTGCAACACGCCAACTACGCCAGATCCCCATCATTTCTGCATGCACAATACCGACTGTTCTGAGTGCTATTTTTGCCTGGGCAAAATGTGCCTCCGACGCGACGAAAATGAATGCGTTTTTGAAACAACTCTTCCAATTGATAAGTGAAATTTCTTTATGTTTAAGACGAGGAAAGTTAGCATTTATTCTATATATGAATTTTAATATTTTTTTATTTGTTAAAAGAAATAAAATTATAAAGCAAATTTTTATTCTTAATTTTTACCCAAAAACACCACGCCGATATCATCTTGATTGTTGGAGTGATGTGATATTTATTTATATTTTTTATTACTTAAATAAAATTCGATTATTCATTCCATCGATTTGATGCTATTTGTTTATAAATATTAGATAATTGATATTTCATAGTATTTAATTGCGAAAAAATAAAAATTTTATTTAAAAAAGGCGAAAATGCAGATCAAAATTAGAATTTTATAGGCATTTTTGAGCTGATTTGTTCAATGAAACTAATCGAATACAAGATTCAAAGACTGTTGGTTTTGTCCTTCCACATTTTTTACCACGCATTTGTACTTGGCCTGATCCTCCTTTTGGGGGCCACTGATTTCGAGTAGAAATTGTATGCCATCTTTCTCTTTGTCGTCCGGCTTTGTGAGAATCTTTATACGATCCGAGGATTTTATTGGCTTATCATCCTAAAGTTCAAAGTTAAGGTCGATTAATGGCCTATATAAAATAAATTAATATCCCATCTCGTTTCATCACATCGCCGATTTCACATTTTTTAAAGCATAGTTTTCTTAATCAATTTGGTTTTATTTTAAAAACATATATGTAAATTTTCTAATAATATTTTCCCGATTCTATTGATATGTGCGTTCAACCATACCTTAAACCATTCAGCACTAAGTTCGAGATGTGACTTAGCGCGGACCTTGATCGAAATAATATTCCCTCCGTCCTTTTGCACGATTTTCGGTTTATCGTAAAATTCGGGGGCATCTATAAAATCGATAACTTTTGACAATTTTTCACATTTTATTCAACTTTTGTAAATTTAAATTCGTACTTCCCGATTGGACGGTGAATGTACAAAAATTTTCCTTCTCGTCTGTACTCGTAAAGACGGCTTTATAAGTTCCTTGCAACGATTTGTTGTATTTCTATATAGAATATTATTCATATTAACTACTCTAAATTCGGAATGATAAGCCGCCTTAACGAAGTGTAAAAATTCAAATATATTTCACTTTCTTTGAAAATTATTTTTGCTTTTGAAATGTTTTGAAATGTGAGATGTGTAAAATAATGTGAATGAACCCCAGAAACGTGTGACTAAAACAAAACATGTCTATGAAAATGCAAAAAAAAAAACATGAAAAAATTGCAAAAAATTTTCAAAAAAAATTTGAAGATTGAATTTGTTTCAAGTCAAGTTTGTTCTATAAGCAGCGGCTTATCATTTCGAACTTAGGGTAATTATAAACTTCATAAATGTAAACACCAAAATTTCAATAAAAGAAATAAATTGACTTGAAATTTCCATTTATGGATTATTTTGATCGAATCCAATTTAGAATTTTCACATAAGTCGAGCAATTATAGAATTCAGTATTTACAATTTGCATTAAATTTAAAATTAACCATAAAAACTGCCAATTTCCAATTTTATACTAATTTTATAAACAACACAAAAGTTATTATGTGATTGTCAAACCCGAATTTCGCCGGTGTATTTCTTTCGATTGCCACCTTCCTCGGCGCTTCGGAACTTGTACGTCTCTGTTTCGCCGATTTCTTTATCGTTAAAGAACCATTTGGTTTTAGTAGAATCCGCGTTTGAGACCACACATTCCATGAACACGCTTCCGCTTTCCTCGTTGTGAGTAATTTTCGGTTCGCCGTGAATGCTCGGCGGTGCCATTTCCTACACTCATTTTCAATCAATTTTTATTTTTAATATTTTAGGATTTTATTATATATGATTAGATTCTGGAAGAGTTCAAAAAATATTTAACTTTTTATATTTAAGTTAAGGCAATACAAAATTCTAAAAATAAAAAATTGATGAAACTAAAAAAACTAAAATTATCATACATATGTATAAATAAGATTGGATATTTAATATGCAAGTAATGTTAAATATTTTCACTAGAATAGATATGTATTTATAAAGCAATATTTTGCATTTATATATAAACATAAAAACGTTCAAACGTGAGTAATCAAGTGATAAAAGAGTCAAAAATAGTGATTTTACTCATGGGAGCTGTTAGCATCATAGTTTCATATACATCATTGTGATTCATGCAGTTGGCGTGCATACATGTCTCGTACGCGTTCAACCAAAGCGTTTGATTCTCTCGACGTGCTTGGTATTGTTTTTTTGTGTTTTAATCTCTTGATTATTGAAGCAAGATTTTTTCCCATATACTCAAGTTCCCAATTTCTTTCTTCCCATTTTTCAATATATATATTTTTTCTCGGACTTTTTCACATTTAGAAATTATACATATTTTTTCACAATTTTTTTTTCTTAAATAAATTTTTTAAAGGCTTTTTTCAAATGTTTCAAATGCGTGAAAAACTTCAACTTTTAAATTTTAAGTTTATTTCTTTTCTCTAAAATTTTATTCACCCATTTTAATCGATGTTCTCAACTTAAGAATTAGAAAAGTTCATTTTTTAAGCATGTGCTCATTAATCAATTTATCGAGAGATTGATCGATTTTTTATAAACATGTGAAAATATTTTTCGAATTAAAAATATTTATTCTAAAATATTTATAATAAATATTTTTAGAATTTCATAATAATCTAGTATTTAAATTAAGCAAATTTTTTAAGAAAAAAATTAGCACAGAAAGAAAAAATTGTAATATAAATGGAAATTAAAAAATTTTTAAAAAAAATCCACCCGTAAAATATGGAAAGTTATTACGATAAATGTATAAGAAATTAGATAAAAAAAGTTAACTAATCTAGAAATAATTTTTTTTTGATTGTACTATTTACATAAATGCCATATTTGATTGGGGCAACTCAACATTTTATGTTTTAGCTCATGCGCAAGCTTTAATTATCAGCTCTGGTTCCTAGGCTATTGAAAGGGACACTTATAACGTTTCATATGAATTAAGTTTAAGTCTAATCCTTTCACACGACACTCGTCACATACGAATTTTTAGACGAGCCATTATTATTTTTATTACTACTATTTCTAACAAAATCAGAGTTGTTTCCATTGTTGTTATTGCTGTTGTGTGGTGGCCAATTTGTGTTGACTGGACCACTTGTTAGTACCACATTTTTGATGACATTCAAGTCGTGTGCGTCGACCGGAAATTTATAGCCGCCGTTATTTTCAAGGTGTTTTCGCGTGAGGGTCTTTTGCATGTCGCCATCAGGAAAATACAATCCGTTACTGTGATAATTAACGCCTGCCATTGGCTGTTTTTGGCTCATTTGCTCATGTGACACAAGGCCGACTTCGTTCATTTTAATTGCCCCAAGAATATTTGCTTCAGCCAATGTTTGGTCATTTAAATTAGTGTCTGCAGGCAGTGTTGGTGTCGTAGAATTAACATCGTTTTCTCGGCTTGTACCACCATAGAAATAGCTACCATTCGAAGAGGTTTTTGCGCAGCTCAGCGTGCTTACCGTTGTATTTGTATCAGCGCTTATGGCGCTGCTACTGTCCCGACTTATTCCACCTCCGCCTGACGCCGATTCACCGCTGGCATAACTCGGACTGGGCGGCATTTTCGAAGTAGTCTGGCAGTTTTCTTCCTGAAAATATATCCAATGCATTGTTTATTACATAAAAAAGATGAGATTTATTTTTTTAAATATTTATTTTGATTTAATTGAAATATAAGTATCCTAGTTTTTCTGCCAGTCTTAAACACAATTTATTTTGGGCTAAATAAAAAATAAGAAGAAATGCCGACGAAATATTATAGCATCTCGTTTCTCTGGGAGTCAGCGAAATCCATCGTCGATTTTTCGTAAATAGATCGCGGGCTATATAAGCGAAAAATTCAATCGCGCCCCCAACAATCAATTATGGTTGTGTTCACTATCGCATGATTTCGATTCCGGTTTGACTCGGCCAAGCTAGAGTTAAGCGAATACCAGTGTTTGTGGTTCACTGGACCCTCTGGGCACCATTCCCAGTGGCCTCTTCGGAGGTTCGGTACGTCCCACAGCTAACTGAGTCAGCCGGATGAGAAAGTATTGTGATGGTGCGCAACTATGATTCCACATGACACAACGAACCCGCAATTACGCCGGTGTGCGGAACGCGAATTGTTGGCTTGCTTGGCCGGATCCGCCTCTTTCGATGAGTCCCATTGCCCAAGATAACTTGGCAGTCATGGCATAGTTGCGTATAATCGTGGCATTGTCGTGGCCTAGTCGGATCGAAGATTGAGTAATGATCTCGGTCGCACCAACCTTTTGCCATTTTTTCAAATTTTTGTAAAAATTTCAGAGATATCCGATTATTACTATAATTCTAAATAACATCATTTGATACCTTGTTGAATGTTAGTCCATTTGTTACGTTTAAATTTTTTTTGTCAGTTTCGCCATATGTTTTAATTCCGTCTTCGTTAAATGACACAAATTTTCCATTTGAATTATTGTAATTGTCGTTTATTTGCGATTTTTGTGCGTTTCTAAATGGTAAAAATATTTAAAAAATTACAATTATACATATATGAATAGGCCTATTAATAGGAAACCAATCTTCAGCTGAATTTTGTTACAATTATGGTATTAAAATGAGAGATATATTACCTATTTTTAAGATCTACGGAATGAAAAGTTGGTCGTCGATCATTGTCGAGCGTATTGCGTTTCTAAATGATTTAAGTTTTTTTTAAAACTTCGAATCTAATGCTCTTATTCTTATCTCCTAAATTAATATAGAATCTAAATTATAAAAAGTTTTAATTTTTGAGAGACTTTAAAATATAAAAAGTCAAGTATTATTTTCTCACCAAAGTCCCGAAATTTGAATTGGTCTGGGAAAAACGCCGTCGAGGATTTTTCCGCAGACCGCCGCCCGCACTCAGCGTCGTGCCAACGCTGACCACCGACGCGTTTTCATGATCTTTAACGTCAATAGTGTTGTTATTATACTCGGTATATGATGCGGAAGCGTTTGTCGCGTTTCCGTACACACCCGCAACTTTATTAGTTGGTCCTACTCGCGTCAAAGTGGACATATTTGAGACAGGTAATTGGATATTATTGGAGAGCAAATTAGACTGCTGTGGCTGAGCTTGTCTCAATGTACATGTACTACCGTCAGCGACATAGCTATAGTCGCCATTCGGCTTATAGGTTTGGTAATTGGTTTGGTACATCAAATGCTGCTGTTGAGCTGCTTGAGGCTTTATGCCACCATATAGTGTTCCATACTCAACATTTCTGCCACTTTGAAAGGATGAATATTGCGTTCCATTCGTTCGCTAAATTCATTATTTTTAAATTTAAATTCATTATAAACTCAAAATTTTCAAAAGAGCTTAAATTTTGATTACCTTAATTGTGCCGAAATTTGCGCTAGCGGTGAGACTACTGCCCATTATGGGTCGCATTGCTTGTCCGTTACCAGGATTCGGCGGCAGCGAAGTCATATGATAATGGTAGGGCGCTGCAGCAAGCGGAACGCTTTCTTGTTCCTGTCTCGTAACCATGGGATTTCTTTCAATTAGCCGACTCATTTCGGGGGTTCTCTCGCCTCTTCCATCATTGCAATTTTCGATTGGAATTCGTCTTAATTTTTTTATACTTTATTTAAAAGTATAAAAAGTTACTTTTAAAACATTTTATCAATTTAATAACAATAATTTTTTGTAAGCCCGTTGGAATATATATAAAATATATAACTTATTACCTGCTAGCTGGCGACTGATTTGATCGCATCCAGTATGTGTCTTCATCTCCACAATGCTTAACAACCTGACGCATAATTGAAGGTTTTGCAATTGGATCATCAGTTACAAATAGCTACAATTTATTTCATTTTTTAAATTATTTTTTAAAAATTGCCTTCCTTAAAACTGCCCCTTCCGTCCAGCTCAGCTCAGCTAATTTTAAATTATTATATAGTATAACAAATTTTCAATTTTGAAGAGCTAATTATTAATTTTATTTTATTAAGAAAAATTAAAATTTGATTTTAACTCATTTTTTTAGTCTTATAAAAATTTTTTTATAATGTATTTATTATTGATGCATTTATTATAACAGTATGAGTAGTCTTGTAAATGTTCATTTAAAAAAAAAAATCAAGGCAAACATGATCACGATGCATAACGATTAGAGCGTTTTTCAATTCAGTAATGCCTCGTGTTTGTGAATTCCCGTCGGCGGTGTGTAGGGCGTCTTGTAGCGAAAGAATTTCACGAACGTTATGTATAACACGAAAATGCCATTCGCGCTTCATCGTGAGTGCAATCCACATAATAATCCACCCGAATAAATAAATCACGTCGACCACAATACAGGATAGAATAAGCGGCTTTTCTTCCTGCTAAACTTGAAGAAAATTTGAAAATATTTAAGTTCAAGAAAGCATATATTTTTAAATTAATTTACTTGATAGAGACGGGTGAGTGCATGAAGTGTTGGCAATTTTGCGGCCACGATCAATAACAGTACTATAATTGCAAATATGTTAGGACCATATCCATCACAAGACATTCCATTAGCTAAATTATCCTTTGATTTTAGTCGTAAGTTTCTTCGACTGACTAAAAAAATCATGCCTCTTAATAATGGTTAAAAAATTTATAATAAAAAAGATTTGGTCTTTGACAGCTTATAATCTACATAGTTATAATTCAAATTATTAATTAGGAAAAAAATTGAAATTCTACTGGAATCGTCATGAGGATGCGCTAAGGCGGAGCGTGCCGACTTTAGGCGACGATATTTTATCAAATTTATAATGTATTTATTGTAACCATATGAGTAGAACACTGCCGTAGATATATGCATTAGCACAATTGTCACAATAAATGTTGTTATAATCCCGAACGGATGATAGACAATACGTGGCCTTAAAGACCATAAATATTGCCCTAAAACATGAATAATTTTTTTAAATAGCTAAATGGATTTAAATAGCTAAATAAATTTGTCACCAGTAATATTTATAATATTTTTACTTTTATTCAACTAATGAAATACTAAATAAATTCTCTCTTACCAATTCCTACTGGCCGAATACTAAAGTAATTGGTTTCTTGAACGCGATACAATATGCTAAAACTCAAATATGTATATATTACGGCCATCATATGAATGAGAAGATGAAGTGAAAAGCAAAGGCTGAACGCCTTGCTCAATCTCCAGAACGTGGACGGATAAGCACAAGAGTAAGATATGAGAGCAACGACAAGATTCACAAATTCCAAAGGTATACCGAATAGCCTTGCGTGCATAAGTACTATAATAATCATAATGATTAAATAAAAATTTATATAGCTAAAGTTTTACTTAAATAAATCTTTTTAAATTTATTATTTTTACAGAAATTACTTGGCAAAAGATTCGGCGCCATTGGCGACTCGGCCAACTCGTCAGATGTGATGCGAAAGCCTTGCAGACGCGTGTCGCCCATGGGCAAATTTGTCACCAGTTGACGAGATCGATGATAGGCAAAGTCGAGTTCCGTGTTGAGGAAATCGCCTTAATTTTAAATATTATAATAAAATTGTAAAAACTATTTTTAATTAAATTTACCCGAATTTATAAAGCCAAATCTGTAGAGTTGAGCCAACATAATTTGTTGCGCAAATAATTGACAAATCGCTAAAATGATATGAATGGTTGATGGCAACGGTGGTGCGTGCATCCAACATGATCGCAGCCAATGGCATATGCAATATACTGTAATAAAAAATAGTTTCGACTCTAATTATGATATGAATTTGTATGCTTGTATATGTCTGTATGCCTATTATTCTATAGCTATATGTGAATGCAAATTTACTGCATCTCGGCCTAGTTCCAACACGTCGTTGTGGCGTTAACTCAATGATTCTCTCTGAACGCGAGCTAATTTGTTCGTTATCGCCAGCCAAATTACCCGACTTGAAAATGCCAAATGCCGCAAACAATACCTATAAAATAGTTGAAATTTTTTAATGTTAATATATTAATATTTATATTAAAAAACTTACTAAAAGCGGAATACAAGTTGTTAGTACGGTAACGTAAACGGTTAGCCACTCGTATGGATACGATCCATTTGGCCATTTCATTTCTGTGTATAATCGATAACGATGCAAGCCCAAATACAATAAATAAAGTTGCACGACAACACTCAACACCGTATACCAGATAAATGCTAGATGATTCAACCGTATTCGTAACACGCAGCCCATCGCGTGAAAAATAATTGGCCCTTTCAATATGTGTAAAAAAAATTTTAGACTACATATCCACAGGATTCTGATAAAAAAATTTTTTGCCTAAATTGCAGATTTGTTTTGTATTAAAGAATATGAAAAAATAAGTAGAAAAAATAAAAATTTTAACGGAACAAATAAATTTTGGCATTGCTTGTTAAATTATAATTTCAATTAAAATCTGACTTCATATATGTGAAAATCAATTTTTTAAAGAATTTTGAAGAAAATTCAAAATTAAAAAAAAATGAAAATGAATTCAAAGCATTCCAAAAAGCGTAAATTCTTCACAAAAATCAAAAAAAAAAAAAGAAATAAAAAAATAGCAAAAAATAAAAATGTAAAAGCAAAAGAAATGAGAGAAAAATTGAATTTCGAAATGATCGGAAATTACAATTTAGAAAATTAGAAAAATAACAAAAAATTCTCTTATTATTGATCAATATTTCTCCATTTACAAATTTATATTATTATTATTATTTATTGGACAAACAGGTACAATAGGTACACTAACGTTGTCATAATACAGCGAAATTACAAAGATAATAAAGTCAATAAAGTCAATAAAACTTTTGGTTTAATTATAACAATAAGGAAAGAAAAGAAAAGAGAAGTACAATTAGAAAAAAGAAGAGAGAGAAATACAATTATTCATTAATTTATTTAGAATACAATTATACATAAATCACTTCCTCACCATAAGCCTGGGTTTTGGGGATTTTCGCTTTAACCAGTCGTTTAGAGAATACTTTTGAATTATTACTGAGAATTATTTTTTCAGATATTTTATTCCAAGGATTAATTGTTCTGACAAAAAAATTGTGATTTTTAGCAGAGGTATTTTGATTTCGCAATAATAGTACCTTTCTATTACTTATAATATTTTTTTGGAAGTACATTCAGGGATCAAGATGTGTTGAATGAGTCAGGATTCTATATACCATAGTTAAATCGAGTAAAGTACGTCTACTTTTAAGGTCTTGTAAATTACACATTTTTAATTTTTTTTCATACTTAATTTTTAATTTTTTTTTCATAGTTAATTCCACATTTCTTAAAAGCTCGATAAATAAATGTCTTTTGTACTTTTTCAATTCTATTTATTATAGAAAAAATTAAATAAATTTGAATAAATTTTGCAATGTAAAAAGTGAAAAATGAAAATAATTTCAAAAAAATTTTTTTGCTAATTTTGCTAATCGAAAAAATATATTCATAATATACACAAATAAAAATTGCACATAAAATAAATACATGAATTATGTATAAATATAAATGTATAATGTGCTTAAAATATACAAAAAAGGAACACAATTAGGTTATTCAATTTGATTTTAAAAATAGGAAATTTTAGAGCTCTATTTTTTATGTAATGTGCCAACAAATTAACTTAATTGGGTTAAGACTAAACCTAATGGTATTTTTCTTTATTTTTTCTACAATTTTGCAAAATTTAATCTTATTGGTTTATTGAAAAAATTTTAAATTTATTTAAAATTGAAATTGTGTCAAGAAATTTTCGAATTTTTGACGCGTTACGCCATTATTTTATCATAGAAATTTTGCTGCCAAAATTTCGAAGGAAAAGTTTTCTCTTGAGTAAGCTCATAAGCTCACATTTGTCCATCCATTCGCTAATGAAGGAAAATTAAGTGAACAATAAAATAACAACAAAACAGCAAATAAAAAAAATAAACGCAAACGGCAAATAAATGGAAAAATTGACCGATGATGACAGCGATAATGATGTATTATTATTCATGACGTGTGATTTGTGATCTAATAAGTAGAGAAACGAATAAAAAATATTCAAAAAGCAACAATACTTGAATCGTGTGATGGAAAATGATAGATGAGAGTGAAAATGATGTAGCTGGAAAATTTAGTAAACTTGAGGAAAATGATTTCATTTTATCCGGAATATAATTAAATTCCGCTCGGGAGATCACACCCATTATAAATACAATGTGACAACTTACCATTACCAGCATTATAAGGACAAGATAAATATAATTTTACGCTGATAATTTCCATTCAATTATCACACATTTAAAAACAATTTTTAAATTTGCTTTAAAAGTTTTGGGAAAAGTTAATTTAGCGAAAAAAAAAATTTATTTTGGATTTTTCAAACTTTTTAAGGGGACGAGAACTAAATTTTTACGTGTGATGTAAAATAAGAGAAAAAAATGTGAGAAAATTTGAAAATTCACAAAAAAATTGTTTTTACTTTTAAAAATGAGAAGAAATGGAATCAAATGTCCGCTCTCGAAAAAATATTAGGAAAATTCGTAAAAATAAGAAATATTAGCAAAAAGTGACTAATGAAGCCAATATAGTTAATTAAAATTTTTATACGTAGAAAAATGGAAATATTAACATGTGCAGTATATTTAATGTTGGGATTTAAATTGGGATTTAAAGATTAAAGACCAAAAAGTTCATTCTCGAAAGATTCTAAATTTGTGGACTTGGAATTAGTGAATCATAAATTGAAAAAAGATCTCCATAAAGTAAAAGTTTGAATTTTAGATAAGAAAATTATTGAAGTTGAAGTTTATAAATTGAAATAGGATCTCTACATTACTTTTTTATAAACAAATTTCATAAATTATTTTTTAACAAAATCATTATTAGCAAAATCATCATTGGCAATACCATTGACAACATCACCTTCGTCATCGTCATCATTATCATCATCATGAGCAGCGAGGAAAAAAATTTAATTAAAAAGCGGAAAATGTCACTGTGAAAAACTTTTTTTGCTGTTTGAAAAAAATTGGTCCTCACGGCTTTTCAAAAAGTCACTTTTACTTTCTTTTCTCTTCAATTTTTCGAATTTTAAAAGAAAGGAATTGAAAAGAAAAATTTAAAGTGAATTAAAAAATTTTTTGCGGATTTAAAATTTGTACTTTTCGCTGTTATTTTTAAATCAAATTGGCGTTTTCCGTTGGTTTATTTTGAGAAAAATTTTAGTAAAAAACAAAAAAATAAGCAAAATGTAAATTCTTTATCAATAAAAAATGGAAAACATGTCATAGGTAATTAATAAATTTGTATTGAGTAATTTAGTCCAAAAATAAAGTAAAAAATATAGAGATTTATTCAGAGAAAGTATCTACAAATTTTAAATGCAATTCGATCAGTGCAAAATTCTAAATCTAACTTAATAAAAACAGAGCTCAGCTAAAATCTCAAATTTTCATTTTTCTCAGACTTTGGAACCTTGATAAAATGGAATTCAAGAAATATGAAAATATTTTAAAATATTCAGCAAAATAAAGGATTAAGAAATTTTTTAAAAGTGTTATTTAGCAAAAAAAAATTAAAAAATTTTGTATAAATTCACATGAGAAATGCAAATTATTGTGGATAACAACAAAATATATAAAGAAATTGAATGAAAAACAATACCAACAACAATGGCGAAAATCAAACGAAATTGAATAAAATGAACAACAAAACAAACAACATTTTCTACAAATTATTTTTTAATTAGCGCCAGAGATTTGAGAAAAGTCTTATTAGTTGACTGGCTAGTTGGGCTCTCTCTTAAAGTAAGAATATTTTTCTATTAATTCACTCTGGCTTTTAAAGTAAGATTATTACTTGTTTTCTAGCTTACTCTCGCTTAGAGTAAAAAAGCTATTACTTATTCGTTAGCTGACCCGAACCGACTATTTCTTTTTTACTTATTCCATTCTATCTATTAAGTTACTCGTTATGGCAAAGACCTAAGCATAAGCTAAACACGGTCAAAAGAAAAAAAAATAGAAAAATGGCTTAGGCTTAACGCTTAACAAAACATGATAATTAAAAATGGAATAAGAATGAGAATGTAAACAAAGAAAAATAGAAAAAGCAAAAAAAAGCAAAATTGTTATTCAGAATTATGTTAAATGCGAATAAAATTTAAAAAAAAAAATTTATCAAAAATGAACAAAACATATGGAGTGAATGAATAATATAGAAGTAATAATTCAAACTAGGCAACACAAAGTTCTGTATAAAAAAATAGAATAGCAAAAAATTTTGAAATGGCAAAGCCTAGCGAAATAATGCTCATTTCACTGCCAAAATGCTTGCTATTTTATTATTTTTATGGAAGGTCGTGAAGAAATTTGGTTATTAGAGAAGTTTTTAAAAGATACAACATCGCATGAAGAAAAAAGCTGCATTCTTTTATACGCTCTGGCCAAGAGGACGAAAATATCGCATTTCATAATGTATTTTACGCATGCTTTTTTGTATAGGCGCACAAGCGCGTTCAAGAGTAATAACAACTAAAAATCAAAAATTTGTATATGAATGTATAGCTTCATATATGGGTATATGTAGGTATTTAGCCTTTATCTTCTCTCGCATACGCATTGATAAATGAAATGACATAATTTTTTATGTAAAGAGACTTTGAATCCCATAGAAATATGTATATTTTAAATAAAAGGGGCTAATGAAAAGTCATTTACAAAAATTGTGAGAAGAGTGAAAATACAAATGAACTGATCTGAAACATAAAAGTAAAGACGAATCCTTATGGGGGAATACATGAATGAGAATCATGAAAAATTGTTATCACAATTGTTTTTCTTTTTTTGTCTTTTGTTTTCCTTTTTTTATTGCTTTAAGCTCTTCAGTATTTTATGCCATTTGAGTGGAGGTAATTCGCAACATTTTTTACGTATGATTACTTTTACTTCAAAAAAAGTGCGTCAAAGGTTGTATTTTTTCTGCCTTTTGCATTTTTTGCCACTTGGCTTTAAAAAGTAAAGAAAAAGAAGGAAATGTCCATTTAAAGATTTTTTAAAAAGTTGTGCTTCACTTCAAAAAGATTAATTCGAAAAACAATTTTCTGGCAAAAATACACAAAATATTTGGAATAATTAATGTTTTTTTCTCAAAAATTAACCAAAACGATACAATTTTAAGCAAAAACAATATATAACTTAAAAAAGAACATTGAAAACCATATAATAAAAGCCATTTTGTTTTTAAATTATGATTATAATTTGTTTAGTTAAATCAAAATTATTAGCTTGGCAAAAAAGTACTTCGACAAAAATTTCAAAATTCTAAAATTTTCTGGAAATAATTCAAATAATTTTATAAGTTTGATAGCCTTGTAGAACATTCTCGAAACTATTATTATATGAGTATATAAGGACACGCGCGCAGAGTTTCGTTAATTTTCACTAATGATTAGTAAAGACCATATTCGAGCTATCATCTACTACGAGTGGCTCCAAAGCAAGAGTGCAAGCGCGGCTGCTGCAAATATCAACAGCATAATTGGTGAAGGGACTGTTCATCGTGCGACGGTCAACAATTGGTTCAACCGCTTTGCGAACGGAGATACAAGCCTTGAAGATCATCTGTGTGTTTGGTGGGATGCGAAGGGACCGATCTACTACGAGTTGCTGCCCGTAGGCATGACTGTCACAGCTTCTGTGTACATCGATCAGCTCCAGAAATTGGCTGATGCAATGCAAGAAAAACGTCCAAGACGTTCAACAGTTCACTTGCTCCATGACAATGCTCGACCACACGTTGCTTCCTTCACCCGCCAAAAATTAACCGAACTTGGCTGGCACACGGTTGCCCATCCGCCGTACTCACCGGACATTGCGCCTTCTGACTACCACCTGTTCCGACCGCTCAAGCATTATTTGCACGGAAAAAAGTTCGACAAGTATGACGACCTCAAAATGGCAGTCGACAACTTTTTTTTATCTCAGTCCTCTGAATTCTGGGAAAAAGGCATAGGTGCTTTACCTGATAAATGGGTAAAAGTTATTGATGTCAACGGTGAATATATGTATTGTTTAAAATTATTTGTTCTGAATAAAGTTATAAATAATTGAAAAAAAAGTTAAATTTTGTCGAAGTACTTTTTTGCCAAGCTAATATTTGTTACATTGACAATTTTACTATTTTATTTTATTTTACTATTAGATTACAAATATGAAAATTCTAATATTTTTTCATGAATAAACTTTTTTTCAAAACATTTGTCTGTATCTATCTTGTAGAGTGTTTAAAGCGCTATCTAATGCTTCTTGAATTTTTAAAAAAACTCTGAATTGATTGAATATTCATTTAAATATTTTTATATGTATTTATTACTATGTATTTATTATGTATATTTTTTAAAGTATGAGGCCAATTCGAAAAATTTCAAAAATTTGAAAAAATGACAAAAGGTTGGTGCGACCGAGATCATTGCTCAATCTTGGACCCAACTAGGCCACGACAATGCCACGACTGCCACGGTATCTTGGGCAACGGATCTTATCGAAAGAGGGCGGATCCGGCCAAGCAAGCCAACAGTTCGCGTTCCGCACACCGGCGTAATTGCGGGTTCGTTGTGTCATATGGAATCATAGTTGTGCACCATCACAATACTTTCTCATCCGGCTGACTCAGTTAGCTGTGGGACGTACCAACACTGGGAATGGTGCCCAGAGGGTCCAGTGAACCACAAACACTGGTATTGACTTAACTCTAGCTTGGCCGAGTCAAACCGGAATCAAAATCATGCAATAGTGAACACAACCATAATTGATTGTTGGGGGGGGAATTGAATTTTTCGCTTATATAGCCCGCGATCTATTTACGAAAAATCGGCGATGGATTTCGCTGACTGCCAGAGAAACGAGATGCTATGATATTTCGTCGAGATTCGTTTTCATTGTACATATAATAAATTTGATTCAAAACTGGCTAGAGAATTGAGATATTACCCAATAATATTTCGACCTGAGCATCAATGGCTCACGGATTGGCGGAGGAGAAGTTCACAAAACGAGAAGAAGTGTGAAAATGGCATGATGAATGGATTGCGTTGAAACAACCGAAATTTTTTTTTTTTGATGGAATTCATAAGTTGCCCATAAATTGGAATAATGTTGTTTTTAATAATGGTTGTTATTGTTAATAAAAGTAATTGAAAATTTTTTGAAATTTTAATTTTTTGAATCGTAAAAAGACGAACTTTCATATTTTTACACCTAATAATATGGAATATTAATCACTTTACATGAAATGGGCGCTACGATCGCCAACAGAAAAAAAACGAAAAATACAAATTCAAATAAAATTCATATTATAAATATATTAGCATTTTGAACTCGTTAAAATTGGAAAATCATTTTGATTATTTATTGATATTTAATAGATTTAAAAATAGATATATTTTTTTAATTGACTATTGAAATCTTGAAACTCGACTATGATCTTCTTGAATCTAAATATTAAGAAGTTTTACACTTAAGACAAATTTAAGTTGGGCATGGACTTAATGTTAACTTTTTAATTCCTCAAATTCTGATAACATCATTTTTCTTTTAAATTTATATTTTAATTTTAATGAAATATTTTTTTTCTGATTTTAACGTCATTTTTCAGTGTTAATAGTTTTGTAAATGAAAATATTTCCGAACATATATTTAGATAAGCAAATTTTAAATTTTAAAAATTGAATATGAAGAATCGATCGTTTTATCGTCATAAGTCGGAGAAAATTGGAAAAATTTACCATTGAAGCCATTTTTTGCCTCATTTTTTCTCGACAAATATGAAAATTATTATTTCTGAATTTGAATTTCTTTTGCCATTTTCAATATTATGGCTTTTTCAAATTGGTGCTGTATTCAAGTGCAATTTTTTTAAATCACATTTTTTAATTACTCCACAAAACTCATATCCCAATACATCAGAAAACACGAGATTCCAGAATTGGTGTTAATAAAAATATTTCTCAGATATGATTAATAATAAGTGAGTTACGAGCCTTTGGGCTAATTTATTTAAGATAACAGTGAGCGACGTGAACATGAGTTCCGCCCTCACGTGTTGTCCATTCAAAACAATTTATCAAAACGTAAACAAATACGTTTGTTTGGGTGCATTGAACCTCCGCAAAATTTTGTTTAAAAATTTATAAAAAAGTAGAAAAAAAAAATTTGGGAAAGAACACTTTTATTTATTTATTTATTTATTCTAAATTTTGAATAAATAAATATGCCAACCATATATTTTATAGTATTAGGGCATATAGAGACATTTGAGCTAAAAATTTTCTTAGTGACTCATTTCGAATGCATGACAATTTTTGTTTTTGCTTTATAGCTTTTATAAACGTTCTGCTTATACTTAAGGTGATTTTTATTAATGGACTATTTGGCTTTGTTGAATGAAAGTGGAATATATAAATATGAATAAGGGAATCATTTCGAAACACTTCTCTAAATCCTTGAGCTTGTTCTTTTATAATGGGCTGAACAGAAAAGTTTTCGGCAAAAATAGAGAAAAATTAATTTGTTTTTATCAAACAAGTTTTCCGTAGACCAAATAATATTTATTATATGAATATTCTTCTTTCTAAATATACATTTATTTTTTCGTAAAAAAGTTAATAGAATATTTATATCATCTGAAAATGAGGATCCGTGTGCTAATGATGGAGACAAAACAATAATAATAACATAACAATAAATAATAAAAAGAAAAGACAGAAAACGAAAAATGGAGTAAAAATGAAAAAAAATTCGTGTTAATGTTCATTTTTCATTTGATTTCTAAACATTTTTATTTTCAATATTTTAGCAGAATTTTCATAGTCCAATTTTTGATTCAAATATTAATTATATCTTAAATTTCGTGTGCCTTTTGAGTAATTTTTGGATTTTGAATTATTCTAAAAATTGAAATTATTAAAAATTTTGATCTTTTTACATTTTTTTGAAAAGTAAAAATTTATTAAAAATTTTGAAATTAAAAGTATACTCCATTTTCGATGGTTCCATTTTCAACATTACTATAAGACCATCTTTTTTAGATAGACAAAAAAAGCATATTTTAGTGAGATTTTTTCATAATACACTTTTTCGGATATTTTGTTGCCGAAATCCATTCAATTTATTCCTTCATTTGTTTTAATTTCAATTTGGTTATCTTAATTTATTAGATTTTTGCTTATTTACTCTTTGGCCCTTTACTCTTTTATTTGACTGATATTTTTAAAAATTCAAAAATCTCTTCAAAAATGTTTCAAAATATATTTTTGGTTCAAATAAGATTTTAAAGGCTTAGTTCGTTTCGCTTTGATAATAAATTGAAAAAAAACAATAAATCTAATTATCTAAAATTGATTATCTTATAAGCTTTAATCATGAAAATTTAGACAATTTTTTAATTTGTTAATTTTAATTCCCAAATATTTTTAATAAAAAAATTTTCTCAATGGTTTTTTTAGAATAATATAAATAATAAAAAAATAATATTTACAATTTTATACTTCTCAGAAATAATTCTCCGTATTTTTTTTAATTTCCCCTTTACCTCCTCGATGATGATATCATTTGCCATCACCGTACTGTCGCGCTGTCAACGCTTTCATCACGATATTTATCATTAAACTTCTTTATTTCTTTGATTTAACTTTTTTAAAGCTTTATAATACTAATAATTCATTGAAGCACTTATCGTTATTCTTATTATTGCACTTTATCATCACGGTACATTATTTATTGCCATTATTACTAGTATAGTACTCTATCATTTGGTCACTATCTTTTTCTCATTACATCATCATCAACGTCAGCCACAGTGTGTTGTGTTTTAATAATTTTAATAATTTTCCTCAGCTTTTTCCTATCAAATTAATTGAAAATATACGAATTAATTTTACATTTCATTTTTTAACGATTGTTTCTCTCTCTCATCCAAAAAGAGGCTTTAAAAAATCGGATAATAAAAATTAATTTTGAACCATTTTTTATGTTTTTTTTTCAAACATATTATGAAATTTATTTAATTTTTTGGTTTAAATGAAACTCGATAGGCTTTGATATACTTTCAAATAGTCCATTTGCTTTTAAAGGACTAATAATAATACTAACAAGATCCATTAATGGCATTTATTCAGGAGCATTGCTATTGAACTGTTTGTGTTTAATTAACTATTTAATAAAAAATAATTTTTCTACAAATTGTAATTTAAGAAAATTTAAATGTCAACTTTTTCTTTTTATATTTGTAAAAAAACCTTTTTTGTAACTTTACATTTTTTTATTTTTTGCATTAGTTGTGGTTCTTTTCAATTTCGATATTTACATATTATTGTTTATTTTTTTTAAATTGAACTTAAAAAAATGTCAAAAATCACACAGCCAAAAAATGTTCCATTATTTTAATCATCAATATGAAAATTTCAATTCATTTTTTTTGAACTTTCTTTTGAAGTTATAAATTAAATACTTAATCTTTCAGCACAACGAAGTCAACGCAAATATCGAAAATTCACTATAAAATTTTTTAGAATTACATATAAAAATTGCATTTTGTCACAATTACAAGTTCTGTTTTAGTTCACTTGATAATGGCTAAAAGTAAAAACTATTACTCCGGCTTCATATTTTTTGTTCCAATCCAAAAATTTTAAATTTTAAGTTAGACTGTTTTTTCGACTTTATAATATATAAATTTAGATATTTATAATATATAAATTCAACATATAAATTTCATTATCATTGTATTTTATATAATTATCATTATAAAAACATTAAATTTTTAAAGTTTGAAATTAGAGAAAAATGTTTGACTCTTAAATGTCAAAATATTTCAAATTAAATTGTTAAGAAAATTTTATAAAAAATTTTAATAATTTCCTTGTTTTTTGAGATTTTGCATAAAATTTAATTTTATTCAAGAATTTTTAATTTAAAAATTAATTTGATATTTCCTTTGTTTATTAAATTAAAAAATTAATTTTAAATTTTAATTAAATTGAAAATAACTTTTTATGTTTTAATATTTTTTAGACTTTTTACTCCTACTTCAAAGTTTTGAATAAAATTATAACTATAACTATAACTATCAGTAGGTTTTAGGCCTAATTATTATTTTCATGATTATCGAATCACGAAAATTTATATGCCATTAGCACAAAATTCTGAAAAATACAAGTTAGATTTTAGTTTTCTATATTGAGTTCCAATTGAATTATAAACTATGCTATCTGAAAATTTTAATTTTTTTCTAAGCATTCTGGAATTTGAACTTGTAAAAGCTTAAATTCTATTCATTATTATTCCGAATAGTTTAATATATTTTTTCGCGAAATTTAATTGCAAATTTTGAAATTTTGTATTTTAACTCACAAAATGTCTTGCCATAAAAATTCTATTTTTATTGTAACTAATTAAGCCATTTTTTGTACAACTCAAATGATAATGATGCGTCAAAATTATTTTAAGACGTCGACTCTCTAATAATCACTCCAATAATTAGCTTTTATTTTATTTAATATATTCGAATTTAACTTTTTCAATATTTCGAAATTAACTTTTTTAATTAGTTAATTTCAATTTTTATTTGCCATTTTACTTTTTTTCATTTGCCGTTGAATTAATTTTTTAATTCTTATTTTTGTATTAATTTGTCCGTAAAGTTTTTCGACATAATACTTAAAAAATTTATTGTTGAAAGACTTTTTCCTGTAAATTTAATATACTTATAATAAATTATTGAAAATAATATCCCCTAAGTTATTGAATTATAAATATGATTATAATGAATATTTCATAAAATTTTTTGCGTATTTATTTTTTATTGCCGTTAAATTTACATTTTAAAAATATTTTTTAATATTATATATCATCATGCATTAAATTTTAGTAAAAAATGCGTTATTCCACGCTTCTGACCGCGATCTTTTACGCTTTGATTTTTATAATTCATACGATTAGTAGCAGGCAAATCTTCCTCGAAACAGCCGCTTCAAGCTATCAGAATCCGATTGAAGGTGAGTTCATTAATTCATTAGGTTTTAAAACTTCATTTTTTGTTTTTTATTTTAATTTTTAAATGGATTTTTTTAGTAATGGTTGGAGATAGTTGGCCAGGCTTGTCCACAGATTGGGATGGAATGCGCCGCTACCAGCCTCAAAAGCGCGCTCTGATGCGTCTCGGCAAGCGGGCGCTAATGCGCCTTGGTTAAATGGCTAACACACGCACATGCACGCACATCCCGCCCTCATCACGTCCTAAAATAACAAAATTCACTTGGTGACAACACACCATAGTTTATCAAAAATCGAAAAGAAGATCATAAAAAAATTTAAAATATGTTAGATTACAAATTTGAAAATTGTTTTTTTTTCGTAGGCCAATCCCAATTTCGAATATTATCAAAAGTAATTTATTTTATTTAAAACAACCATATCGTATCCATCTGATTACGGTGCAATATTATTTGTTGCAAAAATTTCTATTTAAGTTTGAATAAAACAAACATAAATTTTAAACAATAACCACAATAACCATATATATAAATTATTCAAGCATATTGATTGGGCTGAAAATGACTTTCGATAAAAAATTTTTAAAGTTAACTCAAATAAATCTTGGAAAATTATTGTGTTAAGAAGAAATTATTACCTAGGTTCGGGTAAATAAGACGGGGTCGTTTGAAGAATTTTTGAATTTTAACTTGGCCTTTCTTCTGTTATAGACACAGTTGAGCTCAAAATTTTTAAACTACAGCTTTGATAAAGACATTCATTAAATTTTATGCTTAACCGACACAAAATAACAAAATGAAAACCAAGTCAATATTCAAAAATTTTTCGAACGGCCGCGTCTTATTTACGCGAACTTAGGGTAATAAGATCGGAAAATTAGGCTCAAAATTAGACTGGAAACAATTCTTTTATGGCTGCTTTTGTACCACAAATTATGATTTATGATTCATAACACATAAGCATAATTTTGTTGGATAGTCAAATAGGAAGCTTATTTCAAAAGTTAGCTAGCTAGCGGAATTTTATTTCATAAGAAAATTTATTTAAAAAAGATAATTAAAAGTGATAAGAAAGCAGGCAAATCTGAAAAATGAAGAATTGAAAACATAATAGAAAATAAAAAAAATAAGGAAAATTATAAGAAAAAATTTGATAAATTTGATAAAATGAAAAAAAGTAAAAAAAA
Organism: Bradynema listronoti; assembly: GCA_024678965.1. Lineage (NCBI taxonomy): Eukaryota > Metazoa > Nematoda > Chromadorea > Rhabditida > Allantonematidae > Bradynema > Bradynema listronoti. Next base: position 431,014 of record JANLNO010000152.1, on the reverse strand, counting down.
GTGAAGAATGAAAAGGTGAATGAAATAGGCTTAGGAAAAAAATGGGGGAAAAAAGGGGGAAATAAGAGGTAACCAAATGTAAAATTGGAAAGGAATGCGCAAAAATCTCGCGATAAAACTTTTCATACTCTCCCCCTCCATCTTCAAAAAAATATTTGAAACAAATCTTTTTTTATCCACACTCTAAGATAAAAAGATTTTTCAGTTTGTTAGAAAAAGTTTCACTTTTTTTTTCATAAAACTTATTTTTTTAATTTATATTTGTTTATTAGCAACTTATTTCGAATTTTTGGTTGATTCATTTAAAGTTTCGAAATCAGTTTATAGATTTTGAAATATTTGAAATAATGGATTCGGAATAATGGGCTATTACGCGAGATTTGGACTATTAATTTTTTAATCACACTAATATTTTGTAAATACATAAGATGCAAATTTCGGCGTTATTTCTCGGCATAATTGGATTTATTTTGAGTGGTTTTGCGTATACTCGCACACCATGTATACATTTTAATTTTACCTAGAATCAACTGGAATAATTCACAGAACAAGACAATAATATCTAAATTCTGAATTAAAAAATTAAAAAATTTCTTAAGACGCACGATGCTTTCAACGTTTCGAGCGGCACGTTGTGGACAACTCACAGCCCATTATGGAGCTCTTTTACGTCTCGCCACATGAGTGCCTAAATCAGTGCATTGCTGTGGCCAAGAATTCCATAGTCACAACCTTTCACCAGGTGTGAATATATAGTTGTGTGTGTATACAAAAAATTAATTCATTTTTTCTAGATAATGATATCATTTTTCAGAAACAATTTTTCAGGCAATCGGCATTTGCAAGTCGATAGTATACAATCATTTTCAACACGCTTGTCGTCTCTACGACCACGATGCACTCAGCCACACGGATGCAATTTTGCATCCAGCTGTAGGCTTTGATTTTTACCGGCGTACAGCTACCACCCAAGAGTGTGCGGGTTGGAAATAATTTATCAATATGTAGTTTTCAATAGTTTTTTCTGTAAATTAGCAAAAGAAAAACATTGATTTTTTGGTGTGGATATTTTAGTAAAAATTGTATTTTTATCAAAATTATTTAAGGACCTCTTCAAAAATTCTTTGCTTCGGCACAAAAATTCAATCGACGGCCAACACCTTTACCATTCGCAGCGGCCGCACGCACCGCAAAAATTGCTAAATTTATCGATATAAATATTGGAGATAATGACGAGCCACAACTCCAACAAACACGTAAAATGGTCTATAAACAATATGGTGCAAAAACCAAGGAAAATTCGTTTTTAAGTTCGTTTTTAAGAAAAATTATTTATTTATTTTGTATTTCGGGCCATAAGTCAGTTAATATTGGATTTATGGACTCTATTTTTTTGTCATAAATCATTCGAAATTTCGTGAATCAAATAGCTAATGTATTTTTGGTAATTGCAAAGGCATGGAACAATGAGTTTCTAATTGCACTTTTTGTATCCAAAATTCTTAAATAGCTAAATAAATTTTATTAAAAAAAATTTAATGTGCTATTTTTTAAGAAAAGAAAATTTGGATGACGCAAAATTTTTTATAGGATCTTCTTCTTTGTTCAAAAGCACGAAAAAAATGACGATGGTGGATTTTGATATTCCGTCAGAAGTTTTGAAACAAAACACAACCACGACAAATTATACAAACAAAAGTCATGTTAGTAAGTAGTGTTAACTAGAAAAATGGTTTTGTACGATGGTTTAATATGTAAAATTTTTTTGACAAAATAAAAAGACAAAATTAAAAGCATTAAAATTTAGAACGAGTTATTACATTTTTAGCTGAATCTAAGCCGAGAAATTTGTGCCAACACGCGTTTTATGTGCTCTACGAAAACGAACTTCAAATAGCGCCAAATTTTGTCTCAAAAATTTTAAGCAAAGTTATCAGTGCCAGCGATTGTGCGAAACATTGTACAAACGAAGCAAGTCGATCATTAATAAATTATTAAGTCAATCATTTATAAATTATCAAATAAATAGAAAAATTGAGCATTGTTTTGACGAATTGTTTTTAACGAATTTTGAGATTTTTAAATAATTTAAGTTATAGAAAAATTCGTGTGCTGCGTTCAATTACTTAGCTTCGCGCCACGATTGCTTGCTCTATGAAGATGTAGCGGAACCCGACGGCCGGGGAAAATTGGTGCACGAAATCGACGCACTTTATGCCGAACGATTTTGCATACCAGGCAATAATAATATAACCAAAAAAAAAACAGAGATGTATAAATTTTTATTCGACAAATTGATTTTTTAGCGCATCGCAAAGTAGTGAAATGCGCTGATGCTCAATTCTTTCCTATTATCGCGGGTCGTCGAGTCGCTTTGGGTGGAAAGATTTTAGCTGCGAGAAGCGTTGGCGTCTGTCTTCAAAGCTGTTTGAACTCAGCAAATTGTCGGGCATGTGCAAATTTTAGAGATTTGATTCTGCTTTTTGCAAAACTGCAGATAATGTTCAATATACATATTTTCTTAAATTTTTTATTTTTTTTTAAATTTTTAGACACTTTCATATGACTCCAATCGCAGACGCTGTCACTTGCATTACGGTAGGGCTGCTAGTGTAGCACCCTTACTAGTTATGGACACCGCGTGGATCGTAATCCATAATAAATGTCCTCAGCGAAAATGATAAAAATTTGAATAAAATAGAAAAATGAATGATTTTCAATTTTTTTTCCCAAGTTTACAATGGAATTTATTTCCGTGAAATAAAATTGAATTTGAAAGGATGAAAATGGAACTCACAAATTTCAATTAACAATGAAAATAAAAATAATGAAATATAATTTGTAAAATTTTTTTACACAAAAATTAATAAAAAATTATATGTTAATAAATTTTGTATTTTTTATTTTAAAAAATTTTTTCACGCAACATTTTTTTACATACAAAAAAAAATTCAATTTTTTAAAAATATTTCGGATTACTTTTTTCCATTAGTTCAGGCATAATATTCTTACATTTCACCCTTTTTTGTGGACTCCTGAGAATTAATTATTCCTTTTATATGAAGAAAAAAAGTGTTTTAAGATTCGATTAGTGTGTATTTTTATTTATGCTTCGGCATTTTTTTTTCATTTTCCCACATTTCTATTTAGTACTCTTCAGTACTCCAAAAATTTGAAAAAAGGAAAAATGTAAAAGCGTGAGCACTTTTTAGTTTTCATTTAATCTCTTGTTTTTGATTTTGAGTGAAAAATTATGAACAATTTTTTAAAGAAAATTCTCTTATCTTTATTAAACTTTTTTTATATATTGCAGGTTTTAACTTAAACTATAATTTATTGAACGCCAAAAATTTTACGCTGCTTAAGCCTGACTAACATTGTAATAAGTAAAAAATAATTAGTTGAGAAAGATAGAAAATAAAAAATAAATTAAAAATATAAAGCGAAGAATATTTTATTCAAAAAATTAGAAAAAATAAATAAATATTTCTTACCACCTTAATTAATATGCGCGGCACTTTAGCACTTTACGTGAAAAAAATGTATGTGTCTGCGTGAGTGCGCGTGCGCTCGCTTTTTATCCAGTATATATTGATTAAATGTGTTGGAATCCGAAAAAAAGGTAAAGTACAATATTAGGATTAGCTTATTTTCTGCTCAAAACAATCTAATTCTACATGGGATCAATATTTTTAAACACAATTTTAAATTATTCCGAAATCAAGTAATCAAAAAGTAAAAAAAAATGACTTTATTGAAATCGAATCATTGAAGAGAAAATTTAGAAAAAAAAAACTAGAAAAAATTAAGCTAAAAAGATTGTGTTCATTTATATTATTGGAAATGGAAAATGCTAAAATACTTCATCTTTTATTAAAATTTTTCGAATAATTCGCGAATTTTCGGTTTATTTTTGAATGACAAAAAAATTATTTTAAATTACACATTTCTCTTATTCTTTTCCGCTTTTTTTTTCTTTTTTTATTCGTTATTTATTATTTAATCCGCGATTAAAATACTTTATATTTTTTCAAAAAAATAAATTATTTCCTAATTCGATTTTTCAAATATTAATCATGTTTATCTTGTGTTTATCAATTCTTATAATAATTTGACCAATTTATGTTTTGATTAGGTTTGGATTGAATTTTTGAAACTCAAATTTGGACCTATTTGACTCAGAATTTTTTGTTGAATCAAACATTTTTTCCAGAATCCGTACCTTAATAAAAGAGTTCACAAATGAATGTCAATTTTTTATTTTAATAATTTTTTTTTGAAAATATTTATTTTTATTTTTTATGGATGAATAGTTAAAACGGATTAAATTTTATTTACGCTTATATTTATATACTAGATGGAACGCATTATCGGATAAAGTGGAGTTAACTCGAGTGTGAGTATGGATAAGCGTATAAATGAATAAAATAAGTATGTCGATAAAATTAAATTAAATTCTTTTTCTAGCTAAATGACTAAAAATTAAATTAAATTTTTTTCTCGTTTTTTAGATCATTCATTAAATTTCTAATAACCACTAAGTAAAAACAATAGTGGAAAAAAACAACGAAAGAACAACAAGTAGAACAACAATAATTGCATGTAAAAAATAACAAATTTTTGAATTTTTTGGGATGGAAAAAGAGAATGTTACAGAATGAAATGAATTTAATTTAGATGAGGTTGTGGAAGTAGGGAATAAGATTAAATGAAATTTGCAAATTTCATTTCGTTATAAAAATGTTGGAACCAATTTTAAAATTTGGAAAAAAAAATAAAATAAAATGAGTCAGAAGAGACGAAAAAATAATTGAGTAAAAGTGGAAAAAATATTCATTTAGAAATAAAATTAAAAATAGTTTGGCAGTGTTTTTTGGAACATAACTTGATTAAAATCAAATTTATAGCAATCTTCGTCCGCAAATAGCTCATTTTCTATTTTTTTTAATTTAATAATTTTTGTAAATGATTTGAATATTTTTTTATTAGACAAAATAATATATGGCTTTTTAAGTATATTCAACAATTTTTGTAATTTTATTTTTTTTAATCCACTTTCTTTTAGACAATTTAGTAACTATTTACATATTAGATATATTGGACATAAATGATGTCGTTCCATATAAATATAATAATACCCGATGAAATGAAATTATTTAAAGAATTCACATTACATCTTTGATGAATTCCACCTTTTATTTTATTGCTGATTATAATGAGGATGGCATGGAAGAAGGAGGAGGACGAAAAGTTTGTTGCGAAGGCAGTATTGGCCGAGCCTCGGTTTCATCACTTAGCTCGCCCACAACGCGACAATGTGCCTCCCATCACTGCCAACATTATCGGCATCATCAACACCAACTTCAATTACAACAGCATTTGGCGAACCATCAACTTTATCATTCGCAAAGTGAACAAACTCAACCTCAAACGTGCTATCATCAATATCATTATCGACATCCCCATAAACATCAGCACCAGCAGCATCATTCGTATCATTTAGTACAGCATAATCAGCTACAATATCAACAGAATAAAATCGAAGAAGGCTCTTTTTCGCATGATGGGAAATGGAGTCCCAGTCAGGATGAGGAACGTCCCCACTCCCAGCAGCATTATCGACCGCATGCAGAGGAGCTTCCGCATTATAAAATGTCTTCTCCACACCTTTTTCTCCACTCCATCCAACAACCTCAACGCTGTCAAATGTCTTTGCCAAGTGATCCAAACATTAACATTGATCTGGTTGAAAATAATAATAACAAGGAGGAACAGCTGAGTGCGCGGCTGAAGGAGAAAAGACATCATCGAAGCCTTGTGCGAATTCTCAGCTTATTTACTCCACGTTATTGTAGGTTTAAATCTATTGAAACTTTTTATATATTTATTTTAAAAATTTCATATATTCTACCAATTGAGCACTGAATAAAAATATTTTCCTAGTAAATAATTTAAAAAAACCAAAAAACCCAGAAATTGGTTCTCAAAAAGTGGAAAAAATAGTTTTTTTTTTATTGTCGAAATTAATACTTTTTTATTTTTGAATAGGACATGGGAGCCAATTTAATGAATTGAAAAAATTAGAAGAAAATTAACTAAAAGTGAATGAATTTTGATTGAATTTTTTTCGTCATTTTCCTAATTGCCGGGAAGATTCCTTTTTTACGTTGGCGCCACGCTGCGTATTCTCTTTTTTGTTATTTTTTTAATCTTTTTAAGAGCATTTATTTTTTGGAACTTTTTACTCTTTCTTCAAATTACTAAATTACTATAACTTGAAGCAATTTATACAATACTAATACAAATTAAAGAATATTGGGCATTTCAATCATTAAAACTATAATTGTTACATTTATATTTACTTACATTTCTTATTCTTTGACCCTAAATTTAACAAGTTCTATTACTATTATTGAATAATCAAATTTCTTAATGATTATTGTAACTTTTGATTATTGTTAAAAATATTAAAAATATGCCAATTTTTTTGAGTAATGCAAAAATTTTTCTCACCAAACATTTTGTCAAAAATAGAAAAGGTAAGTTAAGTGTCATAAATTTTTGAAACGTAAAAAATTGGTTTTAAATTAACACTAAATTTAATTCTCATATCGTGCTCAGCTAGCTCATCACTCTTTTAGCTTGCCAAAGTGAAGTCGACGCAGATACAAAAATGGGAACGGCGAGCTTGTCGAGCACGCCGCGTGTGCGCCTGCGGCACGCAGGCGACGGCGGCTCTGACTTGTCGGACGCTCAACAACGTAGTCTCAGTTGTCGGGATTTATACCCGCTGTTGCGCAAATCATCTGTTCCATCCGCTTTAATATATTCGGCACCGATTATGGCCGCCGCTGCGACGGCCGCCGCCGCTAACGGATTTTCGCCATTGGCCAACGAATTTTGTAAGTCATTAATATGGATGAATAAACTAAATTCTATAGCATATGCGTATTGTGTACCAAGTTTTATGATTTTTTTGTGTGTCGATTAAATACACATAATATAATAATTTTTTTTTTAAATTTTTGAATAAGATTTATTCATTTGAAAAATATTATAAAAAGCAAAGTTAATACAAGTAAATGGGGATTGTATTTGTTTACGCATATTTTTATTGACAAATAATTATTTTTATCACTAATAATTGAAAAATTATCGTCACCTTTTATAGCTTTTAAATAATTAATTACAAAAATAAACGTCTTCAAAAATAATTTCTATAAATACGAAATAAAAACTGGATTATTAGGATAGTGAATTTGAATTAAAGTCGTATCAATAAAAAAATGAAAAGCTAATTTTTTGTAAAAAATTTTGTGCTGTACTATTTAATATTAAATAGTTTTATGTATATTAAAAAAAAACATATAAAAAGTGTTTAACAACATTTTTTCCTTTTTATTTTTGCTAATAATTTGTTTTTGTTTCAATTTGTGTTTTTGACATTTCGTGCAAACAATTCAAATCTTCAAACATTTTTACGTCGCTTATTCAATTTACAATTAAAGTTTTCAAAGCGCGAAAATAATGAGAAAAATGAAATAAAATAGAAAGAAAGAAAAGTGAAAGAGAGAAAGGAAAAGAAAAAGGATAAAAGAAAGAAAAGAAGTTTTATAAAAATTAAAGAACATTTTAGCTGAAAAATGGATATTACCATAAAGAAAGTGTCAATAATTTCTTCTCTTTCAATCTTTCAAATTTTATCGGATCCTTCAATTAATCGACTACTTTTTTATAAATATTATGTGAATATATGAATTTGAGTTTTGAGTTTATTATAGATTCTAATTTCAACCTATAAAATAATATTTTATCAAAAGTGAAAAAAAAACTTGAACTACTAATTGTATAAATTGATGTTCTTTTATTATATAATCAAAAGTTGGTATTCCTCGTCCTAATCTATATGTAGGTAATAAATTTGTATCTAAATATGATTTGGCTATTTATTTTCACAAAGCTAAAAAAATTAAATTTTCTTTTTAAAATGTTCAAGTAAATGAAAAAATTGAAATTTATTTGGGCACATGTAAGCTATTAAACAAATAGGCAAATAAGTGCAAATGCAAGTGAATTTGAATGAATGAAATATATAAAAGCAAAAAAAAAAGAAAAGTGGAGTTGAAAGGAAATAAAAAATAAGAGAAAAGAGAAAAGACTAATGAGGGAACGTTTAGAAGTGCATCCTCAGAATATGATAAAAATTTATTTATGTATTTATTTTGGGTTGGAGACATTAATTATGATGATTATTGACCATATTAGGTTTAATTATATTTTTTCGAAGTCGCGGGTTCGATCCCTCCTCCCTAAGACCTCTAAAAATGGCACCTTTAAACGTTCCCTTATCCTTGTAAACAGATAAGAAAAAAATTAAAATGGAGAAAAACGAGACAAACATAAGAAAAATAATAGAAATAGAAATGAAAAAAAGTTAATTTTCTAACAGTTAAAAAACATATGCTCATAAAAAATTATCTTTTATTCGAATATTATAAAATATTTTGTAAAATATTAATTTTTTCATAATTTTGATTTTGAATTTTCATTTTTTAAATTTAATTTTTTCTATTTTCAAATATGTTATAATTTATTAATAATAAATAACTTTTTAACTAAAGTTTTTAAAAAAAAAACTAAAAGAAAAAGTAAAAGCACTCAAAATTATAATTATAAAAACTAATAAAAAACTCTACTTTTTAAATTATAAATTTTTAAAATTACTTGCTAACATTTTTAAAATGAAAAAAATAATCGTTATAGAATAATAATTTAAATGTTGTAATCTTTATTTTTTTAATTATTTTAAATGTTTTTCAACTATTTTTTCTGTCTGCTAATTTTGCACGTATTTTATTTAACTCTTTGTATTTTAAAAATTTTACTCAAAAAAAGTTGAAAAATACAATTTTTTTTGTGTTATTTTAGACGAGAATTTTATTGAATTTCAAAGCCGAGGGCGTTTTATATATTATTAGCTAATTTATACATTACATACAACTATATGTGTCTCATATCAGTACCGTGTTTGTGAATCGATGCACCTTAAAACACACAAGTTGTTTATTTTTATATTCGTATGTAATGTGATGTAATGTGCGTATCAACACATGTGGAAAAACACAAAACTAAAGCATATATATTGGCCATAACGAATTTTCCTTTTTCTGCATTGAAACCTTGTCAATCTCAATCATAGTAATATATTTTTCCGAAAAAAGGCATCATCATTTCGAATTTAAGAGAGAAACTTCTTTCTTTTCAGCTTTCGATTTAATTTAAAATAATTCATTCTGAATTTATTCAGGATTTTATTCAAAATTATTCAAAGTTATTTGGGATTATTCAGAGATTATTATTTAGGCTTTTAATCATAAAATTAATTTAAAGCCAAATATTGATAATTTAACCTGCTCAAGATCTATTTATTTTCATAGGAGGAAGGATTTACACATTTCTTTAATTTTTTTGTTCTAAAAATATTTAGACAAATAATTTTGTTTCCAATTCTCGCATTATTCGCCTTTTATAAATTTTCGTTTTCAATTTATTAATTATTAGGCGAATTCTTCAACAAAAATACAAAAAATGAATTGGTTCTTGTCGAAAAATTTTCCTTTTCAAAAATACCTAATCGGAATTTTATTTTTTCACTCTCCTTTCACTAAAAAAATGAAAAAAGGTACTTGGCCAAAATTCAATCAACTTCATTTTTTTCGCTCATTTTTGTCTCAAATTTTTCATTCTTGGCTTATTCTAAACATAAAAATAATCGCATTCACACGTGCCTACCTTTCAATTCAAATTTATATGTCAATAATATTATATTGAATTTGTTAAAAATAAATCAAAAACTTAATGAATACAAAAGTAAAAAAAGAAGTTTTTTGATTCAAATTTATTTTTAGCATATCTATTTATATATGAAAGATTTTCCATTGATTTAATGATATTGATGTAGTAATATAAATAATTCGATCGTTTCATCTCTTTTTAATTTTTTTAAATTTTTCTGTCAATACATTTTCAAAAAAAAATGATTTTTGCTTAAAGTCAAGCCAATCCAAATCCACATATTTTAAAATTAAAAAATTAATTTGCAATTAGCTAATGGCATAAAATACATTACATATTTTTAATTTATTAGTTTACAATTTTTTTTAATTTACAATTTTTTCTTTCCCTTTAAAAATTTTTTAAATGCCTTTTTGAGCTAATTTTTTAAATTTTTTGAAAGAAATTGAAAAAAATTATTTGAATTTTTTTTACTTTTTTTATTGCGCAGGTGCTTTTTATACATTTTATGCTATTTTCCCTGTTTAATTATAAATATTTTTAAATTCTTATTAAAAATTAGTTTCAAATATTTTTATTTTTGATCAATCCAATACTTTTTTATTTCAAAATTTTATTAATTTTTTAAAAGAATTTCTCTTTTTTAAGTCTCATAAATTTCTTGTCCAAAATCTGAATAAATTTGGAATAGGCATTATAAATTCTAATTTTCTCAGGGGTCGAATTTCAAAAATTTGAATGCTATTCAACTAGAAAAAAATTTTTTGATCGATTAGAATGAGAAACAAATTTTATAAATTCGAGTTCAGAACTACCAAGCACAATACTATTTTTTTTTATTTTATGTGAATTTTAAATAAATATATACTAGAAATTTATTATCGATTATCTCTTTAATTTCTTAATTTATTTTTTCATTATTTACTTTTTAAAAAGTTTCTGCAAAAAAATATTCCCATTGAAATGGATTGAGAGAAATGTAATTGAAAAAGGGAAGAAGAAGGAGAGTATACAAACTGAATGTTATATCGTTTTTGAATTATTTTTTTATAATAAAAGCTTATTTGAGGTTAGTGTAAATATTAAAATAAAAATATATTTAAATAGATATTTAATGTGCGTTTCAAAATAAAGAAATATATACAAAAAAAGAAAATATAGGGAAAATTTGAATAAAATAAAATTTTTACTAAAAAGTTGAATTCCCGATATTCAATTGATTCAGCATAAAATTTTATATCAACTCCGATAAAAATAAATTCTATAGATATAACTCTAACCGAATTAAAAGCGCTTAAAAAAATGACAAATTTTACTTTCTCAAAGGTCAAATTTCTAAATTTTATGCATTATTTGAATTATGAGAAAATTATGAATCAATTAGATTCGATAATTCATAATAAATTAACTTATAAATAAACTTCTAATCCCTCAAACAAAATCTTTTCATTTTATTCAAATTTTCGAGTTCAAAAACGGGAATAAAATAGAAAATTATGCTTATTTTTTTCTTTTTTTTGTATCGTAAAGAACAATAAACAATAAAATGGAAAATAAATGCCTTTAAAAAATATTAAATTTACGCTTGTTCGAGTTAAATTTATACTTTTACCATATACTGAAAAATGTATACACTGAAAAATTATATATTTTTGCATCATAATTTTTTAGAATTATTTCCAATAATGGCAAATGTATGGCTTATAATATAATTGAAAATAAAGGAGAAAATTTTTATCTATTTAATGCAATCAGAAATTCAATTCATTGCGGCGAATAATGATGGAATTCAAATCGAATAAAGCTAACGGCATGTTGAATAAAAAATTGGATTAATATAATATAATAATGGCCGAATATGAACAGAAACGCAGAGTAATTTAACGTAAAAAAATCCTTCATTTTCAACCTTATTATCATGAACGGGAAGTTGGAGTCTAATAATTGCAATAACGGCAATGCCGAAAAACGAAATCTCTCGCCGGAATTCAGGTTTGCGACCGGCCCGCGATCCATTCAAAAGTACGCCAGTCAATTGACTGCCGCCGGAGGAGAACGCTATCGCTCCAATAGCTGTATTGGTATCCCCGAGGAAGCCGTGACAGCATTGTTAACGAGTGCGGCGACTGCCATAGCCGCCGGCGACCCGAGAGTTGCCCGGAAAATCAGTTGTGCTGCCGGCGACGGCGTTGTGAGCCGCGGGAATTTAGGAGATTCAAGAGGCCCGAAAGAAAATTTCGAGGGTGGCTTTCTCGGAGTTGGGCAAAACCGATGGCTAGGCGGCACGTCATATACTCTCAACAAAACAAATGATGCAGAAATCTCGAATGGTCCCGTCACTGAGTCCTCTCTCGCGCTGAGGCGACTCTCACAAGCTTTCGGTAAGGTTTCTTTTAAGTTGCTATGAAAAAAATTATTTTTAAATAACAAAAATTAATTTTTGAATTTAAAATGACTTTTTTAATAAATAAAAGACTCAATTTTTGAGTTTTTATATTTTTCTCATATTTTAAAATGTTTTTAGCCAAATGGATGTTTTTGAAAAAAATTTTAAATAAAATATGTAGAGGAAATTTTTTTAAATTTATTCAAAATAAGTGGCAAAAAATGAGAATTAAGAAATATTTAATCCACTTTATTCATTCAAACAACTATTTTTATATGTTTTTAATGTTTTTTTAACAGCTCCAAAAATTTTTTGGCCTTTTTTTTAGCTTAAGTATTTAAATTTATTTTTTCTTGATAGTTGAATAATTTAAAAAACTAAAAATATGATATTTTATTTGGTTAATTTTATGCCTTCTTTTATGAACCCAATCTCAAAATTTCAACTGCTATTTTACATAAAATTTAGAAAAAAATAAGAATTGCTTAAATGAAAAAAATAAAGTCAGAAAATCGGATTCTGAACAAGTTATCCAAACAGAATGTCAATTTCTTATTTTATTTAAAACTTGTAAAGATTTTAATTATATACATAAATACAACTGTTCAAATTATGTGTACTTTAAGTGAACACGTTCCGTTAAATCTCGCAATGTTTTTTAAATTTATTTTATCGCATAAATTATTAGAAAAAAGAAGAAATAAAGACAAAAAGTATTACGGCATTTAAGCAAAATTTGTTTATTATAACAAGACGTTCGAATAGTTTTTGAATTTTTAATTCATTTGACATTCTTCTATGATCGTAAATCTTTATCTATATTTTGCTCAGATACCTTAGTTTAGAATTTAATTTTACACTCTATTTTAATTTTTATTTTTTTTTTTGATAAAATATATTCTTATTTTTTCTGTATCCGAAATACATTAACAAAATGAAAACAAATGCAAAATTAAATATCTTTTCAATAAACTCTTGTACACAAACTAAGAGTAAAAATTTGTATTAACGTTTTGTTTGAAACGTGCCTTTTTATGCTGCTGTTTTACAAGCAAATAATGGATTTTTTTAAACAAAAAAACAAAATACGACAAATTAAAGACCGATAAAAACGATTAAATTGAAGAAAAAAATAGAGAGAAAAAAGTCATAAAATATTAAGTAAAAATTTAGCTGCAAAAAAGGAGTTAAAATGAATCGACTAAAAAAGCAATCCGAAAAATTAGTCGAAAATAAAAAAGAAATAAAATGAGAAAAAAAAGGGTACAAATGAAAAGAAAGTGAAAAAGGGAATGAAAAGAGATTTTCAAATGTGAATAAAAATGAATAAAAGTCAAAAAAAATTGTTTTTTTTTCTTAAAAATAACAAAAAGAATAAGTCAATTCTATGTATAACAAATATTAACATAAACATATAAGTATCACAACAAAAATAATAAATGCATAATATAACAATAAAATGAACAAATACTATGTAGGTAAATTACAGCCAGGAAAAATAAAAATAAAATCATGACAAGAACAACAAAAAAACTAAAACTAAATTATAATAAAAAAAATTCTAACAACAAAAATTGGTTCTAACAATTGCAAAGCCGAATTCCATTTTTTTCCTTTTTTTTCTGACTCCGGTCAGTGAGAAGTCTGTCTAATAGAGTTTTCCAAATTTTTAAAATGTTTTTTTTTCGTTTTTTAGGCCGTCTTTCACTCAAAATTTTTAAGTTTTGTTTCAAAAATTTTTTTGCATTTATTATTTATTTTTAAATTTTAAATAACATTATTAGTTTCAACTTAAATGCATTTAAATTTTATTGAATCCAACACAACGCATTGTCTATATGATTAAAATTAAAATTAGACTCGATTACAATGTGAAATTTATCCAAATTTTAAGTATATTTATGTGGAATCCTTATTATATCAAATTGATTGTTTATTCATACATTTGTTAATTTATACATTTATTGAATTCAACTTCGTTTAAATTTATTTGTTTGTGACGATTATTTTTTCGTGATTAAACAATCTAAATAATGTTGCAAGCAGATTATATATTTTTTTGGATTTTTTTATAATTTTTTAATATTAGTGCTATGATGAAAAGTCTTTCGACAAAAATAAGTTAATTTTTTGATATTTTTGTGGAAGGACTTTTTACATTTTTTGAATGTTTTGAGGTTTTGAATTTAACTTTTTTTTGAATGGTTTTTAAAAATGGATTATCGCTACAGAAATGGGTCTGTTTTAAACGAAAAATGCATACGAAAATGCATTAAAATACAGAGTATTAAAAAAATGTTTTGAGGAAAAAAATGTTTTGTAAAGTTTCAATATTGAATAGTTTTTTCATCGATTTTCTCACTCCGTTTTTTGACATTTTCACCAAATAACTTATCAATCAGTACAGCAGACAAATAGTAAAATTTGAATTATATTAAAAATTTAAAGCAAATTGAAGAAAAATGGATTTATTGATCTAATCCGGGTTTATACGATAAATCTTCAAAATTTTTAAAAGCTATTCGTTTAAGATTCAAAATTTTCGTCTCTTCCATCATCAAGATTTTCGTGGAAACCTTTTCAATATAATTTACGAAAAATTAAAAAAAGAATGACTCGATTCAAAGTGACACAATGCCTGGAAGTAAAGACGAATCCCAGCTTCAGTTCTAATTGCAGTAGTCTTTTGAGCGTGTCGCAAAATGGTCAGGCCTTAAAGAAAGATAGCATTGAGTGTCTAAGGCCGAGAAAAAAGCCGGAAAATGAGAGCGAAACTGAAGAAAGTGAGTTTGCATTACATCATTTGACTGTGCCGGCCGTGAAACGCTCCAATCTGCAAATTAAGGGCGCTCTTAAACTCAACTCACATACTAAACACTCATCTCTTCGTAAAAGCGTAAAAATCGACGCCTCGCCGCGGATTATTATCGAAGACTTTCGGCATCATAATTATTATGATAGGTACGAAAATGAAGACATTGATGGATCTTCTTCGTCGCGTACTCCGTCGATTATGTCAATGTTTAGACGCAGAGATGGAAACGAAAGAGATGGAAAAAATGAAGATGAACGAAATGAGGAAGAAGATATCAAGGATTTTGATATTCAGAACGAAAATGCGAGAGATCGAGACGGTCAGAATGAATGGACTAAGGTTCAAACCGGAAAAAGATGGAGAGAAAATAGAAGGAATTGTAAGAAATGGGAAGAGGATCAGAATGATCGGGATGTGGACCAGGAGAAACACAAAGATAAATACTGGGAGAGTCAGAATAAAATGATCATCGATTCGACTGACGCCACTAGCGATAGTGAAACTGATGAGAGAGCAGACCAAAGAGTGATTGGAGGCCACAGCGCTGACGACGATAGCGATTACCAAGAGTACATAAACCAACTGAAACGACGCACCAATGGTAACGAGCCAAAAGGCCGACGGCGACAAAAGAGCCGCAAAAAAAATGATGCGTCCTCAATGCGCCCCGACAGCATTATTCACGCGCATAAGGCCAACGATCCAAAAGAACACAGCAGCAACGCGTTCAACTTTATGTATGGTAGGCCGCGACGTCGACGCTTTGCCAATGTGAACATCGTTGGAAGCGGTAGTTATAGTAACTACCAGCGGTATTCCGCCTATAAAAAGTGCCTCAGGTTTCTGATACCGTTCAAATTATTCCTCGCAAGAAAGGAAAAAAGGCCGCAACGTAAGCCAATTTACATTACAAATTGTACTATTTTTTACCGGAATGGGAGAAATGGACATGTAAAGTATTTATATGATTATGCTTCATTTTTAATAATAATATTTATCCTATTAAATTACAATTTTTTCCATAACTACTTATCTAACTGCAATTCAGACCAATTCAATCCATTCCAAATAAATTAATCCCAAATTTATTGAATGTAGAATTGTGGGTTAAAAATATAAAAAACTGTGTTCAACATGACGTAATAATAATTTGTTTATAAAAATATTTTTTCATTATTTTTTCGTTGATGAAGGCATTGTAAACATGGATTTTCTTCCCTTTTTATTGATTATTAACCACCCTCTTTAAAAAAAAGAAACATGAACAGAGAGAAATGAATGAATATATATGAAGAGATTTTGGAATAATTATGGAATGATTAATTGATTCACAAATAATTAAATCATTGGAAAATTAATGTAAAAATTAAAAATGTCAAAGGTGAAAACAGTCAAAAGAAAAAATTAAATGAGAATTATATCATTCATAGAAAAACATTAAATGAAAATATCATTTGAATGATAGAAACATCAAATGATAAAATAACATTGAATGAATACGGATAAGCATTTCAGAAAGAAAAAACTACGTGAATTGGATTAGAATAAAATGGAATTGAGTAAATGAGCCGAACGCGTAACGCTATTTGTGGAATATATGGAGAAATAATTTTTTTCCATTGATATGACCTTTAAAAAATTTCTTTACATCTTATTTTATTAATCAGTTTGTGAGATTTCAAAGGAGATAATTTGTATGTACATTCTTAAATTTTGTAATTTACAACGAAAATTTTTAACCGCAATTTTTTTGTGGGTGCGAACATTTTTCTCTTTAGTTTTAGATTTAATATTCTCATCAACTCACTATTTTTTCTTCATTTTTTACATCTTTTTCTTTGATTTCGAGTTTTCGTCTCTGTCTCCATACTTTTTCTATATTTTTATTATTTTTTTCTTTTTTTATCCTTTTTTCTTTTTTTATTTATGATTTCTTCCTTGTTATACATATTTATCTACTTTTGTTAAATATTTCTTTATTTTTTTCTCGTTTTTTTGACGGTGAAATTTAAAAAAAAAATCATGGCCAAAATCAATTTCTTATATTTTTATTCCTCACCAGATTCAATTGAATGATATTCTCATAAAGACAGAACAAAAATTTTGCGTATTAACCGCAAAATTATAACGACCGAATATAACCGCCAAATAATAATATTTTTGTCCGAACTGGCTAAATTTTTTGTAAATTAAGAAATAAATAGCCTAGTGAAATATACGAATATTGGTCACTAATAATAATAATATTAATAATAATAATTGACTAATTGATAGAGGATGCCGAAAATTTTCGATTCAAAGTTTAAAAAAAATAGCAAAAAATGTAAGTTTTTTTAAATTTTTTCAGTTTATTAAAATTTTGTTTACATGAAACTTGGATGTATCTAAAATTGTTTAAAGTATTGTAAAAATTATATCCAAATTTAAAAGTTTAAATTTTTATTTACTTTAATTATGCAATTGATAACAAATTTTTGTGAGTGAATTTGCAAATAAATAAATTTTTTACTTTTTTTAAATATTCAAATAGTTCTTTCAAGTATTTAAAGTTAAATTTATAAAAAAAATTATTATTTTGTTGAATTTTTACATTAAACATAATTATTTATTTTTTAATAATTTTTCAATTAAAAAGTAAACAAACAAATAATTTTGAATTACTATTCTGAACATTTATATAAGTAGATGTGACTTGAAATTTCCTTATTTTTTATTAGAAAAATAAGCAAATTTATGCACAAGCATAAATTTAAAAGTGTAGAATTAAAACAGCATAAATATGGATTATATTTATGAAACTTTTCCAAAATTTCAATTATTAATGCTTTGTTCAACAATTTAAAAAAATGAAAATTCATGTTATTTTCTTGGCGTCTAATTTGAGTTTTCCCTTAAAGTGGGATCTAAAAATTGAATTCAATAGAAAATTCTGGATCAAATATATTTGATTTTGGATAATTGAATTGAGTCCCAATTAAATTGATAAAAAAATTAAAAGGCAAAAAAGTATTCGACGAAAATTTTGTTTTATTTTTTATTTTTTATCGGTTGAAAGGAACGTTTAAAAATGTGTGTTACACACAGAAATATGTGTATTACACACAGATATATACAAATACAGCACTTAAAAAACACAAAAACACAAACATAAATACAACATATAAATATACAAATCGCTTATTTGTTGCATAAATATATGGTATGTGCGTATGTATGTATTTGTATATGCGTGTTTCACTCGATTTACATGCATACAGAACACAATTCACACGTATTTGGAAGTGCAATACCAGGAAAAAATAAAAGAAAAAAAATTTTTTTTGAGTCATTGATTGAAATCAAAGAAAAATTGAAAATATAGATAAATAAAAAAAATTCGTGTCGTTTGAGCTTTTGTCTCGAAAATTATTTTAAATGATTTTTCATTTTTCCGTTTCATTTTTTATCAAATCATTTTTTTCTATTGCATTTTGTGTTATTATCTAGATTATAATTAAGATTGAATCAGTTCTATTTAAAGGAATGAAATGAATGAAAAATTTATGAACTTGCATTTTTTAAAGTCAATTAATTCTCCGTTGCTAAATTTTTTCTTTTTTGTAATTTTAAAATTTTTTTTAATTTTTTTAAATTTTTTAACATTATTTGTCAAAAAAATTACAATATTATTACTATATTATGTAACGGAACCTCAGTACCGTAAGCTTTACGAGTAAAATGTAAAGAGAGAAAAAATTTCTTTACAAATGTCTTTCAACAGTAACACGTTAAATTACTCCTCGCATACCGATATCACGACAGCTAACGCGGAAAATAACCGTAATCAAAAAATGAATCGTTTTTGTAAAATTAACAAATGTTGTTTGTTTCAAGTATCCAATTTAATTAAATTAAATTAAATTTAATTTAATTTAATTTTACCAATTTTTTAATAAAAAATAAAAATTTATTTCAAATTTGTATATTTCAGCTCAGCGAATCGAAGGCAAAGCATTTGTAAGGCGCGGAGCACTTCGTCAGAAAAATGTTCACGAAATTAAGTAAATAATTCGTATATTTTAATAGCCCTCTTTTTTACTAAATTAAAATTGATTTAATAAATTTAATCTTTTATCTAATTCATCTTTGTGAATATCAAACATTTATTTTATACGGATTCTAGAGCCCACAAATTCATTGCTCGTTTTTTCAAACAGCCCACGTTTTGCTCGCACTGCAAGGACTTTCTTTGGGGTCTCAACAAGCAGGGTTTTCAATGCCAAGGTTCTTTGTTTTTCAATAATTTTTTTGTTTTTTAAATAAATGAATTTCATTCACTTAATTATAACAGTAAGCAGTTTCAGTTTGCACTCTGGTCGTGCACAAACGTTGCCACGAATTTGTCAACTTTGCGTGTCCGGGTGCAGATAAGGGCGTAGACACGGACGTAAAATTTGCACAAATTTAAACACAAATAGCTTTAAATTAATAATTAGCAATTTAGGATCCAAGGCAACAGCACAAATGGAAGGTACAAACCTATTCATCGCCGACCTTTTGCGACCATTGCGGCTCTTTACTTTACGGGCTTATTCATCAGGTAAAAAATAAAATAAAAATGTAACATTTTTCACTAGTGATT
The DNA here is from genome assembly GCA_024678965.1 of Bradynema listronoti. Classification (NCBI taxonomy): domain Eukaryota; kingdom Metazoa; phylum Nematoda; class Chromadorea; order Rhabditida; family Allantonematidae; genus Bradynema; species Bradynema listronoti. The sequence goes on along the minus strand of JANLNO010000152.1, from coordinate 411,397 downwards.
AAAAATTAAAAAATAAATGAAAAATTGCCATTTTGTTTATTTACATCAGAGTATTTTTACAGGGAATGAAATGTCAATGCTGCGATACGAACGTCCATCATCGCTGTATGAAGTACGTGCCGAACATGTGCGGTACGGACCATACGGAAAAGCGTGGTCGCATTTTTCTCAACATTCGGGTGCAGGATGGTGTGTTGCATGTGCACGTCAAAGAGGCGCGTAATCTCATTCCCATGGATCCCAACGGGCTATCAGATCCGTATGTTAAACTGAAGCTTATTCCCGACGATGGCCACGGCAAAGTAAAGCAAAAGTCGAAAACTCTTCGCGCCACACTCAATCCCGTTTGGGACGAGCGATTCACTTAGTCAGTTTTAAAAATGAGCTACTATAATTAACGTAAATGTTGTATTCACTGTACTTAAAATCGCCTAATATAGTTAAGTAGTTAATATATATTAAGTACAATATTTACCAAGGCAATCATAAAAATGCCTTGAGCCTATATAAAAAATTGATAGCACAAAATCATACAACTAAAAATATCGAATTCGTGCATAATAAATAAAAATTACAGTAAACTTGAGCCGTCAGATAAAGACCGACGGCTGTCGGTAGCAGTATGGGACTGGGATCGTACGTCGCGCAACGATTTCATGGGCTCGCTGAGTTTCGGCATTAGCGAGATTATCAAAGAGCCAATGGAGGGTTGGTTTAAATTGTTGAATGACGAGGAAGGCGAATTTTATAATATCCGTATTCCGCCTGAGGACGAGAACGAGGTAGAGAACCTCCGGCGCAAAATGGAAGAGATGCACTCGAAGAATAAGCTCAAAACTCGGTCTACTTCACGGCTTTCGCCGAATGCCGCCGCTGGCAACACTACCAGCCAAAAGGAAGTAATAAAAGCGGCGGACTTTAATTTTCTCACCGTTCTAGGCAAGGGATCGTTTGGAAAGGTAATTTTAAGCATACAAATACGTATTCAATTTATAAACTCTATTCTAGTTTCTACTCGGCCAAAAAATGAACATTTGATTAGGTATATAATAAATGTTTTAGGTGCTACTTGGCGAACACAAGGTTACAAAAGAACTATTTGCCATTAAAATCCTCAAGAAAGACGTAATCATACAAGATGATGACGTAGAGTGTACAATGACCGAAAAGCGTGTACTGGCCTTACCCGACAAGCCACCATTTCTTGTCGCACTACATTCATGCTTTCAGACCATGGTCCGAAATTTTTTGACATGTCCAAAGATAAATTAATAAAATTTCAAAAATTAAGGATCGATTATATTTCGTAATGGAATTTGTAAACGGCGGTGATTTAATGTATCAAATTCAGCAAGTCGGCAAATTTAAAGAGCCCGTGGCTGTGTAAACAGATTACTATAATATATACAATTCGCATTTAAAATTTTTCTACATTCGATATTTTCATGTTTTCGAAAAAATGAATTTTAGCTTTTATGCCGCCGAAATTGCCGTGGGTCTCTTCTTTTTGCATTCGCGCGGAATTATCTACCGTGATCTGAAACTGGATAACGTAATGTTGGAGCGAGATGGTCACATTAAAATCACCGATTTTGGCATGTGCAAAGAGAGCATCATCGGCGATGTAACTACAAAAACATTTTGTGGTACGCCCGACTATATTGCTCCGGAGGTAGAGCACATCTTTAGAATTATATGGGAGACCAAATAAAAAATATTAAATCTCAAAAAATATTAGATCATTCTCTACCAGCCCTATGGCAAATCAGTGGATTGGTGGGCATTTGGAGTATTACTTTTTGAAATGCTCGCTGGTCAGCCGCCATTTGACGGCGAAGATGAGGACGAACTATTTACAGCCATAACAGAGCACAATGTCTCATATCCCAAGTCCATGTCAAAGGAATCGGTCTTGGCATGCAAGGGCTTCCTTCACAAGGCCCCGTCAAAACGCCTTGGTTGTGGACAGTTAAGCGAACGTGAAGTTAAGGTAAATAAAAATGTATAATGAGTCTACTAATATGTAAACAATAAATTTAATATTTACCCGATTAATTGAAACTAATTATTTGTGAGAACATAATAATGTTAATAAATATTAAAAAATATCAAAAATTTGGAATAAATGGCAAAAGGTTGGTGCGACCGAAATTATTACTCAATCTTCGATCCGACTAGGCCACGACAATGCCACGATTATACGCGACTATGCCACGACTGCCACGTTATCTTGGGCAATGGGACTCATCGAAAGAGGCGGATCCGGTCAAGCAAGCCAACAATTCGCGTTCCGCACATCGGCGTAATTGCGGGTTCGTTGCGTCATGTGGAATCATAGTTGTGCACCATCACAATACTTTCTCATCCGGCTGACTCAGTTAGCTGTGGGACGTACCAACACTGGGAATGGTGCCCAGAGGGTCCAGTGAACCACAAACACTGGTATTCGCTTAACTCTAGCTTGGCTGAGTCAAACCGGAATCGAAATCATGCAATAGTGAACACAACCATAATTGATTGTTGGGGGACCATTGAATTTTTCGCTTATATAGCCCGCGATGTATTGGCGAAAAATCGGCGATGGATTTCGCCGACTGCCAGAGAAACGAGATGCAATGATATTTCGTCGATTTTTTTTAACATTTTTGCAAATCATTTAATATTGCCGAACCTTGTATAAATGAAAAATTATGAGGACTTCTTATTATAATAATATGTACATATGTAAGAATATTTGAGATTTTTTATTAATGAAAATAATTTTTTCTAGGAGCATTCTTTCTTCCGCCGAATCGATTGGCTTAAAATCGAAAATCGTCAGGTCCAACCGCCGTTTAAGCCTAAAATTGTAAGTGTTATTTCGATTAGGATTAACGCCCAAAATGATATTTTTCAATTTCATTATTTTAGCGTAGTTTTATTATTATCATTTTCATATGTATTTGATTTTTAATTTTAAAAAATTTTAAAAAATCCATAAATATCAATCATTTATATTTAAGTAAATACATATTATTAACTATATTTTATCTATTATTATTGTATTTTTTGGTAGTGCTTTGATGGTTAGTGAAAATATCTGTATATTTTTCAGACCAACAAATATTCCACCGATAATTTCGATACATATGTATTTGATTTTTAATTTTAAAAATTTTTAAAAAATCCATAAATATCAATCATTAATATTTAAGTAAATACATATTATTAACTATATTTTATCTATTATTATTGTATTTTTTGGTAGTGCTTTGATGGTTAGTGAAAATATCTGTATATTTTTCAGACCAACAAATATTCCACCGATAATTTCGATACGCAATTCCTTAACTTGCCGCTAAAGTTAACGCCACCCGAGTGGGATGTTCTTGAGAACCTCAAAGGCGACGAGTTCGCCGACTTCACCTACTGTAATCACGACTATGCTGCCGAAGTCGCAAGTGCCGAGCCTATAGATTTTGCGGCGCAGGCCCTTGCGCCCAGTAACCTAGCCGTCTCTAGGGTCACATCTAGCATGCCTAAAGTCACGGCTATCATTACGCCTCGTCCAGAATGCGTCTCGACGACGCCAAACGAAGCGAAACAACACGGACCCAACGGAATTACAGATGATAATCGCCAACTGATTAATCAACTATTTGACGAAAAATGATTTTGTTATTTATTCTATGATAATATATGTTTTTATTTTTTTTATATTTATAGCTTATGCCTCGGGCCATTTCGAGTCAATTTATAATAATGAATTTTTCTCAAATTTTTCGGTAATGGAGTAAAAATTTGCGTTACATATTTTTAACGAGATTATTTGTTACATATTTTTAACGGGACAGGATTTAATTAGGATCCTATTTATAATTTTGAAAATTTTCGAACGGCCCTAATTTATACATTTAGATTATCCTTACTTTTTTTGATATTGTTGTTGTGACATGAATATTTTTCAAATTTATGCCTTTAAAGCATACATATTGACATATTTTATAATTTGTGCATATTTATAAATAGCAGTAATTTTTAAAATTATATTGTGTTTTAAAAATGAGGTTGTGATTTTATTGATTTTTTTATCTCGTTGTTTTGCTATTTTTCTCAAAATATATAAAGAATTATAAATATATAATTCAAATTATAAATTAAATTCTAAAATATACGAGTATATTTTTAGTTATTTCTTAAAAATTTTAAGAAATTGAAAAATATGATATATGGAAATAGGGAAAATTGAAGAAAATTAAACACAAATTTCAATAATTTTAAAACCTACAGAAAGGTCCAAATGACGTATCGAATTTCGATTCGGAGTTCACCCATGAAGCGCCAAAATTAACTCCAGTGGACCGACTCTTCCTTATGAACCTGGATCAATCCGAGTTCGAGGGCTTCACCTTCAACAATCCTGAGTATCCGATGGTGCTGGCAGCTGCGCATGAGTGAAGTCCCGTGTCTCATTCATTTTTAATTTTCTAATTATTTTCCTGTATGCAGTTTTTTACAATTAGAAAAATATTAGTCTTGGTTCATTCCCAATCCCATCCCTACTTTCCAGACTAACCAAAAAAGCCCCAGACCAATTATTTTTCCTCCCTTTTTTCGTATTATAAATTTAATTTTTTAATTTTGAATTTCCCATTTTCTCTTTTAAAATTCAAAAAAAATTCTCTTAAATTTCTTTTTTTGCCAATTTTTTGAATTATCTATTCTATTCACCGTTTTGTTTAAATAAAGTGTGTTATTGTAATTTTATCATCGTAATTAGAAAAGCTTACAATTTTATAACAAAATCCAAAATTCAAAATATTTCCAGACATCTTAAAAAAACATTCATGAAATTAACTGTCATTTAAAATATTGTATTAACGCAACGAATTTAGAAAAAAAATATAATATAAATTTTATACAAATAGATTAAAAATAAATATGTATTTTTTAACTTTGCGTAAATAAAATTTTTTTCACATTTTTTACATTTTAAACATTCTTCAATAAAAATTTATAACATAAAGTTAGGTAATGAAAATTTGCATGAAATTTTGATTTTTTAAAAAGTTTTTTCTCTTAAATCTAATGGTAATTTTTAGCAAGATATAAAAGCAAATCATTTATTGGATGCTATTTGTAATTTCCATTCTTTGGCCCATTTCACTAAAAATGATAATGCATTTTTTAGATAGATTGCTAACATTGTGGTCGTTGTTATGATTAATATAAAGTTTAACATCAGCGAATATTTTGATTTTATGGACTTCATTTTTATTCCTGCCGATTCAGAATTTTCTGCTGAATCGACTGGCATATGAATTTTACATCTTTATAGCTTAATAGCAATTTCTACAAGTTATTCGAATTTTGGCAACATTTAAATAAAATCTATTCAAATTATAAAAAAATATCCTTTTATTTTCAATTTTATTTTTTAGAAAGCATTTGACGTGATTTTTTCGCAAAAATTTGTTTATGTAATTGCCTTTATTTATACAATGGAAAAAAATATTTTTGGCTTTTAAAAAATGCGCGTCATTTTGAATTATTTATGAAAATGCAATTAATTTAAATGAGGCCTCTTTTGTGCTGTTTCGTGCTAAAAACGCCTTCCTTTTTTCCATCTTTTAAAGTTACATTTGACAAATGCAAATTTATTATTTTTGATTTAAATTTTTTTATATTGTAATTTTTTTCGAATTTTTTAACTATTAATTTTTTCCTTAAAAAAATTTAATTTAATAAAAAAAATTCCCGGAAATATTTTTAGTTGGGATTTTTAATTTAAATTTGTTTTTTTTTGAAAGAAAAAAATGTTTTTCAATTTTTCAACTTTTTTCAATTTTCACGTTAAAACTATTTCTCCCATTTGACTTATTATTCTCAAATATTTTCACCTCTTAAAATTTTACAAATTATTATTTTTTCTTTAAAATGGCAACGTTTTGAAATTTGTATTTCCCACTATTTTGACGTATTTTTTTTGTTTTTCTCGGCGCAATTAGGAAAATTGGCGCCTTAAAAAAGGAAATTTTTTTACCTCTTTTTCATTTGTTTTTTCAATTTTCACTTTTTTTTGATATTTTTCAAAAAAAAATATTTTTTGTCTTTTTAAACTTCACTTTTTCATTTTAATCAAATTTTTGAAGCAACCATTAAAATTAAAGTTTATTAATTGAAATCTAACCGAGTTAATAAATTACAAGCATGATAGTAAAATTTTCAAATTTTTACATTTCTTTTAAAAATATTCCCAAAATTACGAATTTTTAAAAAAGGTTTGTGTAAATTTGGATTTGTCGCTTCTCAAATAAAAATGTTCTAAAAAATAAAAATCCTCATTAATTTTCTTTATCCAATTTCATTTTCTTATTTCGTCTTGGCATTGTGTTTAATTTCCGTGAGTGTACCACTGACGGGACCGAAAAATAAATATTTTCCTTTTTTTGTTAATTCTTTTACTTTAATTTCTTGCATTTGTACTTGCAAATTTATGTCTCAAATTTTCTTAAAATTTTATTCTATTTTTACCACCCCCTCTTATTTTACTTTTTTTTCTTTTCTCCGCCTTTATTTCCCTCAATTTTGGAGTTCTTTTTAAATTTTATATTTTTTACAAGGCCTTATTTTATTTGTTTAAATTTAGTGGCATTAAATTTAGTGCTTTGCATTCATTGTTGTTGTTTATTTTTTATATCGTCTTATTTTTTGTTTCGTCTTTTAAAGTCTAAAATGACTACAATTACTCCAATTCGTATTGTAGTTATATTTTTATTGTCATTAACTTGAGTTCAATTGGCTTTCTATTTTGTTGTTTTATTTAAATAAATTTACTCATTTTTAAAATTTGTCATTTAAAATGCCAAAAAAATGAAAAAAAAGTAAATAATATGTATTTACCCTTTTTAACGACACAATTTTTTAGTTCCATTCTCCAATACAAATACTCACAAATTTTATACAACTATCATATAGCTATTTTGTGTACAGTAAAAATAACCGTTAGAAAAGTTATTGAACTTTTCGCTAGGCTTACATACTGGAATAATTAATGATTTGGCTGGAAAATCGATTAATATCAATACATATTAGATATTTAAATAGAATAAAAATAAATATTTTCTTGCAATTTTACTTAATTTTCTACCCTTTTTATTAATAATTCTCAATTTTATTTACTTATTTCTTTTTTTAAAATTTTCATTCGTTTTTGGTTTGTAAAATTTGTAATTCGAAACGATCAAAATGCCAAGAAAAGAAAGTATTCAAAATAGGAAAAAATTTCATTTTCTGCTTTTATTTACTCTCACTTTTTTTAGTTTTACAAATTGAAAAATTGAAAGCATGCGCAAAAAAGGCATAAAAACGGAAAGGAAAAAAGTAAGAAAAAATGAAGTTCGATGGAAAAAAAGATTTGTCTATGTGAAAATCGGCTCAATTTCATCGAATACATCGTTTTGTTTGTCGAAAACGAACGAATAAATAAAAAATAACAAAAAATAAATAAATAAACAACAACAATAGTAAACCCAAGTGAAAGCAATGACTACAAACAACAACATCTGAACAAACAAAACGCCAAAAACGAACCGAAAGAAAAATTGAAAAAATTTTCTTCACGCACAAAAACAAAAGTACACAAGAAAATTCGCTTGACACAAATTCGGGGGCTCACGATAGCAAAGTTAGAAGTACGGTATATTCGAAATTTTGAATAAATTGAAAAAAAATTTGGTATTGTGATTCGTGGTTTATAACTCGATTACTGTCCAATTTCTAATGAGACTAATTCAAAATTTTGCCTCGAGTCCGATGACGTTTGAATTTTTGAATTTTAATTTCAAGCCTTTGCATTGGATCTAGTTTTTGGATAAGAAAAAATAAGCATAAAACTCGAATATGAATACCAGAAATAATAATTTGTTTTAAGAAAGTTTGCCGACAAAAAGATCAATTTTATAAAATTAGATCAAAATATGATCGATTTAATCATTTTTTTTGTATTTAGATTTTACTTTTGTATCTACCAAATTAGAAAATTCTATTTAAGAAAACCTTATTTTTGTATTATTTTGGTACTCCTTAAAACTTCTTTTTTCTGATACTTTAATATTTATCGATTAGTCGGTCTCGGCGGCGGGAAAAATGGAAAATTTTTTATGGCATTTTTAATCCTTTTTTACTGTCTTTTTTTTATTCGATATTTATTTATTTTCCTATTTTTAATAAATTGATGTTTTCCGTGGAGCCATTCTCACGCAAAACACACGCACACACAAAATAAAATAAACGCTATAAATAAATACATATATGGATGCATATATATGTATTTCACATATGATCCAATAAATATTACTTCAAAGTAGCTGGAAGAAAAAAGAAATAAGAAAAAAAAGAAATTTTTGGAATTTATTCCCGGATGGAATTCCCTCTCTTCCACCCCAAAATAAAATTTTTTAGTCATTGAACCAACTCATTTTCCTAAAACAAACTTCGAAAACAGAGCGCATTCTTCCTATTATTTTGTTTCCTATTTTGCTCTTTAAATCTCAAAAATTTATATGCCATTCCAAATCAACTATTCTTTCTTGCATTTTTCCAATTTTGAGAATCGATATACCCCATCATAAAAATTTTTCAAAAGTTTCGTTTTCCGTCGTTTTTGTCGGCATTGTTTTGTGCCCTGCTCGAATATTTAATATAACAATAATAAGCGAACAAAGTGAGTGTGCGTGTTAGTGAATAAATAGATGAAATAGCTAAAGGTAAAAAAAAGTGAGAGCATAAGTTTACATCCAAAAAATTCACCAAAAAGTAATTGCGACTTGATGATCCCGGTTTAAATTATTTATTCAGCAGGTTTCAAATTAAATCGACCAGCCAAAGAAGAAAACTTTCATCATCGACATTCTTAACTAAAGCTTAATCATTTATTTTTTCTTTTTTGAGCGAATCAAAGTGCTCTTTTATTCTCTCTTTTTTCAGCCTTTTTTGATTTAGCCTCCCCTCTTTATCTCCTTCCAATTATGAAGCTCACACTTTTCTTATAAATGTATTTTTTCTCTATTTTTCTTTATATACATCCCTCTGTCAAATTACATTATACGTATACATATTTTCCCCATGATTTTTTTCTTGACTTTTACATTAAATACTTACCTTTTTTTATTTCTATTATTATCACTCTCAATGTTCAACTTATAAAAGTGAAGAAATTATTGAAGTAAAGAAATTTTTGAGGAAATTCTCACGGTAAAAATTGTTGTTAAAACCCTCTTAAAACATTTTTTTTTATTTTCATTTTTAAATTTTCACATGATTATTTTTGAGGTTTTATTTTTATCTTCTGCACCGTTTGAATTTTTAGCCGAAAAATACTACCGTATTCTATTTACCTTATTTTAATTTTATTGCATTTGCATTTGTAATTTTTCTTTGTTTAAAAAGAAAATAATTTTTTCATTTTTTATTTTTTTGTTGTTCCGATTGTGCTAATTATAAGCATTCATTTTGCATTTTTTTCTCGAAAAAAATACTTTCGAACAAAAAATGGAAAAGAGTTTTTTAAAATTAATTTTTTTCTTCATAAATTAAACCGTCCAAAACTTGCTTATTTACTTTTTAAGCGCTTAAAATTGACAAATATGGACTAGCTAATTACGGTTATAATTGTAGTTTACTCGTTATCAAATTTACAATTAAAAAGAGGGCGAAATTGGCGCAAAATGTTAATTTGATTATAATAATATTTCTAATGAACCGAACATAATAAATAGGTTGGAAAAGTTTTGCTTAAAAATTCTGGGTTTATTTTGTTTTTCTATTTTAAAAAACTTTAATTTTTTCGGTCTATTTTATTTGGTAAGGATTTGAATAAACTCTATTTAAATAGGATATCCTTGTATTAGTAAAAGCTTAACGAAATGTATGGGTTTATACGTTTCGAATTTTAAACGACCCAATTGGAAACTAAACTTTTACCTTTTCAAAAATACGTAAATATTTATACATATTAAAAAAAGTTGGGCAGATATTTCTTTCAAAAAAGAAGAATTAAATTTTTAAATGAAAAAAATCACTTTAAAAAATGCTGTAGGCTAAGCACATTTCAGCACTTGAGCTTGTTCTCAACCTAAGCTTACTCTTGGCTTTTGTTTTGTTATGTATATGTTTAATGGGATGTTTATTAGCTTTATGTTTACTAAATATATCATGTCTACATATTAAACTTTGGATATATTTAGCAGGAAATAACTCTTTTATTTATTTTTTTACTCTTTGAATTCTCACATTTTTATTATTATTTACATTATATTTTTCCAATATTTCGAATTTTCACCGAAAATTTCCCTTTCACAAATTGTAGCCTTATCATTGACTTTGTTTATACATATAATTGACTTTTGTTGGCCAAAACATTTCGTTTTAGCCGAAGAAAGCATATCGATCTACATTTTTTGTGTTTGAATCGTCTTAAAAACTCAGTCAATTATATACAAAACTTAAAGCAGAACCAATAAATTGGATCGTGATCAAGTTATAGGCATTAGGATGTCTTTAACTTTTGTATAATTAGTAAAATGCATTATTCGGCATTAAAATTTAATTATTTTTTTCTGCATCTTGTAAAATGTTTTGTCACGTTTTCAACTTGGCTAGCATGCTTTTATTTTGTTTTCACTTGTTTTTCAAAAAAAATTTTTTTCTATCTAAAAAATGGCTTTTAATTGTTTTTTTTAATCACTTTCCCATTTTTGATTTGTAATTTTTATGTTTTGAGCACAAATGACACTTATTAAATTTAAAACACATTTTATGCCTTTCTTTCTTAAGTGTATATACATATATATTTATATATAAAGCTAGCTCTAAAGCTCTATAAACCGTATTTTTTTAATTTTTCCTCTCTCTTCCCTCCTGCTTTTTTACCAAATTTTGTTTACATTAATTTATTTGTGGAATGAAAATATCAAGAAATTTCTTATTTCATCTGTTTTTTGGTTTTTGCTGTTTACTGCTCGATTCCAATTCAATATAAAAAAATATTGTCTTGTTTATATTTTTTACCAAAATGTCATTTCGACTTAATAAAGCCCCGTAAAATATTAAGTTCAATAATGATTTTTAAAAAATAAATTTGCCCTTTTTCTCGCTTCAAACCTGCCTATTAAATTTTTGAATTTTTTTCAAAATTATTGTTCATTTTTTCGTTTTTAGCATTGTTTTAAATCTAATATTTTTCCAAAAATGTTTGCTTTTGATGTATTTCTTTGAAGAATTAAATACTCTAGTATAAATTTTCATTGGATTCCAAACAAAACACAGTCTTATTTGGATTCAATTCTATTGATTGCTTAATATTTCAAATCTTAATCTTAAAAAGTCATTTTTAAAAAAACGCATTTTTAAAATATTTTTCAAAATTGTATGAAGACGAATTATCCACAAGTATATAGCTTGAACAAAAATTTTGCATTTAATTGTTTGCTTTTTTTATTCATTACTAATTGAAATTAAAGATAAACAATGTTTTAAATGAAATTATCTTAATTAATTCAAGTTTCAGCCATTTTTTTATTGCTAGACATTTCGGAACGGATTATTCGTGACGAGACATTTTGAGACTTACACAGATTTTAGTCTGAACTTATGCTTAGCCTTAGCCATTAGGCTCCATTGCTTTGGGTTTATCCCTAGCCATTAAGCCTTTTCAGTCTTGAGCTTAATCTTAATCATTATGCCTCGTTGGCTTCGACTGAGTCTCACGTTAAATTATTTTTATTATCGTTATGAGTTCTTATAGTATCGTTTTAACGTAGTTTAGAATTTTTTATATTTAATTTTTATATTCATTTTTGAAAAGTGTTCTCTGTCAGAATATTTAAAAAATTTAACATTTTACTAATTAATTTTATGAATTATCTATTTTTAACTTAAAATATTAGAACGAATTGGATTTGAACCAATTCATTCTATAAATGCACATTCATTCAGCTTCAGTCAAAAATGAAAAAAAAATTAAAGAAACTTACTCGAAATCAACAATGTTATGCAATTTTATTTATGTTATGTGGGAAAATTTCGATAGGTTTTTGCTAATACATTAAATTAAAAGTCATTTTCTTAGAAAAAATTTGGAAAATGACTGAAAATTGACGTCAACCCAAAAACTATTTTATTTTCATTTTCAATTATTCGAAGAAAGAAATAAAAATACAAATGAATAAATATAAATCAATAATATAAAAAATGAATGAAGATTATTTTATTTTATATTTCGATTTTGAATCATTTTAGCCTGGATTCTTCAAATTCATCGGCCTTGAATTGAGCCTCAAATTATCTAAATATTCAAGAATCCGATCAAATGATCCAAATAAAAACTATTTAAATTCCTTCAAATTTGTCTTGATAATTTGATTTTGCCTTTACTTATAAATTACAGCTCTAATTTTGCTTTTTTTCAATTTACCAAATATGCTAGCAAAAGTAAGAAATATATAATATAAAATTGTAAAGTTATAAAATGAAAAAAAAACAATTTTCAAGAAATTTGTCAAATTTTGCAATTTCATAAAAAAATAAAAATAAATTTTTCGGTTAATTTTTATTTCAATTTGCATTATTTTTGAAAGTATTATTATGGCCAAATTATTGGAAAAAATTATTTTAATTCCAGCCGTTTGAGTATATTTCAAAATTAGTCTTTATAATTTCCTATTATAATGGTCCCGTGAGGTCTTATAAAAGATTATAGACAAAAATCGAAGGATAGGCAACTTTAAAAAATCTTAGACTTCTATTTGGAATTATAATAGAATCAAGAGAACATTAAAATTTAAAGATCATTCAAACAGCCCTCCAAAACTAAGCAATGATTTGTTTTTCATGACAAATTATATATTTTTGTGTAATTAATTAAAAATAAATATTATGATATTATTCACAAATTAGACTATAATGCGGTGTGTGAAATTTGCTTTTACACTAATTACTCTTATTTGTGGTGTGTGTGCGTATCTATTTAAACATACTTTTTTGTTTATGCTATTTTGTTATGAATTTGATATTTTTAGAAAAATTTACTTCGGATCCCGTTCAATTTTTTGTTGCCAATTTTGAAGCAAAAAAATTTTATTGATACATTGATACATGCAATTATATAGCTTTAATTTATTATTAGAAAAGCCAAAAACAAAATCAAAAAATCCGAACACATTTTTCCGGCTTTGTTATTTTTGGCGTTATTGTTTTCGCAATGCGCTCAAGTTTAAGCCTAAGCTGTAAAAGCAAAATTATTACTAAACTTACGGCATTTACTTATGCATAAAAAAATCTTAACGACGGGACTCGAAAAAAAGCGAAAAACGCTTCTCACTTTCTGATTTGAAAACATTTTTTGAAAAACGCACTGAAATAAAAAAAATCCTACATCCGCGTTGCTATCGTCACAAATTAATGTTTTTGCTATTGTTGTTGTTGGTTTGTATGTTTTTGTTGTTGATATTTATTGTGTTTATTAAAAAATGAACGTATAAAATGAAATATTGAAATTTTATGCCAGGCATTCTGGGACCATTTAAATTATTTTTGAATTTTATAGAATAAATTTAATGCAATAGAACAAGAGAAAAACCAGAAATAAGGAACTCATAATTAGTCATAATAATAAAGGACAAAATAAAATGTTTAAAATCTTTGATATATTAAAATTGGTTTATAAATTTTTAATCACCTCATAATAATCATCTCATATAATCCCATTTATTATTATATTATATTTACTTAATTTATTATTACAATATACCTACTTCTACTTAATTACTACTTAATTACACCAAGATAATTTCATTTTCATCATCAATATTTTATATGAAGATAATGTAATTTCCATTATTATTAAGTATTGCTTGTATGCTTTGATGCTGTTAAATTTCACTTTTTTTGTTAAATTTTTTATTTATAATTAATCACACATTTGTCTAAAATGTTTTGTGTGTTTATTTTTTAAAATCCAGCTATATAAAAACACCTCTGGCATAAATCTAATTGTTTTTTTGTTTTTACCTGTTTTTTAATTTTTTGTCTTGATTATTTCTATTAAAATTTAATTTTTTTGATTATCAAATCTTCGGATTTTATTTAGAATTAAGGAGGGGAATTTTCTATTTTTATTTTTGTTTTTTTTATGAATTTGTCTGGCCATGATGCATTTTTTAATTTTTGCCTAACTTAGTTTAATTAAAAATTTTTTAACAAACACTTTTTTCGTTAAAAAAAATTTGCCTTTATTTTTTTCGCATTCAGTTTTGCAGGCATTATTTTTATATCTTTGCATTTCTATCTTTTTCATCTTTCATTATAAAAGCATTTTATCCATTTCGGAAAAATAGAGAAAAGGAAAGAAAAAAAGAGGAGGAGGTAAAAAAAAGTTGAAAATCAAGAAATTCGTGGAATTTTCATACCCATTTTTCCAGATTAAATTTTCATATAATACTTGTATCTCGATTCTTATATTATAATATTTTCGATATCAAGGAATAAAAAAATGAAAAGAAAAAGAAATGCTGAATAAGAAGTTGAAAATTAAGACATTTGGACTTTCAACAAATCTTATTCATATTCATTTTGGCATATAAATAATCTTCGATATACCTAATATTTGCCTTCCCTTTCGGCTTATAATATTTTTCATAATATTCATCATACTTATTTTTGAAGGAAGTCGTTGAAAAAAATATTTGCATTTTTAATCGCATATTATGCGTTTTTTTTGCGTTTTCCACCTTTTTATTATACTTGTGGGCGCTATTTCTCGTTTTTTTGGCACTTTTAAAAGCATTGTTATTGCGTCAGAATCCGCATTTCAAGTTGTTTGCGCGAAGCTTTCGTTTTTTACTAACTTATGTAATTGAGCGATGTGTATTACATAGTTATTTACGAGACAATTTTTTTTTCAAATTAAAACATAGAATATATACAAATAAATAAATATAATAAATACATAATTTACTTTTGCATACAAATAAGTATCTAAATATACGTTTGCGGACAAAATTCATTCGAAATGTTAGTTAGTCATTTAGTTTTTGTCCAATAAAATGGGTTTTAATGAATATTTTCACATGGAACCAATTCAAATTTTGAGTAGAATTTTCTACCCAACAAAAAAAGTTCATAAATATTTCATCATTAATCGATCTAATTAAAAAAAATAATTATAGACCAGTTAAATGATGATTGTAAATTGTGAATTTTTACGATGTGTATATTTTTTCATACCCAAATACTTTATATTTTTACATACATAATTTTTTTCAGAAAATGGTAGTCATCTAATGTATATTGTTTTCTATGCAGAATCTACAACATTATTCCTAAAATTTAAATACATACATAACGCATGTATATTCGTATGAGTCGGCGGTTCGTTGCATTATTTTTGAGCTGATTTTGAGTTGAACCCCGATTTCTTCATATTCCATTCCATTAGAACACACGCAACAAGTATTTTCTACCCGCGTTCGGCTTTGTCCCAAAAACTTTTCGCCGCTTTTTCAGACGCGTTCAATGCTTGAAAATGTGTCAAAAGTTTGCGCGCTCACTCTCTTCACACTTCTAATTTTATTGGCGTTAGGCGGAAACGTTCTGGTTTGCGTCGCTATTTTCGTCGATCGAAAATTACGCCGTCAGCCGGAAAACTTATTTCTAGTTTCGCTGGCGATATCTGACCTTTTTGTTTCCGTTTTGGTAAGTTTTTAATTTTAACATGATGATGTATCCATGCCTTAGCAAAGATTAAACTTTTTGCTAGACCAGTTAAGTTCGATCATAACAAAAGATTCGAACTTTATTATATACATATTTCCATTTCAAATTAAATTCAATTTTTAGGTAATGATCTTCGCGGCGGCCAATGACCTGTTAGGCTATTGGCCATTTGGTGAGGCGTATTGTCAATTTTGGATATGTTTCGATATTACTTGTTCGACCGCATCAATTTTGAATTTATGCGCAATTGCGTTTGATCGATACGTTCACATAAGTCGACCAATGAAATATTCAAGGCACAAATTTATTATCTACATATATAATAGTTAAATGCTATAAAATTAACTGCAATTTTTAGATATAGTAATAAGAGTACGATTGGCATTGCAATCATACTCGTTTGGTTGCTATCGGCGTTCGTTGGCTCAGCGCAATTGATTTTTGGTGCTGCAAGCTCAACCTCCTTAGACGCGATAAAATTGGCTGGCGATTGGACAACAACGATTGCCGAATCATTGATTCCATTTTACGATCACACCAGCTATAATCGCGAAGATATTGCGGAGAATACCGCGCTGCTATTCGAACTCGATTCAAGGTTAAAAAACAACAAAAAAAAATTATTTTTAATATGACGACTATAATGCTAGCTTTTTTCATATTTTTGTGTAAGGCTTAAAAGTGCATAAATAACGTAATTACATGAGAAAATTGAAGGAATATAATAAATTTGTATACAATTGAAATTCATCCAACCTCATATTATTCAAGGATTAAAAATTCATATCACATTCAATTTGGCACAAGATTTTGAATTAAATTGAATATAAATTAAGTCCATAAATAACGAGAAAACCTGAGTAAGAAAGAAATGGGAAAATTGTTCTTTGAAAAAAAATTTGAAAAATTACAAAGTGATTTTATCTTTCAGACCAACTTGTCATTTGATGCTGAGGCCGTTGTATGCCATTTTCAGCTCGATTCTCAGCTTTTTTCTTCCGGCTACGATAATGGTATTGCTGTACACGAAACTGTATTTGTATGCTCGAATGCACGTCCGGAGCATACGATCCCAACTTCGACAAGCCACCTCTCTGCTGATTATGCAATTGGCGAGTTCGAGTTGTGAGAGAATTCGTCAAGTGGTTGTTCGACCGTGCTATCTCGTCCGTTCTTTTTTTTCTTTTTTCCTATTTAACATTTATGAACATATAGAAAAATGTAGAAAATAACCGATAGGATTTATCTAGTGTTGTTCGAAAAATTGAATAAAATCAAGAAATTGGTATTGTATTTATTATGCAAATATTAAATCTTCCAGGGAACTGATGTCAAAAATTCGATTTAGGAGAAAATTTCGAGTTGAATTTAATAAAGCTCGAAAATTGAATAAAAACAAATTAAATTTTCTATACATAATAAATTTTCCATTTTATTCAAATTTTTCAAACACTGAATTTACCGCAAATTACTTTTTGAATATTAAGTAAACAAATGCTATCTACTAACTTAACGCTATCGCATCTTTTTAACAATACAAACATTTTTTTCTAACTAGCCCCAACACAATTAACCAAAAAATATATATCTGCACTTTATTATGTACATATTTATACATATTATGTATTTCTAGTCATTATTTATTATCGATTTTCAATTATCTATAATTTAAAATATTATAAGATGGTCTCAATATATTGCTAACGACTAACACAAAGAAAAATCTAAGGCATTATGTTTAGCTAAAGTTGCCCTAAGTTTTATGTGTATAAGTTGCGAGTCACTTGAACAATTTTTTAATTCTTTGTTGGCTTGTATTCGGTATCAAAAACAAATAAAATTTTAAGGAATAAGTTTTATAAAATTTGATCAAATACTGGTTAAAAATATCGAGCAAGTTAATAGAATAAAAGAAAATTTTAAATTTTAAAATTTCCCCGCAAGTTATACAGACGAAATTAAGACACATTTTTGCTTTAAAAATTGTACAATATTTACATTTTTAAGGCATCGCATACCGCGTTGCATTATGGCACGGAAACAACAGCTGTTTCAGCGGCGATTTTAAGCGAAGAGGATCGACCGCTAACTACCTCATTGACCTATGAGAACAACAATATTATTAACAACAATAATAACAACAATAACAATAACAATATTATGTTGAAATGCAGTAATAACGGCAGCACAACAGCAAATGAGGAAAGCGAGTCCTGCATAAACAATAACAACAAAAATTGTAATGCAAATTATAACGGGCGTATAACAACGAGTGGTTTTGTGACGGTAATCGCGACCGCGAGTGATGATGCCGCCGCTACGATATTACCAGCAACAACCGCAATGATTGCCGCGACGGTACGATCACCGGATTCATCGACTTACCATTATGCGGTATATTTGACTCATTTAGATTTAGGGTAAAATTATTGGAAATTCTAGTAGAACCATTACTTTCTCTGAGCTTCAATTTTTATTAATTCAAATTTTGTGCAGAATTTTCTGCTCTACAGAATGAATAAAAATTGTCACATAAATATTTAAAAATAATAACATAGTTTATATTAAAAAATAATTTCGTTAAAATTTTTTACAGAGTGCAGACACCTCATCATTCGCAGAAATAAAGTGTAATAAAGCAGCGGTATCAGATCAAAAAGCGAGGTATACTTCTTTTTAGTATTATATTTTGAACTTTTGTAAATCCAAGAAGAATTTTTTTCAGAATTACATTAGGTGTTATTATGGGCACATTTCTTATTTGTTGGCTACCTTTTTTCATTGTCAATGTTCTACGATCCCTATTCCCGCATCTCTTTTCACAAAGAATGTTTCAGGTAATTTTTTACGGTATCATTTTGTATTTAGATTTGTACCAATTTAGCGGAAATAATTTTAAAATTAAAGCAATCAAAAAAAATTTTAAAACTATCGAAAAAACATAATTTTTTGGATCCTTTTTTAAGGTTGTGACATGGCTTGGCTACGCCAAAAAACATAATTTTTTAGATCCTTTTTTCAGGTTGTGACATGGCTTGGCTACGCCAATTCCACCGCCAATCCGGTGATTTATGGTATATTCAACCGAGATTTTCGTCGTGCTTTCACGAGAATCGTTTTGAAAATTTTCTACTGCTTCGGCGACACTTTCGATATTCACGCCTACAAACAACATCGTTCTCCATTCTTCAATCATAACTCAAAATTTTAAAAATTATTTATCAACTTCATTTAATTCATATCACTATTAATACACTTAAAATTAAGTTCCCGTTGTATGTTGAAATAATGTGCCTTATAATTTCAACAGCAATCGTGCATTTGGTATGTGGCAGTGATATAAAGTGGAACGAATATAAAAAGTTGAAAGACAAAAAGAATTTGAAAATTCCAAAAATTAATAATATATTCATCTCTGATATTGTGGGCTCTACAAATTATATTTTACGACTGAATTTGACTATAGAACTAATTCATAATAAATCAAATATTTCAAATTTTGGTTATCCACAAATATTTTTATCAATGATATCACATCTGGTTTAATTAAAAAAAAATAAAAATGCAATAATTAGCGTATAGTTAGTTACATTTGTAATACTTTTTTATTGTTTTAATTTTGTACTTTTTTCCTCTGAAAAATGGCCTAAAAATATATTTTTCAATTTTTTTTTCAATTGTTGCTTTTCTTGTTGTTGTTTTTATCATTCTCATCATATTCTGTACATAAATATGTTACAGTAATAGTTATTATTATAAGTAATAATTTTAACCAATTTCACTGACATAAAATTCACCAACAAATTATTCGAAATGCTAAACTATTTATTTATTAATTTTTAATATATTTAATTTTTATACTCATAAAAAAGGCAGAAAATTCTCTATAAATTGTTATTGAATTCATGTCAAAATATTCATCATTAGAATCCATTTTATAGACCCAAAACAAAGGAACATTTTTAATGATTAGTCCGTGCGTGAATTGAATTTATAGGAAAGTTTTTTGTTAAAAACAAATAGATTTAGACTTTTAGACCAGCCTATGATTTATGTACAAAAACTTTATATAGCAATTTGAAGCATGTTCTACTTAATTATATGTGCATAAATATGTATTTACATATGCATAAAATGCATGTAATTTACGAAAATTTAAATAATAAAATACATTTTTTAAATATGATAAAATATTTATTTATCTACTTCTAGTCACTTATCATTTTTTTATGTCTGACATTTCTCCTTCTAAATTAATTTTTTACAATGCTTTCATCATGCCGTAATCAGTATTAGATTGTACATTTATGTATTATTTACCATTATAAGGATGTGTATATGAATCACATATTGATGATAATGATATAAAGTAATTTTTCTATAATTTTTGCCTCCTATTTATATTACATATTTTATAAAGTAAACCGATAAATACAACAATTTTATAGTAAGTTTGAGGGTTGTTTGGACAATTTTTCAATCATTAAAAAAATTTCAAAAATTTAGAAAAAATGGCAAAAGGTTGGTGCGACCGAGATCATTGCTCAATCTTGGACCCGACTAGGCCACGACAATGCCACGATTATACGCGACTATGCCACGACTGCCACGGCATCTTGGGCAACGGGTCTTATCGAAAGAGGGCGGATCCGGCCAAGCAAGCCAACAATTCGCGTTCCGCACACCGGCGTAATTGCGGGTTCGTTGTGTCATATGGAATCATAATTGTGCACCATCACAATACTTTCTCATCCGGCTGACTCAGTTAGCTGTGGGACGTACCAACACTGGGAATGGTGCCCAGAGGGTCCAGTGAACCACAAACACTGGTATTGACTTAACTCTAGCTTGGCCGAGTCAAATCGGAATCGATATCATGCAATAGTGAACATAACCATGATTGTTGGGGGTAGAATTGAATTTTTCGCTTATATAGCCCGCGATGTATTAGCGAAAAATCGGCGATGGATTTCGCCGACTGCCAGAGAAACGAGATGCAATAATATTTCGTCGGCATTTATTTTAAAAATTTTGCCAAAAATTTATGAATTTATAGAAAAATTTGAATCTTCTATCTTGGATCTGATATTTCTTGAACCCGAAAAGTATGGTAGAAGGAAAAAAATCGTTATAAAATTTTAGCTTTTCAAAATAAAAGTCAAAGATTTAAGAGCTGAAATTATGGTAGTTAGAGAGTTTTAACATTTTAAAGTGGAAAAAATTTAAATATTTTAATAAATCTTATGTACATTTGATTTTAATATATAATTAAAAAATAAATTTTATGTACACGTGATTTTAATATAAATGTGTGAGAAATAAAGAAAAAAATACATTTTACATAAGAAAGTTAATTTAAAATTTATTATGATTGATAATATCATTATAAATTTGAGATTTGTATGAGGAATCAATGCGTTATGCAATTTTGATGAGCCATTTCGTTAAAAGTGAAGAAAAAAGAAGTGAGATTGAATAATATATATATATAAAAAATGTCAAACGATTCGAATCAAACAAAAATTTGACTAGGCTTTTTATGGTCTAAATAAGCAAATGAGTATAATGTATCAACTGGCACGACGTGCTGGCTTTGAGGTCGGATCGAGGGAGGTGATTTGTCCAGGCGCATGTACCATCGTATACTCCACGCCATTTCGCGCCGTGGACCTTGTGAGCTGGTTGCCGATGCCGGCGGCGGATGTGTTGGCCGCAATAGCCGCCGCTAGCTGTTCCTTTCGTTGATGTGTTAGCGGCATTATTAAATGCGCGCCGAGCGCGTCTGCACTCGACATTGCGCTAGAGCCGCCGCGGCCGCTGGACGCCTGCGACTCGCTACTGAAGCTGCGCGTCAACGAAGTAACATTCGCAAATTTTGCGCCATGTTTACTGTGATTGTTGTTCGAATCGGCAACATCATCAGAGACGTTTTGAGGGTCCGAAACTTGTCTATAATCCACGTGGGTGCTCTCATTTCGATTAGAGAATCCTTCAATTTGTCTCAGTACTGTCGAAGAGCCAAGCCCGCTACTGCCGGGTTGGGAATTTTCGCTTAACGTACTCCCGTCTAAAACAAAATTTGATTGCATATTTCAGTACGTATCAAATACTTTAATTTCTGATGTAACCCACGGCCATTAAAATGGAAGCAAATCGCAAATATTTTAGAATGACTTAATTGCCATTTTTAAAATTTGGATTTCATTTCGTGTTGTATTAAACAAGTTATTTCCCACTTTTACGTTTGACTTGTTGATCAATTGTGCGGAATAATGGCGTCGGTTCGCCGCTGACCGCGTTGATTCGCAACGCGTGCTCCGAGGCAACAGAACGTTTCTCGCTGCTCTTTGCGTAATTATCCGCATTTGGAGGCTCATCGTCTTCATTCACTAAGTGATTCTTTAGATGATTCTCTAGCGATTTGTCTCTATTCGTCTTTGTCTCTATTGTCTTTGAAATGGAACGCATGGAACAAAATGAGGCCGTTTTATTCAAACTTTTTGAAGATGAAGGCGTTATTGTTGCAGTAGCAGATGATATAATTGCTAAACATTTTTTATAATAATTACTTCCCATATATATGTGTGTCGTCTAAATAAATAAAATTGAATTTTTTTTGCTAAAATCAAATTTGGCTTAATAAAGTTTTGTTAATCTTAATCAGAATAGAGAAATAAATGAAATTCTTTCTTACAAGTACTTAAAGCACTCGATGAATTCGATTTGCGCGTTTGTTTTTTTTGATTCGTTGCCGTTGTGCCAAGTGAATGATGTGATGCGAATAGAGGACTCAGCTTGATGAGTTCGTTCACGTACTCGTGTGTGCTGCGCTTTGGCGTGAGCCGCGCAGTGTCGCCGCTGGCGCGTTGGTCGCCACATCCTTTGCTTTCGCTGCCACTGCTGCTGGCTTCGTCTTCGTGACCGCAATCTCCACCACTGTTGCTATTAATGTCCTCTTCAATTGCGGACAATAACCGATTCTAAAGTATTCGCTTGAGACTATAAAATATATAGTATGGATCATATATTATATAGAGAGTATTAAGTCAAAGGAAGCAAGAATTTAGATAAACTTTTTTCATTTTTTTTAAAATTTTATGTATTGCATAAAACTTTTGGTTTTTGGAGCTCAGAGAAGTTTCTAATATATGTACATATTTATAATATATATATGCATGAAAATACATTTGTTCGTGCGAAAATACTCGGCGCCACATTAATAATTTGTGGTTCAATGGTTGAAAAGTTTGTTTGCTCATCATTTGCGTTCGCCGATTGGTCCAATGGAGAGAGTACAAGCGGTGAGCTGATAGCCGAATCCACGAAAAAGCTGTCGGAATGTAATTGTGTGTTTTGTGAGCTTGCGGGATTATTGGCTGATTTAGATTATTATTATTATTATTATTAAAGGTAATATGGCAAGTTTATTTTAGGACAAGAAAATTGAAAATATTTATTAGGTTGTTTCGTTAATTTTGCTACCTTGCATTTCAAAGGTATTCGTGTAAAATGGTCCATTATTGTTTTGCTCCATGTTCTCGATTATTTTCGGTGAGTGGCGTGCCGCCTCGACGCTATGTGCACGTTCCGATTGGATTAGCTCGATTAATGAACTCTTTTTTCTCGTCGGCGTCGTGCCCTCAACGGACAGTTTGCGTTCCGAGTTCCTCAAAATTTGTTTCGAGGAACTCGATGCGAACTCGCCGAGTAGAAGCGTGCTTTCGTCCTCCACGCCCGCTATATGCTCTCGAGCATCTTCATAGCTGCGTGATAGCGACGATATTTGCATTGCGCTGGCTTCTTTATCATATCTTACATTGTCCGCTTCTGACGTCTTTTTATTATTACTAGCTGTTGCAAATGCCTATAAAAATATAAAATTAGAATGGACTAAGTTAACTTTTTTAAACTCAACAAACCTCGAAGCTCATCATTCCCGGCGCTGAAAGAGGACGAGTTCGTGTCCTTCTTGAATGCGCTATTGTTTGACCAACTCGATTTTTTAGAGTCTCATTAATTATTGCGTAGGATCCCTCGTCCGTGGTTTCGCCGTTATCGCTTTTCTTTAAAAATTTTTTACTTTTATAAAAATGATTAAAAAAAATCAAAATCAACCGCAGTGTAATTTGCTGCTTCTGTTAACATCCAATCAAAATAATCGGCAATAATCTGAAAAAAATAAACTAAAATGAAAAATTCGTATTATGCTTGACTAGGTCAAACTCTGAACATAATGGAAATTTCTTAATTTTTGCTAGTGCAAAGCAAACTTGGAATTGGGGACGTTGATCCGGCTTATCCTGCCAACACATCACCATCACACCATATATTTCGTCGGGACAATTGTGCGGTGCCTCCATACGATAGCCCTCCTTTAAAATATTGTATAGTTGCGGCATGGCAATCGATGGATATGGTGTACCGCCCAATGTCATTATTTCCCATAAAAGAATTCCTGGAATATATTTTATCAATTTATTCAACTTGCTAGCATGTAACCAAATACTACCGTATGACCAAACGTCACTGTATACTGTATAAACGTTGGCCTCGAGCGCCTCGGGTGCCATCCATTTAATAGGCAGCCGGCCGGCGCCTCGTTTACGATAATAATCCTGATAAAAAACATTTCTCGAGAGACCAAAATCCGAAATTTTCATTGTGTAATTTTCGGCCACGAGAACGTTTCTTGCCGCCAAATCTCGATGAATTATCTTGGAAAAAATAAAATTGATTATTCAATTTCATAGATAAAAATCTTTGGAATTGAAAAAGCATTTTCGTAAGTGATTTTCGTCATTTTTCGCGTTTCAATATTATTAATATTTTTGGATTACACACCTTTTTACTAGCCAGAAACTCCATTCCACGAGCAATTTCTGTAGAGAATCGGACGAGATCCCGCAACGTGAGATTTTTAATAATTGCCGCATTAAGATTCTCCATGTTTTGATACATTAACACACGACGTGGCTCACGCCTTCGTCTACCGCCGTCGGGAATGCCCTCATTAGACATATCACTTTTCGGTAATGCGCCGAACATTGCCGAATTATCAAATTCCCCATCGTCGGATTCATCGTTCTCGTCTTTGTAAATTTGATCTTCACGAGGACGATGTTTTCGTAAAAAGTCCCTAAAAAATTTAATAATAAAATTTTCCTGTAGGTAAATAACTTTTGTGTTTAGATCATTGGTCTTCTTATACATATGTACTAATTTTAAAAGTTATCTAATCCAGTTTTAAACGAAATTAACCTCAAATTTCCATAAGGACATATTTCGAGCACGACCAACAATGGGCCAATACCGGTACAACATCCGATTAGTCGAAGTATGTTACGATGTTCTCCAATACTTTTCAGGATTTGCATTTCACTAACGAGTATAATGAGCTCTTTCTCGTTGGCATTTGTTTTCAACTTTTTAACGGCCACCGGCAACTGAATCAATTAATATTAAGAAAATTTTCATTCAATTTTCATTCATTCAGAAAATATATTTTGTAAATACTATTTTTTTCTTCTTCATACTCGTGTTTCTTGAGCGTTTTCATTGTCGTAGAACGAGTCCCCGTCCTTTTTTCTGTCACGATTTGGCACACATAATACGCCCTTCCAAACCTCGCCAAAAGCTCCCTCGCCGAGAATATCGATCAATTGTAATCTAAAAATGAAAAATATTTTATTTTATTATTAGTTAGACGGTGTGCACTCCTTAAACGGTATGTATTTGTATTTTGCGTACTGATTGCGGTCAATTTCCCATGCCACATCCGTGGGCACTTCATACTCGGAAAGCATTGTCACGTCGGAAGATGCGGTAGGACGGTTGGCCAAGAGGGCGGTTTCGTCGGCGCTACTCGCGTGCAGCGCCCCACCGCCCGCACTACTATCGAGCGCAAGTCCGCTTCCGTTACTCAGCACCGGTTCCACCGTAATCGCGTACGAGGATGTCAAGTCGGACCATACGTCACCGCTTCGTTCTGGCTTTTTTGTTATTATTACCTAAAAAAGTAATCTGATTTTAAAAATTATTTAATTTCGCATTGGCCTGTTATACAAATATTATAGAATTTTCGGTGATAATAATTCAGTAATACCTTTTTACGTACGGCTAGTTTTTCATAATTTTGTACGCGACGATGATGTTTGTTATTTTCGGAGGAAAATGAACAATACAATATGCTAAGAGCAAGAAAGGCAATTAGCAAAATTGCACATAATGCCAAAAGTATTGTGTACGAGATGGGCCATGAATAGGGCTTTTCGGTCGGTAAAGTCATTGGACGAAATTCGTTTACAGTTAGCGTCGCATTCGCCATTGACTGTAAAAAAATTCGAAAATTGGGATTATATGTTTGAGACTAAATTATTATTACTTTTCATACCATTCCGAGTGTATTGCCCGCCACACAGCTATAAATTCCCTGATCTTGCATAGTAACATTTGCGATTTCGAGCGTGTATTTGTTCGTTCTTTCGTCGTGGTAAATGTGAGCTTTCTGTAATTGAGAAATTCGATGGCTGAAAATTCATTTGAATTTTTCATTTCAGTCAATACCTTTAGGGTACTCATGTCAATAAAGTTGAAGCTTGGTTGGTTCCGCTTCGGATCAATGTGTATAAACGAGCCGTTTTGCCGCACCAATTTGATCCAAATAATATGCGGCACAAGGTCCGAGATCACCTGGCACGTAAAGCGTACTGTATTATTCACGTCGATGGTCTGATTGAGCAGAACATTTGGTACAATAATTGGACGGGATCGTAGTCGGTCCTGTACCTCGACGTGAAATCTACGTGTCACCCAGCCCACCACGTTGAACGCTTCGCATTCGTAGTCACCTGAGTCGGACTCGGCGGCGTCCTCCAATTCTAAGGACCATTTTCGCAAATGAAACAAAGAGCCGGTATGACTTTCTGTGTCGCGTTGAATTTCAATGTTATCCTAAAAAAATTTTCCATGAAGATTTATGCCGAAACATACATCAATATGTTGTTCATTTATGAAATAAAATTCTTGAGAAGTGAGATTCGAAAAATTTACAAACTTTTCGCCAGATAACTTGTGGCTCGGGCTGACCACCCGCTTTACAGTTGAGTTTTAAGGTCCGACCGGCCGGCAATACAATGTTTTTATTTACGTTACTGTCCATTTGCCGAAAATATGGGGCCACTAAATGTCTTCTCATTTCACTAATTTTTTTATTGAAAAATAAATTTTAAAAAATTCTTATTATTTTAATATCAATAGTAGCCTTAAAATTTTTTTATTACATTTTAATTAATTCAAATATTATATTTTTTACATTACTTGATATTTTATTAAAATTCGGACCTTTATTTGGTGGATTTGGCCAATCAGTATTGTTCCTAACTTCCTTTTCTTCTTTAAGACCATCTTTTAATTCATTAGTTGGACTAACTATTCCGTGTTCCTCATTATCCTCCTCATCTTCATCATCATCAACATCATCATTAGACAAATGATGTGTATCATTCCGATCTTTGGCATCATCATTTCGTAATCGATCTATTTCATATGGTCGATCTGTGGAGTCGATGCTTGTGAGATTAGCGACGATTCGTGCCGCTAATTCCGTCTTCGCTTCATCATCTAAATTTGAATTCCAGTGAGTTTTGAGTTCCTCACGCAGGACTCGCATTATGGTCGGTGTAATTAGTTCCGGTAAAAGATGCGCCACGTCTGGCACACCAGTTTTGCTCAAATGCTCAAACATTCGGGCTGGATCTAAATCCAATTTAAAAAAAGAAATTTAAAAAAATACTAACTGGTTTTTGGCACAGCAATTCCACTTTTAAACGTGCTTAATTGTGTTGGTGATATATTAGTAGGCATAATAACAGGTTTGTGGATTTCTGAAAAAGTTACGGAATTCTGCAAATCATTCGTCGGATTTGCATGACTGTATGAATTGGTTTTTTCAGAAATGATATTTGATGTTATGGATAAATCCCTGGATCTTGAATGTTGTTCCGAATGAGTATATGAGTCGCTGAGATTTAAATTAGGTCGTGAATCATTAGATCTTAAATCATGGTGTACTACATTTGAATTTAATTCTCCGGGCATCGCATCTGGATATTTAGGTTTCGAATTATGTTCGAGATTTGAATCTTTAAGACTCAAATTTTTATAATCTTTCAAATCCATATAGCTCTTTTCCTTAGTTTGCGGATTGCGCACTTTTACAGTGGTTTTTGCGGTAGCTGAAATTCGTTGAATATACTTCATTACTGGCAAAAAATTCGGATCAAAATCTGTGAAACTTGTTTGGGCATTTGTCGTATTAGTAGAAAAGGGCTTGGTAGAAATTGCGTTTTGGTCATGCGACTGATGTGTGGGCGGCTCATAGGGACGCTCCAATATGAATCGGATTCGATTTCGCGGTCGAATATTTTCATCTTTTTCGTCTGCATCCGTCAGTGATCCACCAATTCCTTCATTTTGACTAATCTTGCCATTAGCCAGCGCGTTCTCGGTGATTTGTTTTTTCTTGTTTGATGAATTTTCCCCGATAATTTCCGTTTGTTTGACCGTAATTGAGGACGACCGAGTGGGCGATGATCCTTTTTTAAAGTAATTATTTGAATTCGATTCTTTAGATCCTGATCCTTTAGCTTGAATATTGTTCTTTTTTCTAATTTTCAACCCTGCTTCTGATATAAATTTCGAACTACTTTGAGGCAATATTATAGTGGAATTAATAGTTGTTGTAGTCGTTGTCGAACTTATTCGGCCCACAGAATCCGACCTCAACTGATGCGTATGAAAACTCTCCTCGGCCAACTTCACGCAACGCTCTTCGTCGTATGCGCTCAGGTCGATATCAGTCCGCACATTAGCATGCCGGCGTTCTGTTAACGTCTCGCCCGTGGCGCTGTGATAGTAGTGTGTGTGATCGGCACGATCGTCGCGCGGCTGCGTTACCGTCGCCCATTCACAGCCGCATTCGTCCGGTACTGACGATGCTGCGATTTTCACATCGAGAAAATAGTCGCAATAGTCTAGAAAACGTGAAAAAAAGTGCAAAATGGAAAGAATTAAAAATTTTAGCAATGTCAATTTATTCAAAATCAATTTTGTGCAGTAAAACGTTATTGAAAATCACAAAACAGCAAACATTTACAAACCGTTTAGCAAGGCAAAATTAACTTACCGATAATGTGTAGAGTGAAATTTCGTGTTGTGGACCCTTCACTATTCCATACACGACACATCCAATTGCCCTATAATTAAGCAGAAAAATAATTTTAGTTGCTCAAAAAATATTTAAAACTTAAGTTCTTTTTTTTACTTTATCGCCGAACTCAATATGTCGAATTTCCAAGGACATGCTTTTTTCGCGAAATCGTGGCTGCGTCTGCATGAAACTGTAGTTGAGGTATCCGCCGTTACGATACCAGTGCACCTTGGGTTGTGGCCGGCCTATGGCCGTACAACGAAACCGCACGCTATCGCCCAAGTAGGCATATTGATGAGTGCGCGCATTTTGCTTAAAGCGCGGCGGTCCACCTTGTTTTTGGTTTCATATAAGACGCGTTTTTTTTTGAATAATTTTCGAATTTTTGATTGGCTTATTTAAATATATGCTTTTCAATAATTAAATATATGCTTTTCAATTTTTTATCCTTACTTTAATTTTATTGCAATTTTGTGTATAAAATGTCTTACTTGCCAATGTAGGATATTGCCCTGAGATGAAAATTTTCCAATTAAATAATGCGCTTAACGATAGCAGACAGTAAAGCGCAAAGGTATTTACGAAGAATGGCATTTATTATTAAGCAAATAGATAAAATTGACAACAAAATTAACAAATAACGAGTTGAAAATTTAACAAGAATAAATAGAAATAAATTATTAATTAATAGAATTAATAAAAAAAAATTTTCTAGAATAATATCGTTGTAGTGTTACATGGTTTTATAATCCAACATCTAACGTTATTTATAAAAGCTAAAATGTAATTAAATATCAAATATATTTTGAAAATTAAAAAAAATTCCATTATTTTATAAAATAAACCGATAAATACAACAATTTTATAGTAAGTTTGAGAATTGTTTGAACAATTATTAAAAAAATTTCAAAAATTTAGAAAAAATGGCAAAAGGTTGGTGCGACCGAGATCATTGCTCAATCTTGGACCCGACTAGGCTACGACAATGCCACGATTATACGCGACTATGCCACGACTGCCACGGTATCTTGGGCAACGGGTCTTATCGAAAGAGGGCGGATCCGGCCAAGCAAGCCAACAATTCGCGTTCCGCACACCGGCGTAATTGCGGGTTCGTTGTGTCATATGGAATCATAGTTGTGCACCATCACAATACTTTCTCATCCGGCTGACTCAGTTAGCTGTGGGACGTACCAACACTGGGAATGGTGCCCAGAGGGTCCAGTGAACCACAAACACTGGTATTGACTTAACTCTAGCTTGGCCGAGTCAAATCGGAATCGAAATCATGCAATAGTGAACATAACCATGATTGTTGGGGGTAGAATTGAATTTTTCGCTTATATAGCCCGCGATGTATTGGCGAAAAATCGGCGATGGATTTCGCCGACTGCCAGAGAAACGAGATGCAATAATATTTCGTCGGCATTTATTTTTAGCTCAATATGACGATGGATTGAATTAAAAGGTGGTTAGTAAATTCAGATAATTAAATAATGTTTCACCTATTTTTTTATTGTTTTTCAGGTATATCAAAATAAATTTTTTAACAACAAATAAAATAGTAACTTTTTTTTTATTTGATTGATACATAATATATATGATATGTATTATATATGTATTGTATTATATATTCATTGTATATAATATGTATTATATACATAATAAAATGATGTATTTTGTCATTTATTAAAATGCACATGCGATTGGCTCTAATTTCTACGCAAATTTCACTTTCTTTAATTTACTTTAAAGATATAATACATACAAAAATATGCGGAATAAGTATGTATATGGACAGGAATAAGATCAGAACAATATATTATATATTATGGAAAAAAGAGATAAGCGAATGGAGTGATAAAAATACGAAAGATTTGCAATAATAAATTTAAAAATAAACCTTGACGTGAAAAAATGTGCACATAATTAAATTATATTTTTATGTGAGTCAATTTTTTTTTCATCAAATGTTACTGTTAATTAAAATGATGAAAAATGTTAACAATTAAAGAAATTTTTAAAGAAAATAGAAAGATGAAAGAAAAAAAATATAAAATTTTGCTATTTTTTTCCTGATTTTCATAAATTTTCCAAAAGATCGGCGAAACTTTAGTCGAAAAATAAATTCCAATTTAAAATTTATTTCTACAAATAACATTAGATTCCACATAAAATAAAATTAAAAATATCCAAGGTATTTTTTTATAATCGGAAACGAATTTTTTTAAGAAAATGAAAAACGGACAAAAAAAAATTATGTCATTTTTTAGATATAAAAATTATTGTCATTACTACATTATAATATGTTATTTGTATGCGGATACGTTTATGAATCGTTCTTGGTGGATTGTAAAATTGAAAAAATTTACATAAATAATAATAAAAACTATTAAGTATATAATTTAATTCTTTTAGGCATAAATTGTGAAAATTTCTATAAAAAATTGACATGCGAAAGTTTGTAAAATTACAATTTTTTGCAATTTTTTGCACATTTTTATAATTTATAAAATCGCTCAAAATTGCTAAAATTTGTTAAAAAAATTATTAAAAATTTAAAAAAAAAAATTAGTGATTATCATTAAAACGATCAAATTATCAAGTTTCCTGATGATTTAGGTGATAGTATGAGTCATTTCATTACTATATCGATGAACAGATAAATGAATTTTTTAAGTAAATAAAACGAAAAAAAAGTTTATTAAATAATTTTATTAAAAATGAGACAAATGTGTATTTATTAGGGTTGAATGGGGAAGCCAAATGAATTAAATTTGTTGATTAAAAATGTTTAGCTCAAGATCACAATATGCACATCATGTAGAAATACTCGTACCTACATCATACGTTTATTATTTAAAATTCTCGAAAAAATGATATGATGTTGGTGAGAAATGGAAGTGTAACACCTTTTTTTAATATAATGATAATGAGAATTTAATAAGGAATCAAAATAAAAAATGACAATTATAATTGGAATAGTAAAAATTGTGTGTTTATCGGGATATGTATGTATGTGTGTCTGCGTGTGTGTTTTTCATGTTTTGGGTATCTTCTGTTTGTTTCTGTATGTAATTTATTTTTTGAAAACACAAAAATAAAGACAACAAAATAGAGCTTTAATTAAACCGAAAAAAAACAACAAAAACATATAAAAAATTTTTATGATAATACTAGATTTTAAAGTGGTATAAAATATAGCAAGAATAGATAATGATAATGAATATAATAGATAAAAAGAAACTTTTTAGCAAAATTAATGCGCAGATAAGTTTGAAATTTTCTCATCCTTTCCATTTGTCTTTTTCTTTTTAATCGATTGATTGATTGGAAGGAGAAAAATATAATTAAAATTCAATTTAAAAAATAAAACACCATAATTGTAAAACAATAAATTGACAGCTAAAAATGTTCATGAAATTCAGATTTGCTAGTAACATATACCTTATATTCGAGTAAATAAGATGCGGCCGTTCGAAGAATTTTTGAATATTGACTTGGCCTTTATTTTGTTATTTTGTGTCGGTTAAGCATAAAATTTAATGAACATCTTCATTAAAGCAGGTCCAAGCTGTAGTTTAAAAATTTTGAGCTCAATTTCGTTTATATCAGAATGAAGGCCAAGTTAAAATTTAAAAATTCTTCGAACATGCGTCTTATTTAGATATTATATATGTAATTGTAAGTTGCTAAATTATGCAATAAAATGTTGAAAAAATATTTAAAAAAAAGTTATTTTTTCCATTCAATAAGGCGGCTTTGGCTTTTCTTCAATTAAAAATATGGAAAAAAATAAGCGAAAATAAGATGCATTAATAAAAAAAATGGGAAAATCAAATTAAAATGCGTATTATAAAACTCGCGGATCAACCCGTTGCCAGCCATAATTTCGTCCATATGCTAACAAAAAAAGATAAATTTTTCGTCTCGACAATTTCTCACGAGCATCGATTTTTATACTAAATTACTAAGCAATTACAAACTTTGGCTAGCCATCAGAAATTCTAATTTCCGAAATTCGGAAATATCCGGAATTTTAGAACTGAAAAAAAATTATTCTCAATTTTTTAATTTTCTGATTTCCGTAATTTCTAATCAATTCCCTTTGCATTCTTGCTAACATATCTATTTAACTAATCACATTTCGACCTGTTAACGTTAATTTTATCTGCCAAATTTATAAAACGTTAGAAATTTCAGCTATTTGAAATAAAAATTTTTTTATTCTGAATTGTTTTGATAATTTTTAAAAATTTCCATATATTTTGCGAATAATTTTCTCATTTTTTGTTCAGGCAAAAATTGTCGTAAAATTCGGGGGCAAACTAAAGTAATGAAGTGATTATTTATAGGAATATTTGGCGTAATAAATCTGTGGAAAATATGAATTATGTCACTTTTTTGAAAATTTATACATATGTCCAAAGTTTATAAAATTTAATAATTAAATAAATTAAAACACGGTCCAAATTGACTTATTATTATAAAATTAGAGTAAATTTAAACAACTCAAATATTAAAAATTTTCTCATTTCAAGTTCAAGTTCATTATAGTTGAATTTCATATTTGCTAGTGGGCAAAAAAATAATCTCGGTTGGGTGTCCAATTTCTTCGAGTCGAAGCCGGCCGAGTTCTTTAAGAGAGGCATCCATTCTCTTTGCGTGAATGTTGGCAAGAAATCATTGATGCTGACGGCAAATATCTTTTAAATTAATATATTGTATATAGTTTTGTTGTTATAATAAGTGTCGTTCGATATAAAAACCGACATTATTTTTTTGCCAACCTAATATATGTAAATATAATATTCGAAAAAAAATCCAGAAACTTAAAAATTGAAATTTTTTCGTGAAAAATAATAATTTTTTTTGCTCATTGATGTTCTGATTTTAAATTGAAAAAGAAAATATGTAATAGAAATTTGATATCGTTTTAAAATTTGGATATTTTTCTCCTAATCTCATTCACTGATTTTGCTTTCTTTTTGTTGGTCATTTTAACACGGCGAAAATCATTTTTGAAATTTCGCGATAAGAAATGTGTGCCAAATTTGTTCTATGTGGTGTAGTTGAGTGGAAAATCTTTTGGATATGAATCTAATATTCAAATAGGATCCCAATACAAAAAAAAGAACAATCCAAACAATTTTTTATACTACCTAATTTTTGAATTGAAAAAAAATTGTTTAATAAATTTAATTTAATTTAATCAATAATTTTTTAATATTATTTTGAAGCTTTTATAACTTTTTAAAAGTCATTAGCAAATTCTTTTCTCACCCCAAATAATAATTAATTAATCAATCACAATTAAAGTGGACTTTATCAATCATTATTTTTGCACAAATCAGGTATTGTTTTGAAAATGAAAAAAATGTTGCAAAATATTTATAAGTTAATTAAAATTGAATCCATATCCAAGGATTTTTTGAATGAAAACTACTCGAAAATTACAAATTTGACTCAATTTTTGATTTCTGTGTCCAAAAAAATTAGAAAAAAAAAGTTATAAATGAATAACAATATCGAGTCGAAAAATCGAGAAAATGGATAATGAAAATCTACACATATTAATTAGTATTATTATTAATAAAAGATATTTTTATTAATAAAATAAATTTTAATAATAATCGCCAAATAATTTTGAGAATTTTTTAATTTTTTTTATATTTAATAAAATTTTTTTTATTTTTCAAAGGGTCAAAAAAAATTTTTTTAAATTTAATAAAAATTTAAATTTAATAAAAGTTTTGAATTATAATTTTAATATAATTAGATTCTACATATATTATTTAGTATTATTATTAATAAAACATATTTCTATTAATTAAATAAATTTTAATAATAATCGCCAAATAATTTTGAGAATTTTTTAATTTTTTCCAAATTTAATGAAATTTTTTTAATTTTCAAAAGGTCAAAAAATAAATTTAATAAAAATTTTGAATTCCAATTTTATTTAAATTTTATTCTACACATATTAATGTGTATTATTATTATAAAAACATATTTCTATCTTAATAATTATAATTGTATTTTAATATTGGATATATAAATATTATTTTAAAATAACTTTGCATAATCCATCTATTTAATACAAAATTTTCAAAATGCTCAATTTTTAGCTCAACAAATTTCAAGAGCTAAAATCGAATAAGAATAAAAAGTTAGTTCAGCAAACTGGTAGAATTTTTTTGAGAATTTTTTGTCAATTTTTTCGAATAATTACATTTTAACATCTTTTGATTATTGTAAAGTGTAGCATTTTTTAAGTAAAATTCCGATAAATTATTTAAAATTTTTTTATTGATTAAATCATATGATAATTTTAAAAAATTCCATCCTGCCTCCCTAAAGGAAAACTACTTCATCCTCGTCCGGCTCCTCGACCTCATTGCTCGCGCCATCATTTTCCGTGTCAAATGAGCGATGCGTTGGGATGTCTTCTCTGCTGCATATGTACACACTCACAAAGTCATCATTCGGCATTTGATGAATTTCTTCCGCGCAAGTGTCAATAACTTCGTTGGCCTCAGCCTCGAGAAGCATCAGCAGACTGTCGCGTAGAATCTCTTTGCGCGAAAGTCGCGTAAAGGACGCGCATTCGCGCGATTGATTCATCGCGTCGCTCATTTCACGCCACTGTCGCCAGCTGGATGACGGCGTGAGATGATGGAACACCTCGTCCATGGACTGATACGGCGGGAACTGATAGAACTGCGAAAACGAGGATGAGGAACTATCAATTTTCGCCGGGGCGTTATCCTTATTTACGTGATGCCGTGGAGTGGACGTTATGGAATTTCCGCTGAAATTTCGATTACGGTTCAACTACTTTCGGGTTAGTAGCTTAATTAAGCAGTGTATTTTTTGTTTTAAAAAAAACAGAATTGTCTTAAAAATTGAAAGGGATATGAA
The DNA here is from genome assembly GCA_024678965.1 of Bradynema listronoti. NCBI lineage: Eukaryota > Metazoa > Nematoda > Chromadorea > Rhabditida > Allantonematidae > Bradynema > Bradynema listronoti. The sequence continues at coordinate 375,516 of JANLNO010000152.1, read as the reverse complement.
TTCTCAAAAATACAATCTAGGAATGGCCTCAATAGAACTGCAAAAATTATTTTATGATACAATGCTATGATACAATGCTGAAAACATTGTAAAAAATTAAATTCCAATTATAATTTATATTCCTTTCAATTAAGAAGAAATTTCAGATTAGACCAATTTGAAATTGCAAATTAAACTAATAGAAACAATGTCAATTTTTCATATTTATTTAAAATTTGGAACCTTTTCTTATTTCGAACTAAATAGATGAAATATGCTTAAATCTCACGTTTGCTGAGCGGATATAGACGCGTTGCCTTTGAAGCTTTTGCCGGCTGCTTCTAGTAATCGATTTCGTTCACTAATTGCCCGCCGCAAATTTTCCGCTTTATTCGATAGTTTTATTCTAACATTGGCCAAAAGAAGTTGGGTCTCATTATCTTGTTCATCAAACACTTCTATGTGGTTGGATATTCGAGAGGAGCCCTCCAAATTTGAGGTCCGCCTCCGAGCTGATGGACTGACATCCGTTGAGTGGTTTATAATTCCAGCTTTAATCGAATCTCCTAACAAAGCCGAGCCCAATGACCGATCAAATGATCCATTTGAAAGGGGAGAATTATGGCCCAAATTCCCATAAGAAAAGCGTTTAGCCCCACTGGTAGATCCTCGCCCGATCGAGTGCTTACTACTCCTCGAAGTACTCGTACTATCCTCTGACTTATAGCTTTTCAGCGCCTCAATTAACGCGTCGAGTAGCGCGAAACGCTGGCGTGTGGCACGCTCCTTGGCGAGATTCTCCGCCTCGAGAAAAATACGCGCCTGCTCCTCTAAACAGCGCGCCAAATTGAGAAATGCGTTGTTTTCGGTTTGTCGGCTAGCGCGTCGTCCGCCGCCGCTGTTTCGACGTGAATTCGATTTTGAATTCGCGCCGCTTTCCATATTCAATTCTGCCTCGAAATTGTCCACACTAGCGTTGGAAATCAGATCTAATTGAAGGTGCTCACATGTTTGATTGAACTCCTTTAATAGGCACTTGGCCAACGTTTCCATTGGGTCCACAGCTGTGGTGCCATGTCCGGTCTCCATCAGGGTCGATAGAGATGTTTGTGTTGACTAAAAATTAGAAAAATTGGAAATTTTAACACTATATTTTCTGAATTAGGCAATGGGAAATAACTCAAAAATCATGTTACATAGTTAAATCAATTAAAATAATTTATTATATAAGGCAATTTTTAAGTTGAGTCATAATTTATGAATCAAGCTTAAAGTTTTAAGACTTTCAAGTTGAATTATTTTCCTACTCAAGGCTCGAGACCAAACACCTACGTCATTGGCTAGCGCTTCGCGATTTTTATAAATCAGACCGCCAGCCTCACGCATGGAATTGGTTTGACGCATTGGCGTAGTGTTGAAAGCTTGTTCACGCGCAACGACAGCACTGCGGAACGACGTGCCGGCATCACGTACATCCCGCAGACTTTTTCGCGGCTCCATAAAGCGACGCGCAGCAACAGTATTATTAGCGGCTAGTGACGCGGTCGACACGTGACGCGACGCCGTGGACGACCCATTTGCCTGCATCAAAAGAGGACTGCAGACTTTTTGCTGATGCTCTTGTTGACTATCTATCAGATGGTCTTCATTCTGATCTCCATCAACCTCACTATTACTATCCGATTCCTCATTGTTGTTGTTTTTGAGTACGTCCTGGCAAAAGTCGTGCGTAATCATCGCGCAGGCCGCGTAATTTCCACTACTATAATGCAAATGCTGCTGTTTCGATAGCGAGTGATGCTGTTGTGGGACCAACGGCAAGGTCTCCGTCGCTGTGATGCTAAACCCGTTACGGTTGAAGTCCTTGATAAAAAGTTGAAAATAATTCATATACCGTACTAATTGACAAACACATATTTAACATACAGTCAAACCTCTCTACTAAGACTTCGTCAATTTCAAGCTCAATAGTCTCAGTTTCAAATTTATATCTAGTTAAATCTACTTTTGTTCAAAAGAGGTTCGCCTCAGACTGCTGAATCCGTCGTAATTTCGTGCGGATTTCGTGCCGCTGACACACAAAAGCCAACTGATGAATCCGCCGATGGCCTGATTCAATTGAGCCCGCATCTCTTTGTTTAACGAAAAATAAATCACTGGATTGATCATGTGAGTGGTGGAGTAGAAGAAGCTATTGAAGAGAACTACCCACTTGTTGCCCACCTCAAGAATATGATAAACCAGATAGTAGGTGGTCATGTAAAGATAGAAAATTGCAGCTACGACAGAAATCTAAAAATTAAAAAAATTAAATGAAAAACAAAAATTTAAAAAAAAATTGAAAAAATAAACTATCTTCTAAATAGCTCGCTTAGATTTTTTTATTTTAAAAGATTAAAATCAAAATTGTAATCGGGATCGTAGAATCCAAAAATGACCTTATTTTTTTAATTAGAGCGCTTTTAGACCCTAATTGGTCGGCAAAGAGTTCTAAAATTGAAATTTTAACAAAATGCCAATAATTGACGTAATTGAAATTTATGTTAAAAAATTGGCGTCTTGTTAAAATTTCAATTTTAGAACCCATTGGCGACCAATGAGGGTCTAAAAGTGCCCGAATTAAAAAAATAAGGTCATTTTTGGATTCTACGACCCCGATTACAATTTTCGTTTTAATCTTTTAAAATATAAAAATCTAAGCGATTTGATTTCATTGAAAGGATTTGAGCTTAAAAAATACAATAATTTTTCAAAAATGTGGAAAAATTCCATTTAAAAAAAAAGTATTTTTTCCGCGTGGAAATTTTCCATTTTTGACAAAACTGTATACATAGATGAAAATAAATACCTGAAGCAAAATCCGCTGTTGTTGGCGATTGGCGCGACGCGCAGCGAGTTCGCGCACGTCCGTGTTGAACGCCTTTGAGCCCATTCGCATCGACATTTCCAGGAGCATTGTAGATGCCCTAAAACAAAAAAAAATTGGCAAAATCGAAAAAAATTATTTGTATATCGAAAAACAATGGCCAAATAGAAAATCAAAATAAAATGCGAAAAAAAGGCGAAAAAAGCATTTTGTGAAAAAAATTATATTTTTACGAGTGCGCCAAGCGAATATTGTGCTGTAAAATACCGTAAAACGTAGAGTTAAATGTTATACGGTCAAAAAATTTTGGCTCTTTACTGTAATTATCTCTTCGAGGAATTTGTAAAATTTGAATATATAATTGTGAAATTGGCATTGTGTCAACGAATAATTTTGGCTTTTATGTAGAAAAAGGTTCACAAAATGGCAAAGCAAAAAAGAAAGAAAAAAGCATACAAGTGCATTTTTATAGCATTTAGGTGCATTTCTTAAACAACAACAACAAAAACAGTATAAATATGTAAATTAAAAAGAAAAATATTTGCTCGAGGCACAGCAGATGCACCATCCACCTTCACACCACCGTAATCCGATCGGGAAAATTCGCGAGGCATGAGGATAATTACAGTAGGGAATTGGGTTTCCATTTTCAATTTATTGACTACAGTAGGTTAAAGTAGCCACCGAAAAAAAATTACAATAATTACATAAAAATTATTAAAAACGATTTTCGCTCTCAAAAAAATTTTCAACTTTGGCCAATTATTAAAAGCTATAAAATTGTTCAAAAAATAATTTTTGGCCATCGAATTCATAATCAATTACTTTTTAAAAGTTAACTCCAAATAACTTATGAAAAAATTTTCAATGTCAAATAACCAAAATGAATTTTTCGAAAAAGACTTTTGTGATGTATAAAAGTCGAGGCCAAAGTTAAAAATTGGCGGGCGCTTTCCTTCTATGCTCCTTGCAAGTTTTGTTCCTTTTACGCGGTGGCCCATGCTGACTGTAGTGGTAACGGTAGTTGTGGTGGCTGTGACGGTGCAACTGCTGTTTTTGCTGATGGAACTGTGGACTTTGACGTGTCGGCTCCTTCTCCGCGTACCTTTGCCATTGTGAGCGCGCTTTGAGCGCGGCGGAACAGCCGCCGCTGCCAGTACCTCGAAAACTTTTGTCGCGCGCCTTTGGGGCGATGATATCGGTCCCGTTGGTTCCATATATTCCACAGGGTGCTGAGCATGATTCCACCTGGGTTCCATTGGCATCGCAATCGCCCGACACGCAGTTCATTCCGCCATAGCAGCCGGCGCCGCTATCGCTGACCGTCTCGTCCACCGCGCCGTCGGCATAGCGCGGCGCGGCCGGCGAGTGTTGGCTTAAAATTAGCAAAGCCTCGTTTTTGGTCTCGATCTTCGCAAAATATTTTTTTTATATTTTTTGATATTTATAAAAAAATTAAAATTTATAAAAACATAAAATGTGTTTATTTTTTGGAAAATTTGTGAAAAAATATAACGTTTTAAGAGACGGTCAAAGAAGTTAAAGAATTTCGTGTAAAATGTGTTATTCAAAATTTGAATAAAATGGAAAAATTGACATTATCTTCTTTTATATTCAAAATTGTGTTCGATAAAAATAAGTTGCAAATATTTGATTCTAACATAATTATAAGTCTCTGAAAATATTGCCAATCTTATTCATTTTATTTAAGAAATGAATACAATTCTTGTTGAAAATGTGTTCAAACTGAAAGCTTCTCATCGAAAAAAATCTAATAAAATACAGCGTTTTGGGCTGATCCTAAAATGATTCGTTGAAGCTTGAATAAAATAAGAAAAAATAAATAAAATTCGTTTGAAGAAAAATTATAACATTTTTTTGTGTGTGAAAAAGACGTGTTTTAAGGCCTTTTATATTATTATTTATTTAAAATTTGAATATAAATGAAAAACTGGCATTATGTCTCAAGCAAAATTTTCGATTACGTCCAAAAATTGGATCCACAAAGTATGTCATTTGATTCATAACAAATTTCCGAATTGTTTCAATTGAAAATAAAAGTCATAATAAATTTTTGAACGTTCAAATACAATCCCAATTTCTCAATATACTCAAATTTTGGCCAACTTTATTTCGTATAACTTATAAAAACTTATAAAATATAAATCTTTTTTTTCAAAAATCATATTTTTAGCGAAACCAAAAAATCAAATAAAATGAATATTAATTAGCATCGTATTATGGACAAATTTTCATTCATTCATAGATCGAATTCACAAAAATTGATATGGCATTCAAAAAATTCTGAATGAATTGACTTAAAAATAAAGTCCATAATAGGACTATGACCGAATCAAAAGTTATCAAACATTGCCAAAAATTTCATTTTATCCAATCTTTCAAACTCATTGATTTCAATCATATTAGAGAATGAAAGAAAAAGCATGAAAATTAAAAAAATTAAAAAGCCCACATTCGAAGTGCCAATTTGCGCTTGTGACGTCGGTAGAGTTGGACGAGTATTATTGGATTGCTAATTGACAATACGGCAATGGTGGTCAACTCGAGTGGCGTATATGTTAGCGTGAAGAGATTTGTAGCGCCAAATGGACTCTTTTCTATTTCTTCTATAAACTTATTGATTGGCTAGCTTATAAAGGAACATTAAATAGGCTCATAATTTGCATCATATCATCGTTTTGTTAATTTTGTTTAAAAATGGCACCTTTTGTTTCAAAGTCGCCATAGCCAAATGTATAAAATTGATTATTTCGCAGCGGAGCAATCAAGCAACATACGCGAAGGAGAATGTATACGGAGTTTAGTAGAAAAAATGTGGTCCAAATTAACAACGTAAAGGCGCGAACTCGTTTTACGGTAACGATCAAATTATAACGATCGTAGAGCATAATCGCGATGAGACGATCCAAACATATTGCCGACATATGGCTAAAAAAAATTTTTCCGCACATTTTTTCGAAAAAAATATTTAAAAATTCGAATTGAAATGTTTTTTTAAAGAAGCTACGTGAGCGTAATACTCCATGCGGTCCAATCGATAATGTTAAAAATTCGAATGCCCAACGAAGGAATCGGAATGAATTTGAGCAAAATGGGCGGATAGAAGAATGCAATCGTAACAATGCCGTGCAGGACATCTGCGATAGCCAGGCTCAGCATCAAAATGAAGCTGGAAAATTGAATAAATCAAAATTAGTTTTTTTAAAAATTCGAATAAAAGATAAAAAAAAATCCTAGATTTTTGGAGACGAAATTTATTTAAAAACAAATTCATTTAAAAATACTAATAAACCTGGCACGATTGAGATATTTATTTTTGAGCAAGACGGTAATAAGGCACAAATTGCCAATAATGGCCAGCGTGCCTAGCGATTCCAGACCCACAAAAACGAGAATGTCTTCGATGCCGAGCTTCGAAGTAAGCTGCGCCAACTGAGCCGTCGTCGTCGCTGCAAAATCTCCGCGCCAGGTGTCCACGTAGGCAAGCGCGCGCAATCCTCCATCGGGTTCGTTGAGAGACTCTTGTTGAGTTGGGTTGTTGAGCTCATCGTTTATTAATGGCTTAATGGCCAGTGGAGATGCTGACGAAGCTGAGACGAATTTTGAGCGATTAAATACGCCATCAAAATTGTCATAATGAAACACATTGGCATTTGCTTGTGACGCCGCAATCTCCACGGCGTTTATTAAGCGCATGACGGATGGACAGGGCGCCTGCAGAACAAGTTATGGCCCTCCAAACACAGCGAGGTGCCTTCATCCCGCTAGAAAACTGCCCATTGTCCTCCGAATTTAGCTCGCCTTATTCTTCGCCGTATTATTTATTTACAAAAAAAAAAAAATTAAAGCTATTCAAATTTTGAAAAATTTGGGCTATTTTATAAAACAATTGGGTCATGCTATAAAACTTGAGGAAATCAGAAAATCAATTTTCACTTTCTTTTTTTTTGCTTTTTATTCTTTCTCTTCCGATTTTTAATGGGATATTTCCGAGGCATTTTTGAAGCGCATATTTCCACGCTTTTCATCCATTAGGTTAAAGAGAAAGGAAGAGGAACGAAATGGAAGGGCATTTTGAGGACACAAATTTTCTACGTGAACCAAAATAAATCCATTAAAAATGAGAGGGTGAGAACGAGAAGATGAGGGGAAATATGTTAAAGATGAATAAGGGAATGAAGATATAAATGGGAATGGAAAAAATGCTTAATTATGATAAAAATTGAAATTATGATAAAAATTGAGATTGGGATGAGATTAGGAACAAAAATATATGAATGGATGAATGAATAAAGAATAATGGAAATGATGAGAGAAATGAATGCTTGAATAAGAATGAATGAGAAAATGATAAGAGAATGAATTGAAATGATAAAAAAATGAGATCGAGAATAGGGATGAATGGATGAATGAATAAATGGATAAGCAAATTATTTTCCGAAAGCAAAAAGGAAAAAAAGAAGGAATTATTACGGCACTTTTAACATACCTAAACATATTTTCTTCCCATTTATTTTTATTCAAAACCTTTTTTTAGTTAAATTTTCTTTTATATTTTCTCCATTAAAAATCAATAGCAACATTTTTTAAAATTTTTCAAATCTCCAAAACATTCCAATTTTCACATTGACATTCGAATTTTTGTTCACTTTTTTTATTCAATCTTTACAAACTTTTACTTCATCGAATTATTTTTTAATAAAAAATAAAATTTTTCTAACTTCAGTGAATAAAAAATGATAATAATAAAGCCATAAATTAAAAGAAAAGTTATTCACCCCCATTGTTCCGAACTTGATCTTTAAGTCTTTACTTAATATTTACATTTATTTTATTCATTATTTTCCCATTCAACCTCTTTACTTGTTGATCTAATGCAAAATTATTCTCTCATTTCTTGTGCAGGTATTTTGCATAATTGTTAAAAAAAATTTCTGGCTTACAATCATAGGCTTTGTTAGATTTATTTATATAATAATTTTTCGGGCTAAATGATCTTCCCAGAAAATACCTCTAAACATTTACAAATGGCACAAATCACAAAAAATTATTTTAAAAAATTTCAAATGGCACCGTGAGAAATAATAAATTTTCATTTCACTCAAAATTAGAGTATATTTAAACATTCAGTCCAAATTTAATCCATTTTGTTTTTTTTAAAAATGTTCACAATTTGTTTTATTTTATGAAAATTCATTCATTTTTCAACTTCTTTTTTCTTTCTTTTCATTAAAAAACTTTTAGCTATAATTCTAGAATAGTACGTGAGAAAATATGTGTGAAAAAATAAGGAACGTTAGTACCAATAAAAAATTTTGAAAAAAATTACAAATGGGATTATCCATCGAGTGTTAGCTAAATTAAAAATTTGACCTTATGTTTCGGGTAAATAATAAAATTTGATTAAATTTTATTTATAGGTAAATTTAATTTGAATCATACAAATTTAGAATTTTTTTCCGATGAATATTCAGAAAACCAATCAGAATGGATCAAAATAAGCTCTGAAATGAATGCAAAATTTTTACGTTTTTATTACAATTCACTTACAAAAAAAAAATTCCATTAATTTGCCTTTCTTACAATTATGAAAAAAAAATTCACTTTTACAAATTTTATTTTTTAACCAAAATTTTACTAGTTAAACTTTTTGGCACTTTATTTTTTTCAATTTCTCTAATTTTTTTTTGTTGTCTTAACGTAATATTCGTAGTTTAGTTTTTCGAATCCAAACTTTTTGCTAATTTAGAGGTCTCGAATTTCGAAGACTCAGTATCTTATTTCTTTATTTCTATTATTTTCTATATATTTCTCTATTTATCTAGCTCACTTTGTAATTTGGCAAAAAAAAAGGGGGGGGAGTAAATAAGAAATTTCCGATTTCCCGTAAAGAAAATTTTTTCAAAAAGCCAACTTTTTTCTTCTTTTTTGTCTTTACACTACTTACAAAATAAAAGTTTATAGAAAGAGAATGCGGATGAAAAAGGAAATGAAACGAAAAAGAAAATATCAACCCTTTATTCTTCTTTCCTTCATTTTTCACTTTTTCCGTTTTTATTTTAAGTAAAAACCAAAACGGAATATTCCAGGAGCGAAGTGAAAATGATGAAAAAGGAAAATTAATGGAGGAAAAAGAGAAGAGCGAAAAGATGGTGATAAGTTAAAAAAGAAAGATTAATCTGATTGTGCACTGTGAAATAAAAGAGAAAATAATAATTATTTATAAAAAAAACATTTTGATAATTTTGAAAACATAATTGTGTTGGCCATTTTTTAACTTTGTTAAGATATATATTAACCAATAAATTTTGCAGAAAAAATTGATTTTTAACCAACTAAAATGGATTCTGGCTGGCTCATGTTGACTGTTCCTGATTAAAATTAATTTTTACTGATTATATATTTTTCTTTAATTATCCCTTTTTTATTCATTTTCCAAACTTTTTTTTTGGTTCTTTTATGATATGAGACCTCCTCTCAAAAAATGTTTACATATATGTTTCGTGTGCTTATTGCATGCTTCTCTTTTTATGGATCCGAGTATACAATTGGCTAGAAAGATCAAAACTACCACCCGAGTTTACCATTCATTTCACCTACCACTGGGCTTATGAAACAAAAATAATTTTTTGGGGTTCGTCCGATACCATAAAAGAACCCTTTTTTCTCATTTTTCTAAAATTATAAAAAAGCTTTTTTCCTATCTCCTCTTCGCCCACCCGTTACAAGATCTAATTTAATTTTTCTTTATAATCACACTCTTCTCTTTACTTTTTTCTCTCGTTTTTTGTGGTAAAATTGAGAAAAAATGTAATGCAATTTAAAAAAAAATAAAAGCAAAGAAAAAAATATAAAACAAAAAAAATTAAAAAAAAGTTAAATATACATTTAGTCAAAATTCTCATTGGAAAAAAAGTTTTTTTAGCAAAATTTAAACAATTTTCCGAAAAAAATTGACGAAAATTTATCGAAATTTAGTTTCAATTTTATTTAAATTCGAGAAAAATAAAATAAAATAGCGAAATCCAGTTATAAAGTAGTATAATTGAATGATTTTATATAGTTATTTTTTTAGTCACGCGGCGGCGGTTTAAACAATTTCAAAGATTGCCGTTTTTGACATTCTTTTATAATAGTTAGAATCCAATGTAGAAACCCAAAAAATAAGCCTTTTCGATTCAAATTTTTTGCGAATCTAATGAGATATATGTAAATTTTTAGCAATAAAAATATTTTATTTCATTTTTTTCTTAAGAATTTACTTTCTTTTTTTGCTGAAAATTTTTAAACAAAAACATTTTTTAAGGCAAAATAAATTTATTTTAAATAAAAAAGCCGCCAATTATTAGAATAACGAAATGCTAGTAAAAGTGAAAAAATTTAAAAAAGGAAGGAGAAATATTAAAAATATAAAATGAAAAAGTGTGTAAAATGTGGTATATTAGGTCGATTATTCGGCTTTTGAAAAAAATTGGAAATAAGTATAATTTCAGCAAAAAAACAAAAAATATCAAAAAATTAAAATAAAAAATGAGCTTTAAACTTTTAGTTCATATTTTTTTTTTGCTACAAAAATTTTTTGCTACAAAAATTGGACAAGTAATAAATGGTCTTTTTCAACAATTTCAAAATGGGTTTAAATAGTGTTGCTGTTAGGAAGCTTGAGGCATTCGGTTCAAAACTTCACTTATTTTACAATCAAAAAAAATAAATAATATTTAGCTTAAAAAATATTTAAATCTTAAATTTTAACAGAAAAAGCCTCAAAAACTTTTTATTTAAAAAATATGAAAATTTAATGAAAAATGATAAAAAAAAATACAAAAGCGCCTAAAAAATGAAACATAAAAAAAAGTTTGCGCCACATATTCATGTTTGTTGCGAAAAAAAACATAACCCAAAACTAATCTAAAAAGAATAAACTCACGTTTTTCACGTAGTACTTTATACTACAAACTCTCATAAATAAATGTATACCATCCCGACATGTATATCACGCACGACATGTTAAAGATAAAAAAGTGGGAAAGTTTATGGCATAAAAACCGATTATTTTTCGGCAATTTATCTACTTTATTTGTGAAATTTTCTGATGGGCTAGCGAATTCGTGAATAGAATTGTTGTCGCAAAATTAAAACTTTTTGCTAATCTTCTGAATATCAACATGAAAGTTTATGTATATTCGTATATAAAAAATATTGCAAATTGACATAAACTAACAATAAATAAAAATTACTATATAATAGAAAAAATAGAAAAAAAAATGCAAAAAGTAAAAAAAATGTTTTGAAAAATTGTGGGACGTCTAAGTTATAAGACAAAAAATAATAATACTAATAATGCCGAAAAAGAAGAAAAAGAGAAAAGAGAAGAAGAGTTGATTCGAAATGGCTTTGGCTGGCTGGCTAGCTCGAGCGAGGGGGTAGCCCACGGGGACTTTGTTTTTGGCAAAACTTTAGCGCAAAATAATAAATTCTAAATATTTCTAAATGTAAATTTTCATGCATTTTTTTATATTTTTTTATTTCTCTTTTTTCTTTCAGTTTTATTTTCTTTTAATATTTCAATTTTTGGAATTTTTTTTCGTCTAAATTTTTCACGAGGTATAAAAAATGGAAAATTTTGAAAATATTTGAATATTTTTTGCAATCTTCTTTGAAAAAATTTCTGAAGTTTCTTCTATGACAATATTTTTTAAATAAATGAAAAAATCCATCTTTCCAAAGTTTCACCCAAGTTTTTCTGTTTTTGGATTAATTTCCAATTTTAATTTCGAGTTATATATAATGCAAAACTATTATGATAGAATAGGTTTTTTAAAGTAGTTTTCCTTTAAAAAAAAGTATTTTTATACCTGAATCTTTTCAATATTAAAATTTTAAATAAGTTAACTTTAAATTCATATTTCATTTCTCATATTCTTATTTTTTTAATGTCTGGCAAAAAGCAAAATGTATAACGCAATATTTAAAAAACAATTATTTCCATACATCTAGTTATAAAATTGGAGTAATTTTTTTGAAAAAATTAAATTTTTTTATTAAAATTAATTTTTTATACGTACAATTTATTTTTTACAATCGAATTTCTTCATTTATTTTACAGAATGAAAATCGATGCAGAGGAAAATTTTTCTTTTGTTTTATAAAGAAAAAAGCAAAAAAAATCGTTTTTTGTATAAAATTTAAACTGTTGACTCATATCGGCAAACCACCGATTGGATTGATCCCTTACCTTTTGTCGAGTCTAGTCTCTCATATTTTCTCTTATCTTATTTATCTTTCTCATTTGTTTCATTATTTTCCCTAATTCATTCCCTATGTCATTTAATATTGGTATTGGCCCTTCCATCCGACTCATTCTTCTCTTAGTCTCTTTTATTCGATTGATCCATCACCTTTAAATTTCTTTTTTTTATTTTCTATTTTTTTATATTTATCAATAATTTTCTTTCTTCTGTTTCTGCTTTTTGTTCCTATTCATTTTTCTACTTTCTCTTCCACAAATTTTCCTCATACATTTTTGATTTTTCATCGCCGTGATCCTTTAATATTTCCATAAAAAATGACGCCTCAAAAATAAATTCTAAAAATAACTTTTGAAAAGAATTTTCTCTACAATATTTAAAGGTCAAAATTTAATTTCGAAAAAAGGAATTTTCTAAAAAAATCAAAAGCAAAGCGCAAAAAAAATTGATAAAGCACAAAAAATTTGAATTTAAAAAAGTACGCGAAAATAGCATAATTATGGATAAAAAAGTTATTTTGCAAAAAAATATACAGAAAAAATCTAAAACAAAACGAAACAAAAATTAACGAAAAGGTGTGAATTATTTTTTTAAAAAAAAAGGAAAATTGTGTAAAAATAAAGAAATTTTTGTTTTTTTTCGTTTTGTTGCCTTTGTTTCTCAAAAATTTTCAAACTATGGAAAAATCGGACAAAAATAAAGCTTTTTTGAATCAGCTTTTACACAAAAAATAGGAAAAAACTAAATTACAGCGACGCAAAAAAAATCTACCGTCTAGACTAATCAACACACAGCAAATATATGTATACTCGTCGACCAGTGACTTCCAAAAAAAAATTAAAACAAAAAATTAGATTCTCTAATATTTATAAGCTCTGCGTTTAATGAGATCGATTAGAATTTCGTGCTGAGTCGAGTAACATATCAAATCTTAGGAATAGAATTTTTGGGATCCTATCCTTTATGTTCTTTAAAAAAAAATGTCAATTTTTAAATAAGCTATTTTATAAGTAATATAATGTTTAATTTAGAACCCTACTAAAATATTATTGAATTGTATACATATTTTTATAAATTTTAATTTTTAATAAAATTTAATGGAATTTACTGTGTATTCTATGTAAATTACGAATTAGAACAAGGCACTCTATATTAAATTTGATCATAGGTTAAAGTAACAAATTCGAACGCGCATTTCTCCGCCTACTTTTTTTCTCAATTTATTTAGTTTTCTTTATACAGTTTTTATTTTACAGCCTCATTTCTGTAATCTTTTTTCTACAATATTTTGGTTGATTGCCATCGGTTTCTCGAAAGTGTTCATAAACACGAACACATACATTTTTTCCATTGTGTTTTAACATTATTGTTACGGTTATATTACGTGTGCTTCTTGGTGTGTGTCGACTTTTCCGCCTCTTTTTTTGCTTAACCACCAAAATCGACCTTTATAAAAGGATGAAAAAAGGCAGCGATTGAAAGCTAAAAAACATTTTACAATTTCCCCATTTTCTTCACTTTTTTTCCACAAAATTTTCTTTCCTTTTTTTGGCTGGTGACTATAGTTTCTTTTGGCGATGACTGCGGTATGTTGCGGCTTTTATGGCAAGTAGAAAAGGCCACTTTTCGGTGCTGATGACTGTGATTTCTTTTGCCTGTAAGTGTAATTTGTGTAGCCTCTTTTGTCGGTTGGTAATTGTTACAGATTTTTATGTTAGGTAGAGAAGGCCACATTTCTCTTGTTTGTTGTGTTGTCTTATTTGCAAAGCGCCATTTCGGATTTTTTTGCTTTTCCACTTTATTTTCTTTTTTTTTCTCGAGTAGGAGAGAAATCAAACAAATTCATAATATTTACCTGTGCTTTATTTTTAGAAAAATCACAATTACATATATTGTTGTTTATTGTTAAGAAAATTATGCACACGAATCATTTAGTCGAAAAATTGGTATTGTTGTGCTTTGTTTGAATCCGTGGATATCTTTACTTTTTTTATTGAATTTAAAATAACACCAATGCCTACATTGATTTTTCTAGCGGTTTCGAGCCCGACATGGGGTTTGTACTGCTGGTATGTGTTTTATAAGCTTTGAAAGGCTCTAATGTCAACAAACCGAGCCATTAAAGTCTTTCAAAAAAAAGTTCATACTGGCCTTTCAAACTTCAAGCCGTACGCGAAAATATCAAATTTATCGACAAATATTAAATAAATTAATATACTCCTATAAATCTCCTAAGTCTATAAATATTTGAAAAATGAAATAAAGAAAATGAATGATGATGAAATTTGGTTTGAGATTTCTGATGTGCATGTACAAAATGACAAATTAATACAAACCGTAAAAAGATGTAATGCCCTTACGAAATCTCGAACTAAAAAAGTCAGAAATGCTATTTTTAATTTAGGTTTTAATGTATTTAATGTGCCCTGAAACCATGTAATGTTTACGAAAAAATATATACAATAAGTCTCAAGAATGTATTGCAAAGTGGGGATATATAAAAAAAATTGAACGAAAAGATATAAATTTTAAAATTTTATGAAGAGGAGCGCAAATCCGATTTTAAAAATTTAAAATTGAGGACCCATTAAATTTTTTTTTATTTTGGGAAAAAAGTAATATGTGATTTTTCCCCCATAAAAAACTTTTTGAAAAACAAAGGAAGAATTACTTTTTTTTCTTAAATGTCAGATTTTTTGATTTAATTTTAAAGAAGTTATTTTTTAAATTTCACAACAACAAAGTAAAAAATTATTTTAAGTTTTTAAAGCAAAAAGCAGCAAATTAAAACTGCAAAAATCAGCACGAGTAAAATTAATCAAGAAAATTTGGGATTGCATCCGCTAAGGTAAATTCATCAATTTTTCAAAGTAGTTAATCATTTATTTATAATTAAAATTTAATTATTTCAAATTTATACAAATCTAAATAAATATACAATATAAGTTAAGTCGAAGTCAGAGCACCTCGCGAATCCGCTCAGCACAAACGCGCGCGCCCTCCGCACAATCCGTCGACATGGGCGCGAAGTTGAGAAAGCCGTGCGGCAAACTGTCAAGAATGTCAATGCTGGCGACGCGTCCGCCTGCGTCACGCACACGCCGCGCAAAAGAGATCGTGTCGTCGAGTAATGGGTCCAAATGACAGGCCTAAAATATAATTCAAAATACAAAAAGACTAACATTTTTAGAAAACAATTTATTTGGTTTAAAAAAACAATTATAGATCTCAAATCATATCGTAATTATCCTAAGTTCGTCTCGGCCGTTTAAAGAAAATTGTATAAAAAAGGCCAAAGTCAATATTCAAAAATTCTTGGAACGGCCGCGGCTTATAATCCAGAACTTAGAGTAAAAATAAAAAAAACCAAAACAAAAGTCAAACAACAAATTTTTCTTCAGAATCAGTTTAAAAAAATTGACAAAAATTTTATTTTCATAATTTTAGAGCGTATTAGATTGAACTTAGTTATGTATAATGTATAAAATCACATACAACGAAACGAATCGGCGGCAATTTGACTAGAAGTTCGTTGGGCGCGTACATCGGAGACATTAAATAATTTCGAGGAAGTTTTACCTTGAGAAGTTCGGTGAAATGAGATTTATGTTTTTGCGACTCCTATAAAATAAATTACACGTTATTCTACAATTAACTGATATTTAAAAAGTTGTTAAAAAAAAGATTTATAAAAATTTTCTACACTTATTACCTCCATATGGGTTTTGGCTGCCAACTGAGCGGTCATTCGCGCCGCACGTGTCAACTTCTTCTTATCAGTATGGCCGATGGGAGTTTTGGGCGTGTGCAGCCACTCGCTGACATTGTCGTAAGCGTGCCCAGCGGCCAACGCCGCCGTTTCCGCCAGACTCTGCGAGAAAGAGCGGCATTTGCTACGCTGGAAACAATAAAGAAAAAAAATTTTTGTGGTAACAAGAATTATTCAAATTTTAAATAAAGGCCAGGTTGAAAAATTTTAGAATTTTGGGACAATTCAACTCGATTATTCATTATCATACCGTGAGTTGCCGCGGCGTAACCTTATCCGTAACCAACGCTTCCGAAGTACTCGACTTAACCATTGAGGGCAACGGTGTACGACCGGACGATGGATGAAACACGGCTATAATGAAAATATTAAAATTAGAAAATAATAAAGAGAAAAAGAAATATAACAAATACAAACAAAACTTCGTACCAAACATTTGGTGTGTCGTCGCCGGCGGTGTCACCATTCCATTTTCATCGCCAGCGTTGGTCAAATTCGAAACGGCAAAATCAATCGATGGATCGTCGGTTGTGGCGCCAAACACATCGTCCATATCGGCGTCCACATTAACCTCATCACTAATGTCTTCGTCAAAATTCACATGACGATCAAGTGATGAACCTGTGGTAATATACCTAAAAAAAAAGAAAAAAGAAAGGTTAATATAAACTCAAAAAAGTACGGGGGTAAGTTTTTTAAATTTGCCGATTTGAATCGTTCATAACGTTTTCGTTTCTGAACCGATTTTAAAAATAAAAAAATGTTTTAAAATCAGTAAACGCTGAGAATTTTTTTGACCGAAAATTTTTTTGCGCGCTTGGCAAATTATAAGTCGTTCGATGCGCAACTCTCAACTCTATTCGGAATCGATTGGCGTATCAATTGATTAAGTTAACAAAAAATTATAGCTAAAAATGTAACGTAAATTTTCGAATAACATTCATTTTTTTACATAAAAAAATAAAAAACAGGAAAAATAGCAAAAAAAAATTTTTCATAAATATTTTTAAATTTTCCGCCATTTTGGCTTTTCTATTTTGCCTAAAAAAATGTTGTCAGAAAATGCACATTGAGCGGCATGCGTCCCTTAAAGGACGCATGCATTTTCTGACAACATTTTTTGACGCCAAAATGGCGGAAATTTAAAAATATTTATGAAAATTTTTTTTTTGCTATTTTTCCTGTTTTTTATTTTTTTTATATTTTATATGATTTAGTCCAGTATATTTGGAAAAACTCGATCAAGCACATTGTTGATGACACCATTGAGGTTCTCGAAGAGTTTCGCAACATAGACTTGAACGAAGAACCAAATGATGATGAAAAAATAAAAAACAGGAAAAATAGCAAAAAAAAATTTTTTCATAAATATTTTTAAATTTCCGCCATTTTGGCGTCAAAAAATGTTGTCAGAAAATGCATATTGAGCGGCATGCGTCCCTTAATACTGAAAAAATTTCGTAAAAATTTTGAAAAATATGCGTTTGTTTTTTAGCTTATAACTTTTTGTTAACTTAATCAATTGGCACGCCGTTTTCTAAGCGTTTGCTGTCTTCAAAACATTTTTTATTTTTTAAAATCGGTTCAAAAAACAAAAACGTTATGAACGATTCAAATCGGCGGATTTAAAAAACTCGCCCCGTATTATGTTTAGTCTCCGTGTTAAAAATAAATTGAAAAAAAACCATCAAAAGCAAACTTCTTCGTTGTGGGATGCATATAAAAGTAGTCGATAAGACTCTGATCGAAATTCATGCCCGAAAAGCGAATATAGGATGGATCGCGTTCCACCTGAACGGTTTGTTGGCTTTCGTTAAGATTGTCTTCGTCCTCTTCATTATTGCCAATTTGGTCGGCCGCTTCGGCGTCATTGCCATCATTGCACGCTGCCTGTAATAGAAGAAAATATATTAAAACATAAATAATAAAATTTTATAATTCTTCTTAAAAAATCTATAAATTAAAAATGATAAAAAAAAGTTTTTTTTTAATTAAAACAAAGTCTGACCTTTTTCATTTGATTGACGTATTCAAGCAAGGATTTGTGTTTCATAGCATTATTATTTTTCCTGCTAAACGCACAGTCCTTATCCAATTCCTCGTCCGTGTAAGAGCCCGTGTAGGCTAAAAATAAATTAAAATCTCAAATAATATACAATTGACTCTATATTTTTGTTTTTACCAGCAGCGCATCGAATTACAACGCCCATATGCAATAGAGGATCCATAAAACTGAGCACACGTGACGGAGATGGCAAATACTGCATAATGAAATAATAAATTACGAAATAAAATTAATACTTGAAAAAATTAACGTTACAAAATTGTTTCAAATTTCTTAGAATTCCGAAACATTTAAAAAGAGCCAAGTCAGATTTTAATTTTACGAATTGATACCTGAAAGAGAAATGGCGTGTAGATGGGCACAATTCCGTCCGGCATGCGTTTCACATTCAACTCGATAAGTCTCAAGCAAACGGAAACAATTAAATTGCCACCGGCTGAATCGCCAGCCATACAAACACGCTCACCGGTCCATCCTTTAAAAAAAAATAAAAACATATTGGAAAATAATATTAGCAACTTATTGTTCCATTTAATTAACTTACCCAACTTTGCGGAATTGTTGAGAATCCATGCGTACGCATACAAAACTTCCTCCGTCGGCCGAGGAAACGGATACTCCGGCGAGAGAGAATAATCAATGGACAAAACGGGACATCGCAACATCTTTGCCCAGCTTCGCAAATAAGTCTAAAAATAAAGCAAAAAGATTAATAAAAAAAAATTGTCTCTCATGAATTTCGATAGACCTCGTGTGACTTCGAAGTTGTAGCGACGTATCCACCGCCATGGCAATGAATAATGAGATTCGGTGATGGAGGCAACTTTTGCGGCAGCACATTGGCTGTACTCTATAAAATAACTTTTTAAAACACATTTAAAAAGTATAATACTATTTAATTCCAACTCTTTGCTAACAAACAAATCTTCAAATTAATCATTACCAGTCCAGTAAAATGGACTGCGGATAACACTTTCATCGGAATAGGCCGTGGGTCGGCGTGTGCACTCGGCTCAGGAACTTGCACTGTTCCACCCGCATTTGTAGCCAGAAATTGTGAGCCGGCCATCGGTATCTCGCGATTCTCACATAAAGCCATCGCCGGACAAAACAGCTTCGGCATCGGAATTTCGGAGAGATTCCAAAAGCCCCGACAAAACTCAATGTCCGCCTCGCGAGTCACCTAAAAATATAAGCAAAATAAATTCAATTTTCAATCAAAAATATATTTTATCAAATGAAACTTAATAATATCTACGCATTTATCCTAATTTTTTGAGTTTGGCTATTCAAAGAATTTTCAAATGTTGACTAAATTCAGTTATTATATGCCAGCTAAGCATAAAATTTAATAAACATCTTCGTTAAAATTGACCCAAGCTATAGGTTATTAAAATGAAGATCAATTTTGATTATTCAAAGTCAAAAATCAAAAATGTTTTCAGCAGCCACGCCTTTTACTCGAAAACTTAGAGTACATAATTGCCAAATGCATAAAAGCCATCAAAAAATAGTCAAAGAAATTAACTAACCCGTATAATGCGTACGGCACGCTCTTCAGGATTAAGAAGAAGTTTTCCGGAATGTAAAAGAGAAGCAAACGCCGAAGTTCTTGTCTCCCACGATAAGCTATACGTAGCCAAAACCACGCCAATAATACGAAAAATCCGTGTGCAGGAATGCGAAAACTATAAACGTAAAAAAGATTTTTTTTACCTAGTAAATGCAATTTCATTTGGAATGAAATACATTAAGCTAAAATGCATTAAGATGAGTTGTCTTGTAATAAATTGATATACCTGAAATCCAAGAGCGCGCCCATAAAAGCACGAAGCGTCGAGGCTTTCGATGCAACGCAAAAACCCATTGTACTGCTCGTAATCGCCGTCCAGTGGCGGAAAAAGCAGGTTTCCATCGAGTGAGTCGACAAGCGAAAGCACCTAATTAATGATATTATGCATTATGTATAACAACAATATAACCAATTTATTTTAAAGCAAAATTTAGAAAAGTTCTAGATCTTTTCTAATTAAAAAAATTATTAAGAATTTAGTCAAAATTCCTAATTCAAACCTGATGAAAAGCAAGAATAAGAAAACGTAAAATTGCGGCAAAAGATTCAAGCTCTTTGCAATAGTGTGAAAGCCTAAACATCATTGTACCACGACTCTCCGAACAAATGCGAAGCATGTAAATTAGACGTAAAACTACCACATCACAAACACAAACCAATGACCTATAAAATACATATTTTAAAAGATCATTTTGAGAATCTAAAAAATTTGTTATGGTTACCTAAGGCCGTTGCCGGGCGTTTGCTCATCATAATCGAAACGAATAGCAGCAGCTTGAATTTGCTTAACTAGTGGTTTGATCAAACTAGTCGAAACAACTATTTCATGACAACAATCGTACATTCGTGTTGTGAACAACGCTGGAGCGCACTGTTCGAAATATACCTGATTGTCGATGGCCAACTAAAAAAAATGTAAATAAAAATTATTTAACCCATTGAATTTAGAAATTATTAACCCAATTAGTTCCAAACATGTGAAATCTAATAAATAGGAATGGAGTCAGAACGAAAAAAAAACCTGTCGTAGAAGTGTAAAAACGGCATTTCGTTTAATGGAAATCTGCGGACACAACGGAGGTTTTTTATGGTCAAAGAATTTAGTCTCATCAGCAATCATATTTTTTCCAAAAAAATAAAAATTATTTATCTATCAAATGTGATTATTAGTATTTTTAAAAAGGGCTTCATTAAAAACTTTTATTTTTTTAAATACCCAAAAATATCCACTTTTACAATTTTCTACACTGAATAAAGATATATAAATTGGCTTTTCTGTATGCGAAAGAAAAAAAGAGTTATGTCAGAGAAATATTAAAATAATTTGAAATTAAATCGAGTGACCATAAATGCAGTAATACTTATATACTAATATAATGTTCCAAATGAAGCTGGTGGTGGTAATACGTAAATTCTGAAATAGTGGACACTTCATAAAATTAAAATACTCATAAAATTAAAATTGAGGCAATCGATTACAAAATGGATGAAAATATGTTTATTTGACTGCGAAATATCATTGACTGTTTGCTAGTCTAGCCCTTTGCCTAAAACCATCACAACTTTTTCGCATTGCATTCGTCGTCTATATAAGCGATAATTTTTCCCCCACCCCCAATATTATCATCGCTGGTTTTCTTAAGCCGCGATTCATTCTTTCGAGCTGTAGTTAAGGTCCTACCGTTCTATAGGTTCGCATCCCGAGGGTTGTGTTCCTGGTTCGGCGATGGGCACGGAGTGTTTGTGGTTCACTCCCTCGGCAAGCCAAATCGGGTGTCGTGACGTCCCACAGCTCGGGAGTTCTGGATCAAGGCAAGAGTTTACGCTCGATATCGTCACCTCTCGGGTTTACCCGATCCTTCTCAATTAGCATCTTGTATTAATTAAGATGCTTATGGGCTGATCATCCTCCGTTTCCACGGCTTGAGCTAGTCCGTTTCCAAATTGGACTTACATATTTAAATCGTTAAGTTCAATTAACGTTGACTTCGGCTCTCGGTTGCGGCCCAAAAAAATTTTTTTGGTATATATTCCAACTTTGGAGACTCATTTCGTTATTATTTTGAATGAATTTTCAAATTCTGTTCCTACCATTTTATTCTTCATTTAATTCTAAATTAATCCAAATAGTATAATTCCGCCGTCTATGGGATAAAAACTGAAAATTGCCATGTAGGTAATTATAGCATCCTATATAGCTCTAATTCTACATATATAGCTTTAAAGCAGATTTGTCAATGACGACAATCCGCGGTTTGGGCTCCTTGTGTGAGAGACACTTGTTGAGGACTCGATGATGGACCTGAAAAAATTTAATAATAAAAATTTTTAAAAATTCATTATTGAAAGTAAACCAGTATTCCTTCCAACAGATAGTCCTCTGACGGTGCGAAAGATTCGTATCGCGGCAAAGTCGTATGGAAAATGTATCGACGCATGGGAAAAGATCATGTCGCCGGTCTCCACGATTGCGACTTTATTATTGTTATTGATATTGTTTGGTCGATCATTTTTCGAGGACAGAATAAGCTAAAAAGCCTTGGTACATTTGATATAACCTTACTTTTGTGGAAATTATTTTTTAAATACGTCTTTCGTTTAAAAAGACTTTTTCCACATTTTATATGAAATTCTTTTAATTCTCAAACTTTGCGTTACTTTTTCTTACAAAAAGAAATATTTCCGATGAAATGAAAACAACTTTTCAAAGACACCAGAATTAAAAGTTTAATATTCATTTTGATGTCACAGCTTTCTAGCCAAAAACAAATTTTATAAGTTAAATATACCCCCGTACTACTTTTTTCTATAAATTAACTGAAGTAAATGAATTTATAGAATGTGCATTCATTGAACCGAACTTGTTAAAAATTAATTTGATTTATTTTGATTCATTCTTTTGAAAAAAAATAATCGAATTGTGTATAACCGGATTTTTGCTATAATATTAAAATTGAAAATCAAAACTTGACCAGAAAAATGATATTAACGAAACGGTTTTCTAATAGTTAAAAAAATATTCTTATCAATAACGTAATGGACAATTTGTTTTTTGATAACAAGGAAAAAGCAAGCAAAAAATAACACAATATTACCATTTTTTACATTTTAAGGTGCCATTGACAAAATAAAAACATTAAAATTATTTATAATAATATATAGAAGTTGTACGGAAGCTATTATAATTAATGGTAATAGTACCTTATATAATTATAATTGATAATAATAAATTTAAAAGGAAAATATAGCGACTAAATGATACAATTTTTAAGGCATAAATATCGAAAAATGCGAAGGGGGGAGGTGAGATAAAATAGAATGAAATGTGTGCTGTATTCTTTAACAACACTATTGAGACGTATCTGTCGGCGATTCCTTTGAGGGACTCGGCGGAAAAGAGTCGGTCTGCGTTTGCATGTTGGCATGCCGGGCGTTTGGCACTTGGAAGAGATGGCGTCGCGTCCACGACTTGCCGATTCGCCTCAGCAACACGCACATCTTCTCGATGTACTCGCGATGTCGATAGGTGTATTCCATGCAATCCCACATCATTCGCGTCAGGTCGATATCGTCCTTCGAGTCCATGGCCACCTCTTTGAATATCGGAGCGCTGAGACGAAAATAAGGCGTACGGCGTGTTATGCACCACGACGAGGCACGTGAAATTGGAGCGCCTTCTGTGGCCGTTACCTGGAAAAAAAAATTTGTAATTACATTTGGTAAAATTGGGCCAATTCCGAATGATTTCGAATTAAGTGAAATAAAATCATATATGATTAAATGAACCTGGTCAACGAGAATGGTGCCAAGATTCTTAATTGCTATGGCGGTTGAATAGAGATTAGCCGAAAATTCTAACTGATTTGGATCCATTGGCAGCGTAGGAATAACGCCCGTGCCGATACTCAGTACACAAGCCAATTCAACAGAGTTGGGCAACTTCTAAAATATAAGATCGCAACATGATAAACGTAGGATTATTTAAAGAAAAAAGTTAGAAACATATAATTTGAATTAAAAAATATTGAAAGTACCAAACCTTGAACTTGTTGACACTATTCCAAAGCTGGATCTCCGTGAACAACTCCAGCGTGGGATTGTTGGAGACAATTCCACCGTCGATGTATTTATTGTCCACACAGGAAAAGTAGGTAGGCGCAGCCGACGAGCGACGCATTGCTTTCCATACCGTCAGGTCTTAAAGAAACTCAATAAAGAATTCAAACTGAATTATGTATATTTGAATATGTTCTAACAATTCAGGCATTAATTCTTGTACCTTTTGGGTCGTTGAAACCCAAGTCGGAATTTTCTTCGTCGTCAATCGGCAAACGATAATTACGCATAATTTCCAATTGAACCGGAAAACAGTCGGCTCGAGTTGTCGTAAACATAAGCCTAGAAAAAAAAATACAAATTACATTAATTAAAAGTTTGAAAGGTCAGCCATGAAATCGCTCAGTTAAAACGACGATAGACTTTTTAATGAAGAAAATCATTCATAATTTTTCACTCACCTCGGCCAATTCAAATCAGCAAGAGTCGTCTTTGAGCCAAGCTCATTCTGAATAAAATTTTCCAAAATTATCGAGTTGTAAGGCCTTGTCCAGCCATCAAAAATAAGATCCTTAAAGCGTAAATAGATCATTTGCATGTGTCGGAGATCATATCCTAACAGAGAATAAATATTAATAAAACTGAATTTACGCAAAAAAGGAAATCAAAAAACAATAATTTTAATTAAAAAAAAATAGAATTTATTAAATAAATACCAATAGTCAATGCGGTGGCAACCAAACTTCCAGTCGATGTGCCGGCCACCCAGTCGAAATAGGGAAATATTGGCTCACCCATTATCTTTTCCACTTCCATTAGCGTCTGAATATAATTAAAATGTTTTAAGTTTGATTTCGTATTAAAACGCATGAAAGAATAGATAAAAAAAAACAATTTCGAACATACTTGACAAATAACAAGACCGCGAATACCGCCACCGTCCAATGAGAGTACGTTTATCATGTTGCGATTCTCCTCTTTGGTTTCTGCCATTTTGGTTAAACGCTCAAGTATTTCGTCGTAAATCTCCTAAACAAATTAAAATGCAATTCGTAAAAAACGTAATAATAAGAGTTGGCTAATCGAATCAAATTATAACGATAAAAAAAACGAATGCTAATTATGGCTTTTAATAAAAACATTAAAATATTCCTCTAATTAAAAAAAAAACAACAAACATTGTGTTCCATATCTTGAAACTTGTTGTAGCGATAGTGTTTCTCGCCTTCAGTGAAATTGCGATTCTCCCAATCGTCAATGCTAATCGTCGGCTTGGTGTTGGCTAACTGCGCAGGTGCCGCCATGCTGGTTGTCTTCTCAGAAGAAACCTCCGGCGATGAACCCTGTTGACGCGAGTTCACTAAACGCAGCGAGCGCTTATTCACACAACCGCGCATACAGCCCGTCTTGTTCGGTGGACAACGTCGCGCGCCACATACGATCAAACTTTTCAAGAGTTCATGTCTATAGTAAAACAAAATAAATGTAAGACAAAAAAAAAGGAAAAGAAAAAGAAATTAGATTTCTAGTTAAAATAAAAAATAAACAAATAAAATGGCTTACTCGTTGAGTTTGGCGGCTAAATGTCTCGGACTGTCGTTATTTTGATTTACAATATTCGGATTAGCGCCCAAACAAAGAAGTAGACGAGTTACGAGCAAAAATCGTTTCGAAACGGCTAAATGCAAAGCGGTATTACCGCTTTGATTCGTCATATTCAAGTCACATTTGTAGGAGGCCAATGTCAGAATCATACCTAAAAAAAAATAAGATAGAAGTGTAAGAAAAATAGTAGGTAAAAAATCCTAGAGGTAAAAAAAATGAAAAATAGAAATTACCCAAATCTCCGCGGCTAGTGTACAAGTGCAGCGCGGCTTGGCCGGCCTTGTTTTTTGCGTTGAGGTCGAGTTGCTTAGCGCGTAAATAGAGAAGTCCCATGAGTGGCGTCTTATAAAGCGCCATGTGAAGAGCTGTATTGCCGGTGGCCTCGTCAATTTCGGTTAACAAATTAGGCGAAGCGTCAAGAATCGTCTTTATAACTCTACAATTAAATAAACTCATATTACTTTAATAATTATTGCCAATAAAATGTAAATGCATTAAGCCTTAATACATTTTTAAGACTTACTCAGAAGTTTTTCCTTTTGATTGAAGTGCCTCGAAGAGGGGATTTCGTCCAGAGACACGGATGTTCAATTCGGCGCCAAAGCCCAACAATGTTGCCAAACAGCGCGGATTCGCATTGCGAATGGCCAACAACACCGGCGTATAGCCGTCGTTATTCATCTGATTGAGAAGAGGCTTTGACGCTTCATTCGCCCAAACAGCCTAAAAACAAAAAATAAATGGTTAGTAAGAATTTGTTAAATAATAATAAAAAACAAAATAATATCATTAAACATTATTTCGAATTGTCGAGTCAAAGAATCAAGGTCTATTTTTAATTGACTAAAATAAAGTTATGAGAAAATGTATTACTTAATAACAATCTCTAAACAGCGAACCTCTAGCATTTGAACGCTAGCCAACGAGGCGTAATGCATTGCGTTATTACCAGAAATGTCGCGATCCGCCGGATCAGCTCCAATTTTTAATAAAAACTTCACAATAGATAGCTGATTTGTCTCTATTGCGTACATCAATGGCGTTTGACCTTCTGGCGATGAGACAGTCTTCGTAATTCTATCAATTCATATACTTTTCATTAAAAAAATGTTTTAGCATCGTAAATTTATTTTTATATAGCCTCCTCTCTGAAAAATTCAATAAATGAATTACTCGTCCTGCGTGTAGCCGATACTCTTCAAGTATTTCAGCCCCTCGTCGCTGAAAATGTCCGTCCGACAGCAGGCAATCGCAATATGAACCATTCTAAAAAATATTAAAAATTAGCTGCCAAATACAAAAAAAAAAACAAACATTTCTCATCAAACCTCCAAAGCGGATGAATTTGGAATTTGTGTGTAATATCTCGAATGGCTTTGCGAGTATCCTTCTTTTTGTCTAATAAAAACAAGTATTTTTTTTATTAAAAATAATGTGAAATAACATAATATAGAATAATCCAAATTTTCCTCATTGACTTAAAATGATTATATAAAGTTGTTTTTCGAAAAGTAAAAAAGCCAACCTAAAAGCCTTAGAAGTACACGACACTCCTCGCAACGACGACAAAAGTCGACGGCTTCCGTTATGTCGCGTGAACGAAAAATTGTCAACGACTCCCGTTGATGACCCTCGCCGTTGTATGTGTACACAACATGATGAATAGCAGTGCTCGGTTCGTTTTTAAGCGAACCTTGTACGACAGTCAGCGAGACGTGTACCTGTTGAGCGGAGCGAAATTTGCTTACCAGTTGTATATCGCTTCCGCGTTTTTGCTGTTCGGCTGCTCCTGAATCTTCAACAGCTGTTGATTTTTCCGTCAAAGAGTCGGCTGCGCTTGTCGTCGCCATCTTGTTATCATCGTCGTCCTCGGCGATTGTATTACCACTGTCTGTGTCAGACGTGGCCATACTAACCGGATAAACAGTTCGATGCGCGGGCAAAAGCTCCTGCGGAAAATAAGCCACCTCGTACGGATCTGATGGAATCCAATAATCCTCACCAAAAACTTTTTCTCGAGCGCTCGACCAAAGCTCATTGAACTTTAGGGAAACTTGCGCCAGTGAGAAAAGCCTATAAAAATGTGCTTTAAAAATTTAATTTCAAAAAATACGACTTATAAAAAATAAATTTTCTTTTTTTAAAAAAACAAACAGAATTTTTTTTTGTGTTTTCAGCATTCCAGTTATTTTAAAAAACTAGTAATCAACTTCAAAAAAAAAAATCAATAAAAGTTTATATCTCATTTAACTAAACGAAAAGGGAAAAATTGATATAATTTGCCACAAATAAAATCAAAAAATTAAAACACTTACGATGGCTTCTCGTCTTTGACGTTGTTGGAGGTACCGGGAGAGGGCGGCGGCGTCTCAAGTTCGCTGACCACGCCTGTGGCCATTTCGCCTATCTTTTTAACCATATCTTTGTCGTCGTCGCTGGCCTCTTCGATCTTTTCAACCATATCCTTGTCGTCGGGGTTCGCCTCCCTGCTATCATTTTGTTTGTGAATTTTCATCGACACATCCACCGCTTCCTCATCATCTTTGTCATTGTTATCCGCATTGGTCGCCTCTTCAGCTGCGTCGTCCTCACCAGTTACAATTTCGCTTTCTTCTTCGTCGTTGTTGTGCGGGGGTAGCGGTGAGTCGTCGATAATTTCAGACATTTTCGGCGCAATCGGTTCGCGATTACAGGCTGAGACCAGCTTCGGCTTATTCGAACTCATGTCTACCAAATGAGCAAAATTCTCGCTGTGAGCGTCGTCTTGTTCCTCGTTAACGTCGCTTGTCACTTGTATTCCGTCCGTTGGTGAACTTATTCCAAGAAGTCTGAAAAAAATAAAACATTTTTCTAATATAATCTAATATAAAAATAAATTTAAGAATATGTTTTTTTATCATTTTCAAAGACATACAATTGTATACGTAATTATAAATTAAAAATTATTGAAAAACACACTAAAAACATTCTTTCTTCAACAGCAAATTAAAGTACATTTAAAATGTTTTATAAAAAAATCATCAATTTCGAAAGCAAACTATCCAAAATATCGAAATTCAACAGACAACAAAATACGCAAATATATTTCCCAATATTTTTTAAAAGAAATAAAAATTTTGTAATGCATAACAATACTACAATATTACAAAAAATTAAATTTGCAAAAAAAGGAAAAAATTATTACCTAACTATATTTCAATTTCTATTAAAAATTACAAGTAAAAAAATTAAAATTAAAAGTAAATAGTTTTTAACAATTTCCAAATAAAAAAATATCAGAAAACAAAAATTTAAACCTGAACATTTTCGATACACGCCGACGGTTAATGCACATAAACTTCTTTGTTGATTATGCTAAACTGAACAAAAAAAGTACAAGTACTTTAAAAAAAATACAAAAGAAATATCAAAATAGCTCCTCTTACTAAAATCTCGTAAAAATGCATTTACAGTATAATTTTTTTAACAAGTCCAAAAAATAGGTAATCAAGTTGAAATTTTTCAAATTTACTGTATATTGGATTTGATCACTTATATTTCTAATGAGAGCATTTTGAAAGATTTACGTCCATTCAAAACTAGTGAATACAATGATCAATTACATATTTGTTTTTCGACCATAAGAAAAAAGAAGAGTACATACAAAAATATTGACAAAAATATATGTCATAGTTTTGTTCATCCATGTTTGTATATTTTTAACGCGATAGTTAAAGAACCGAACAAACAAAAACCACACCTCTCAAACGTACCAACGAAATTTTATTAATAACATTATGATGAAAATTCATACATAATTTTGAAAATTGATGAAATAGAAAAGGAAAATCGTTTTAATAAAAACTCAACTATAAAATTAAAGCCATATGCCTTACTACTAGCAGGGTTGCCAGATGAAAATAAAATAAAAAAGAACGCTGGGCACGAAAAAAATATTTTATTGATAATTTCCAACAACAAAAAAGATTTTTCTAAAAATATCTGAATTGGTCTATTTCGTTAACTTTTCGGGTCAGATTCTTTATTCTCTCAAAAATTAATACTTCTCGGAACTCCTGATCCTGTGTCTAAGAGAGCCATTCTTCGTGGAAAAAAGAACAAAAAAGAACAAAAAAGAACAAAAAGAACAAAAAATGGAAAAAAAGAACAAAAAATAAAAAAGAACAGACCCCCTCAAAAAAAGAACAAATCTTTTTAAAAAGGACATCTGGCAACCCTGCTTACTACCTATTTTTAGCATTTTTAAGCTTAAATTTAAAAAAAATAACTCGTAAAAAAATGTAAAGTTCTGTCAGTGTTTTATTGGCTTTAAATTTTAATCTTTCTAATTTTATTTTTTACATTAGATTTTTAAATTTAATTCAATTTTCAAATAAGTTAATATTTATTATCTGGTATATACAGTCGACTCCCCCATTAACATAAATTCCCATTAACATAAACCTCCCATTAACATAATCGTTTTGGCAGCTTGGTTGGTTTTTACCCATTAGCCCCCTTAACATAACGCTCCCATTAACATACAGTCGACGCCCCCATTAACATAAATTCCAATTAACATAAACCTCCCATTAACATAATCGTTTTGGCAGCTTGGTTGGTTTTCACCCATTAGCCCCCTTAACATAACGCTCCCTCATTAACATAAAGCTCCCATTAACATAGTTAACGCGCAGTCCCTTGGCGTTATGTTAATGAGGGCGTCGACTGTATTCTAAAAAATTTTTTTTTAATTTTTACAATTGATCGCAATGATCTATAGCAAAATTATCTTATAATTTTATGTTGTTTATGTCTTTGAATAAACAACTTTAAACGAACTCGAAAACAAGCACATCAAAATTTAATTGAAAACAAAATATTTTAGATTCCAATGAACAACTTTAAGGAACAAACAACTTTAAAAGAAACCAATAATAAGCACATCAAAATTTAATTGAAAACAAAATATTTTAGATTCCAATATTTATTTAGAATAAATAAATATAAAGAAAAAAGCGGCAGCTGCCAATGAAAATGTCAGAAAAAGTACAAAATCTGGCTAGAATGGTTATTGTCAAGTGACTTAAACATAAGTTCCTTTTCTATTTTGTATGTCTAATATTTTTAATATTTCAATTTTTGTTAACAAATTTCACCTATTAAGTTCGATTGAGGAGAATGAGGAAACAGTCTAAATTTACTATTATGTATTCAAAAAACATCTACGTAAAAAACATTGAATTATTAATGATCTATAAAATTATCACCTACACATAGTAAAGGATGAAAATTGTTTTTCTCTTGTAGACAAAAAAATATTATTTTTTCTTGTAAAATGTATAAAAATTATTTTTAAGTTGTAATTATCAATGTTATATGTTTCTATAAAACTAAAGATAATAAACTTACATAACGTCATATAAGCTTTCTACCTTAAAAATTATCTTCAAAAAATAATGGTATTTATTCGAGACGATTTAATCGATTATAACACGTTAAAATCCTTAAGAAAAATTCATCATAGCTTTATTTCTTTTTAAATTAAAGAAAATTAAAAATGGGTTCGTTTGCAAGTACTCAACAAGAGCTGAGCGATGCAGAACACCGCGAACGTTCCTTCTATACGCGCGAAAATGTCTCTCTTCAGGAACGCATTCTTATTGGGGGAATCTTTCTAATTTTATCCTCCGCAATCATTGTACTACAAGTTTCCTTATTAATAGTAAATATTATTTTTATTTTTCCTAATTTAATAAATAAAATATTTTTTACTTAAAGGTGTTTTTAAAATATTCGCAATATCGTCGTAACGATTGTTACCGTTGCATGACTGCGATTGTAATTGTCAACCTTGTGCAATTATTAGCTCATTTTTATGGCGGCATAATCGTCATTTTCAACTACTCATTCGACTCTTGCATTGAAGGGGTAGATTTATCCTACTTTTTTGTACATAAGTTTGCATAAGTATTTTTTTTGAAAAATCTAAACGTGATATGTGAAAGCCTCAGATCAATCGTTTCCCGTTGGAAATGATCTTGAAACTATCACTTGGCGGATTTGGATTAGGGTCATCCAACAATCGAAATAGCGATATCGCATAAACATGCGATATCGCTGATGTGGCTTGCAAGGCTCTATCACACACATTGTGCAATGTGATATCTATTGTCTTCCAAATATGCTGACATCTAGATGGGGTCGGTAGTGGAACCAAGCAAAGTGAAACCTATTGCACAGCTATTGCTCTTTCTTGCTAAAAATCTAAAATAAAATTAAAATAATATTTTTTTCTTTGTTAAGATGATCGGAGCTACAGCGAATTCTGCGTTTGTGATGTTAATGTCACTCGAATTCACGCTAGCGATAAATCGTCTTGTCATTATATTGAACTTAGATACGCGACGTCTGAGCATATGCGCTATTGTGAATAATTGGCAAACGCTGCTTTTCGATACACTTATATTACTATCTATGCTGTCAGGTGTTCTATTATTTACCCTAATTGGTACATCTTCATTCAAACTCATTCACTTTCGTCGCTATGAATGGGCCTATTCGAATAAGGATGCTTATTTTATTGAACGACTCGAAGAGTTGGCCGAATGTATAATTTTTCCGCTTTCACTCGTATTTTATATAATCAGTTTCTTTGTCTGCTATTTAAAGGTTTAACCGATGTCAATTTTGATTTAAAAAAATATTTTTAAATATTATTGTAAATAGAAATATATTGAAATTTTTTAAATAAAAAATCTATAATAAAAAAACTTTTAGAAAGGTAGACTAAGTGACATTAATTTGAATCGCAGTGAATTTCGTTTACTCTTGCAATGTTTCGCCCTTTTTTGCTGCAATGGTTCGTTAATTGTTGTGTGGCATGCCCGTGGCACGCTATATCGCTCCAACGTTGACAACTCCGTCGTATGTACATTGTATTGGATAATTTGCTGCGCGATGAATGCCATTTTTTGTTTGATTATAAATAAGTTAGAAATTGACTAATATTTTTTCTATTTTTCCTCATTTGAGCTAAAATTTCTTTAATTTTTTTTTTGTTTAGAAGTGTACGAACTCATACACTATTATTGTGGAACAGTATACTTTGTCACTCGGATGCTATTGAAAAAGAGAATAATATATTTCTTGTGCATTACAGAAAAAGAATGATATCAACTTCACGCACTTCAAGAATTGGACAGATTGATAATTTCGGAATAAGACGCAAAACACTCCCACCGGAAGGACTATTTTACCGCAATTGATTCATTTTAAAATATTTTATTTACTTTTAAATAAATTATTAAATATAAGTTTTTATTTTTTTAAATTTTTCTAATTGTGCCGCCTTAAATAAAAAATATTAAAATTAGAATCCAAACTGCAATGACGTTAAGAACAATAATAATGAAAAGTTTGTTATCATTATCATCTTCAGAAAACCCATTAGGTCTCAATGATAAGTTGGATTGCAATATCGCATTTTTCGGCAGCTCTATAATGTTTGACGGTAATGTTATCGATTGTGTTGTTCGATTGACCTGTTCATTTGTATTTTGCTATATAATCATTTGAAATTGAAGATTTATTAATAACAGTTATTGAATACAATATAGATATCTCATTATTTATCGATCTTAATTTTCAATAGGTATGTATATCTGAATTCACATTGGATAATTCATAATTTATAGATGTTTTATTATTTATTAATTCCTAATTACCAGATCCTTCAATAAGTATGTCTGAATCCACATTGGATAATTCATAATTTATAGATGTTTTATTATTTATCAATTCATAATTACCAGATCCTTCAATAGGTATGTCTGAATCCACATTGGATAATCCATAATTTATAGATGTTTTATTATTTATCGATTCATAATTTCCAGATCCTTCAATAGGTATGTCTGAATCCACATTGGATAATCCATAATTTATAGATGTTTTATTATTTATCGATTCATAATTTCCAGATCCTTCAATAGGTATGTCTGAATCCACATTGGATAATCCATAATTTATAGATGTTTTATTATTTATCGATTCATAATTTCCAGATCCTTCAATAGGTATGTCTGAATCCACATTGGATAATCCATAATTTATAGATGTTTTATTATTTATCGATTCATAATTTCCAGATCCTTCAATAGGTATGTCTGAATCCACATTGGATAATCCATAATTTATAGATGTTTTATTATTTATCGATTCATAATTTCCAGATCCTTCAATAGGTATGTCTGAATCCACATTGGATAATCCATAATTTTGTATCTTAAAATAGTGTTTTTTCAAGCACATTAAAATATTTAAAAATTCAGATTTAAAAAAAAATTCAGAATGGATTTTATATAAAGGGTCTTACCTTTAACTTGTAATCCTCATCATCAATACTAGGTCCGAATACTTTAATTAAAGCATAGCGATTATTTTTAGAATGTTTGTTGTTTGCACTCACAACGAATAATATGTTAAAGACAAGAGCAAACCCAATTAAAATAATTGGAATTATTTTTCGATTAAAAAACATCGCATTTGATTACTTTTTGTTAACATTAGATTTATTCATTAATAGAAATAATAGTATATTCTTGGATCATATCTATTTCAGGGCAAAATAGTAATTCCTTTTTCATCCAATTTTTAATAAACTAATTAAAAAATAAATACCAAAAAATTTTTAAATTCTAACCCCACCATAAATATAAAAAAATAATTTCGGAAAAGTGAAAAACATTTTTAACTATTATATTTTAAAACGAAATTTTTTAATATAATCAATTTAATTTTGGTTTGGAAAAATATTATATTAACCCTTAAATTTCCATTACCATATATAATAGTAAAATAGGATTTTACAATTTTTAATAAAATAACGACATTTTCGGAAAAGTGAATTATTAAATTTTAAATTTGTCCTTCAATATATTTTTCCTTATTATTTTAATTATATTTTTAAAACTAAATTTTAGAATATAATCAATTTAATTTTAGTTTACAAAAATATTCTTATGTTCTAATTAATAAACAAAAAATCAAAATAATTTGTAAAAACAATTGTAGCATTCGTATAAGTCGTACTTGAAAAAGTTGATTTTACATTAAAAATCAACCTTAATCGGAAAAAAGTAGAATTCTGATCCAAATATATATTGTTCAGAAAAGCTAATGGTGCTATCTTAAAGAGCATGAATTCTGCATAATACATTGTGGAATTGAAAAATTTTAACTCAGAAAGATTTTTAATGTAGAATCGAGTGTCCAAATACAGAACCAGTGATAGCTTTTAAAAGAGTCTTTTTGAAAAGTTTTAAGACAAAAAAATTTTTTTGAAAGGGGGGAGTAAGTGCGCATGAATAAGTTAAATATATACAATTGTGAGAATCGTATATGCATGTAAAAAATAGAAAAGGATGTATATTAATATCCCAAAATTTTAATTAAATGAAAGTTTGACATTGTTTATTTATTATATAATTTTTGAAAATTTTATAATCACTACTTTTTAGCTCGTGGGCGATCGTTCAAATTTTTCGTCTTCGGCGCTCTTCTTTTCATTTTTGATGTTCTTCAATCTTCTTTCGACTAAATAATCGTCTCGCAGCATTTTTATAATTTTGACAATATAAGAATAAAAATGTTTCACTACATTATTTCTAGCTTTTTTTTTGTAATTTATTTATTTGCATCATAACAAATAAAAGTTTGCTGTACATATCATATCTCAAAGAAATCCGTAATAAAAATTAAAATGTTATAATATAATAAAATGAAAAAAGCAAAGCAATAAAAATAGAAAGTTGAGTTGATAATTAGGTTTATCTTGACGTTGTTTTTTAACTTTATTCATAATGCTAACTTTTGCGGATCATTCGAATATTTTTTGAAATTTTATATTTAAATATTATTAATAATAATTAAATTGTAATTAAGTTTTTAATTTTTTTATCTTATATATGAATATTCCATCTCATAAAGCATATTTTCTGTATATTAATGATTCAAATGTAATTCGAAAGACTCTCATAATCTATATATGTTACGGCCAATACTAGAAATCGGCCATTTCTAGAAATGGCCACGATGTCGGCCATTTCTATTATTAGTTTTGGCCGGCCATTTCTAGTTTTGGCCGGCCATTTCTAGAAATGGCCGATTTCTAGTATTGGCCGCAACATATATACTATATATGAAATAGGCAAAATAATTCTATACAAGACGCGAGAATTTTATTTAAAATTTTTAAGACATTTTTCATTATTATTAGAAGTTATTTAATTTAGATTGTGTTTTCAAATTATTTGTGATTTTTTTAAATATTTCAGAAAAAATTTGAAAAAATTAAAATTGAGCAGAACTTGCGAGTTTAAGTGGATAAAAAATAAATATAAAAATTAATAAAATTATTAAGTTATTAAGTTAATAAAAATTTAAAAAATTTTGAAAGCCAATGCAAATTTTGAGATGTTCATTTAGAGGGAATATTAATTGTATTAGAGTTGAACAGAGAAATCAGGCAGAGAGATGATCAACCTGAAAAGAATCTAGGAGTTTGAAAGAGAATGGATGATAGAGATGGGTAGAAAAGATTGGGAACAGTAACAGTTGAATCGATGTAAATAAGAGAGGACGATGAGAGAATGAATAAGTCTTTCAAGAAAAAATTTTAAGTAGTCTTCGAGTAGGAATTGAAAAGAAGCAAAGGAAAGAAGAAACAACAAAAAGTCATGTGTGACAGAAAAAATAAATAAGATATAGAAAAAAAGAATAAAAAGAAAAGACCAGGCATAAGAGAAAAACTGGCAGTTTTATCTTATTCAAAAGTACTTATTGAATTCTTGAACTTTTAGAAATAAAAAGCCGATCCATTTTTCTATGATCAACTAGACAAATAACTTATCTCAGTCCAAAATACGTGGAAGAGCGTTGAATTCGTTTAAAGGTTCGGCACATTTCCAATTGACGCAAAATACTTGCTGTATACGCCGAAAGTCCCGGCCACTATACGTAGGATTTGCTTCTTGCAGTACCTGGCATGTAGGTGGATGCTAAAAATAAAAAAGAAATCCATATTATTCCTAGTAAGAATAAGATTTACCAAAAGTCAAATTCGACTAAAGTAATAAATCAGACTAAACTTCAAATAATTTAAATGGGATTCCAAGTCTTAATTGTTTTTTCAAAATGAATAAAAATAAGGAAAACATACTGGGCTGGCGTCTCGTAAGGCAGCAGGTCAACGCCACAATAGTCGCCACCAAAAGGCATATTAGCGCGGCTACGCCAATAAATACGAGCATCGATACCTGCTGCATTTCGCCACTGGCGTCCTCGGAACGATTTGGCACCAAAAACGTGCCTATAGTTGTGTCCTTGACATCTTCATGTGAAAACCTCACGTCATCCTTCCGAGAGTCGGGTTTTTGCTCGTCACGCAGCAACGTGGCTGCTGAAGATGTTCTCATCGAGAACTGTTTTTGTTTCACAGACTCAGCCGGTACTCCTGATCCTTCAGTCTTTAAAATAAGAAATACTTATTAAAAAATACAATTAGATTTGGATCGTGGCTCAATTTAATAAAAATTAAAAAATCGCATCCTATTCGCAAGCTCATAACTGGATTTGAATACGATTTATGGATTTTAAATGAAAGATCAACAAAGTCAATTCGAATTTTTTAATCTGACAAAACTTTTACATAAATAAAAAAAACATTTACAAAATTTTATTATTTTCTAATTACAAAGAAATTTATAAAAATCTACCGCGAAATCCTCGTCGTCAGGAAAGGGTCCTGCGTATCGACCGCTGCCCTCAACGGGTTCCTCTTCGGAAAGCTTTTGGCTGTAACCAAATGCACTCAGCCCGACTGTCACCAGAATACAATAAATCCATAATCTCGAGAGGCTCCACCGCCGTCGCGTCATTTTGGCCTAAAATTTCATTTATTTAGAGAAATTTTTCAGTAATTTTATATTATAACCCCAAACACTATATATTATATAAATTCAATCAATGAATGTATATATAAAATTTTGCGCGAAAAATTTGCAAATGTGGAAAATTTAGAAAAACAAAAGAAGAATCAATTTTAATTTGAGATTAACAATTATCATTTAAAACAACATTCTCACAATAAGAAAAATGTGATTGATATGTGTAAAAATCTTTTTGAAAACTAAAATAGAATACATACTAACTAAAAATAGTACATAAATAAAATATTCAAATAATTTTCAATTTGATATAATGAAAAATTATTAGAAAATCGAAAAATTTTCTAACAGTCTTCCAGCTTATTTTATATAGACAAATTTTGGAGTATTAATCATATTATAAAAGACAACATTGATAGTATACAAAAATGAACTGTAAATGCGGCAGAAAGAAAAAGCTGAAAGGCTGAATTAGGCAAAGAATAAAAAAATGAAAAAAAAAAGTTTAAAAACATTTTTCTATTATAAAAATCTAAAAAAGTAGATTAAAAGTGAAAATTTGCGATAAAATTCGAATGAAAAAAGCAATTAAAAAAACATTCAAAATCGAATTCTTACAATGTTAATTTAAGCTTAAAATATTTTATAAAAAAAACGGCGAACAAAAAAATATGATATAGATTTGACAAAAGTGAATCAAATTGAAGCAACAGCCATTGAATTGAATTCACTCTCTAATATTAGGCTATGTTAGAAAGAAATAAGATTATTTTGATTTTTTGTGATCAAAAAAATGAAATAAAATAAAAAATTTCCAAAAAATATTGGAAATTGTTTTAAAGAAAATCGTTAGTACAAAAATCGATTTTAAAAAAATAAAATATAAAAAATTAGATACTGATAATGCTAAAATGGAATCAATTTAATATTTATATAGATATAATCAAATAAATTGTTCCAATCCAAATTCAAAAAGAATTTGTAGAGGTTAGACAAAACAATTGATTCAAACGGCTAGAAGAAAAATCAAAAATTTTCCAAACAAAAATCAACTTCAATTCACGCGTTGTTGCGAACACGCGTAATCAATTTAATTCCAATTTACATTTATGTCAAAAAAGTATTCTTTTCTTTTGTATATAATTTATATTCTTTTGTATATAATTTATTTATAAGAATAATTAACAAATGATATTGATAATGATATAAGTGTGATAGGCGTAATAATAACGGAATAAAAAAATATTGGTTAACATTTTATTGTCGAATATTTTAATAACATTATTAGGGGATTTTTTCTTACGTTTTGAAAAGATGGGCAAACAATAAAAACATTTTAAAAAAGAAAGAAACGACGAGCAAAAACATTCCAAAACATAGACAGCCATAAAATCGGCAAAAATGCCTACTAAAACAGAATGGAATCAATTTGAAATTTACATTTCGGCAAATTTTTATTATTCTTTTTATATTATAATTTCTAATTTCTAAATACTTTTTCCGTTGAAAATTATATCATTCATCATATAAAAATCAGTTAAATTGGTAAAAAAATCACTTTTTTCTGCTAATCAAAAAAGCTTTTTTTGTTTTTTGCTACTTTTTGGAAAATTTTACATCGATTTGCTATATAGAGGGAATTTTAATAGAATTTCTTATCGATAAAATGCATCATCGAATGTATAATGTATATTTTAAGCTTCTTACTGTGTGTTTTACACACATTTTTGTATATTGTGTGTGAATCATATACAAAAAAGGCTAAGAAAAGAAGGCTTAAAAAAGTGGCAATTTTGATTTTTCCCACTTTTCAAAAATAGGAAAACAGCGAAAAAAAATGAACGGACGGGGGTGAATAAATACATAAGGAATGAAAATACTAAAAAAATGTCGAAAACGTAAAATCGAATCACAGACAACAAAAATTTCTTTTCTACTTTTTATGTATTAGCAATGTGAAACTGGAAAAATAAATCAATGTGACTTTTGGGAAATTATAATCTGTGACTACCGAATATCTTTCAGTATATATATAAAATTATTCAATTCCAAGTTCAAAAACTAATTAAAATGTTTAAAGTAAAGTAAATAAATTAATAATGTGGAAAAAATTGACTAAAAATTAACTAAAAAATAGCTTTCATTTTTTTAAATATTTGGATAAAAAAGAGAAAACATAAATGGATGAATTATGTTCGAGATGATGATAAATTTTTACCGACAATTGACGTGATTTATGATCGACATTTTATCATTTGATTGGTAAATAAAAAAGTCAGATATAGCAAAATATTTGCAATTTGTTCGCACTTTTTAATTTTTTTTCTCATTACTCAATATTTCGTACCAATCGACTTATGTAAGAAATACATAACGTAATAAC
This sequence comes from Bradynema listronoti, assembly GCA_024678965.1. Taxonomy (NCBI): domain Eukaryota; kingdom Metazoa; phylum Nematoda; class Chromadorea; order Rhabditida; family Allantonematidae; genus Bradynema; species Bradynema listronoti. The sequence goes on along the minus strand of JANLNO010000152.1, from coordinate 336,024 downwards.
AACACCTAATATGTATGTAATGTCCGAAGTTTGAATAAAATGAAGCTATTGCTATTTGCATTGTTATTTGAAGAATTATAACATCAAAATTCTTCCAAAATTTATATTAGAAATATTATTATCTTTTATTTTCATCAGCCTATTCAGTAAATAATTTCGAATTATTGGCTTATTAATTTTGAGGTTAATTGTCTAGGTAATTAAATCTATTAAAATTAAGTTTATTAAAATTCAATTTTGAATTTTCCAATTATCAACATATATTTTTTTATTAAAATACAATCCCGTTCTAATATATTTTAAATTATTATTATAAAAGGTATAATAAAAGTCAATAACAAGCATGTTTTAAAAAATTTGATAAATATATATAAAATTATTTTATATGTAACGAAAAAAAGCGCAAAATTATACAAATAAGTGAAATTGTAAAATAAATTGTACAATTAACTAATTGCATTTTTAGCCGCCGAGTCGGTTGATAACGTAATATGTATCTGTGTGTTACGACGTTTAAACGCACAGATAAATACATTTTACATAAACATACAAAAATACAAAATAAATTCGTTTTATTCGGTTCAAGAGTATTGTGCACACCTGTATACGTGTGTCGTCCTGTGTATTTCTATTGTATGTGTATTTTGTGTATTTTGTTTGTTTTGAAGCTGAAAGTGCACATATCGAATTACGCCATTTTGTGAGAATCTTTGATATAATATAATTAAGACGGAAAGGGCGAGAAGAAATATTTTTTTAAAATTTTCCATCAATTTTCTTTCATTTTCAAAACCAATTTTCACAAATAATCTTAAGCGATTTTCACAACAGCGCATCGACATTATCATTTATCATCATCAACAACCTCATTATCATTATTAGCCTCAGTTTCGCAGCTTTAAACCCCTAAATATTTCTTTATTAATTAATTGTCTAGTTCAATTTAAAATAAAACCTTTAATGATTACCACAATTTTTTCGCTATAGAATATTTCATTCATTACATATTATTTATCAAAAATGAAAGATGAAATAATATTTTACTCGACTGGTGGCAGTGTAAATTTCCGGCACAATTAAAATAATAAAATAAAAAAAAATTTTTAAAGAAATGTGAATACGAAAAAGTAAGAGATTATCCCAAAAATTGTTGTTATTGTTTTCTAAAAGGGACTTTAAAAAATTTGCTTTGCCTCATTTTCGAAGAAATATTATTTTTTGAATATAGATTTTTGAATCTCTATACAATATAAATAATAAAAATGATCCGGTACAAAAAAATAAAAACTAAAAAATGACTCAGCATTTCATTAACTTAGAACATAATAATATAAGGTAAAATAAGATTGAAAAATTGGGAAGTAATAAAATGGAGTATAAAAAATTAAAAAATTCCAAAATAAATTGAAAAGTAAATGAAAATAAAATTTTTTTTTAATTTTTCGGCAAAAAATGACTCAAATATAAAATTTTTTTCGCTTCGTTTGCGAGGCGAAAAGCAGTTTTATGCTTTGCGCAATTGGAAATCGCTTTCTTTTCACTATAATTAATTTGGTTCACCATTTTTGTTTCGTTTTTTTTTGTTCTCAAGCTCAAGCTCAAGTTACCCCATCAATTTATTTTTTCTTTTTAACATTTATATTTACATTTATCTATATGATAAAAGCAAAGCCATATTTTCTATTATTTCTCTATCTTTTTCTCTTCTTTTCTCATTTGATTTTTTTTCTAATTCTTGAAAAAAAAATTAATTAAATTTTAAGCTATTAACACATTCATTTTGATATCATTAATCGAATTTATAGGTGAAAAACTTCTGGAATACTACTAAAAATTGTCTGAAATTATATTGAAGTAAAGTAAAGGAAAAAACCCAAAAAAAGTAATAATAATATTTACTTTTGATAAACGATAAAGTGTTTATTTCTAAGCAAAAACCATTGACTTTTTTGGTTAGGGGAAAAAACAAATGAAAAAATAACAAAAAAAGCGTAAAGGCCCGTGGCCGCCAGAACTTCCGTACTTTTGCCGTCAAAAAAGACAAAAAAAAACGCTCTTGGGAACTCAGAAATGTCGAAACAAAAAAGCAAAACAGAACAGGGAATAAAAATAATTCTCGAGAAATTTGCTACATTTCGAGTGTAAAAGCAAAGTCATTCCTCAAAAAAATATAATTTATTACATTATTTGGTAAGAAAAAAGGAAGAAAAGTGGATAATTGCATTGAAAAAGCAAAATTATTATATATTGGTATTGTTTGATATGTCCTATATCAAGTAAATTTACTCCTGAGTAAATCGAATTCGAAGTAAAAAAAGACGCTCAAAAAAGTATCAAAAAAGACGAATCTCCCTCCCCCGAAAAAAGGTGTCAAAAAAGGTTAGCTAAAGAAAATTAAAACCAAAAATCGAAAAAAAATCATAGAGTCCTAATAAAATAAGTACGGCATTAAGCCCCTAATTTCTAATCATTGAATGCAGAAAAATGGAAAATATATAAGAAAAAACTTAAATTTCACACTTTTAAAAATTTAGAAAAAATTTATCATACATTTAAAAACGAAATAAAAACATATTTTCGTAAAGAAATAAAAATGAAAAAAAAACTCGATGAAATAATTTTACTTATAATAAATATGTAATAAAACAAAAAAAATTGCGTGTTAAATTGGGGCTAGGCGTTTCATTTTACTCTATTTTTTCTTTACTAATAATAATAAAACAATTCATTTTGAAAAGAAAAGAAAAATAATCAAATGTCCATATTGGGCTAGCCGAAAAGTCCTTCGACAAAAACAAATACATTTTTGGATATTTTCGCCAAAAGATTTTTCATTAAGCTGTAATTTCTAAAATTTCAACAAAATTGTGTTTAGATCCAATTTCAAGCTTCATGAATGTGTTAAAACACATTTATGTAGCATTAAATTCAGAAAACAAATTCAAATAGATCGAATGAAAATAGAAGTTATAAATTGGATTGTAATCAAGTTATGGGCTCAATAACAATACCAGTATTTTTCTAAATTTACAATTTGCCGATTGCTGATAATTCTAATTTTAAATGCAATTATAAAACTAACATAAAAATATTAAAAAAATAAAAAGTAAAAAGAAAATCGAGAAAAAAAGGAAATCAAAAATACAAGAAACTAATTATTTAATTAAAAAATTCAACGCAAGAAAGAAGAAAAAATTCAGTGCCATTTTTTATTTTTGTTGTTTTTACATAAAACGGAAAATCCTCTATCGCCTCCCCCACTTTTTACCCCTAGTTTCCCGCTTCCTCCCTCTCCTCACTGTAAGCCGTGTTTTTAATATTTTTTACAAACAAACAGTTTTGTGCAATTTATCATTTCAATTTCGAGACAAACGCAAATATGAATGCATGTAAATAAATATATGCCATATGCATTAATATAAGAACTTGTGTGTAATGTAAAAAAAACAATGTATATATTGTGTATTATGTATTTGTATTAGATGCTTGTAAATAGTAAATATACATAAAAATACAAATGATAAAAAGTAGTAAAAGGAGTGATTTGAATAAGAATGTACTGAGACATCTGTTACCCGTCGGTTTCTATTATTATTAGTACTACTATTATTTACTCAGTTATTAAAATAATAAGGAGAGGCGAAAAGCCACTTTTGTTTCTCACTTTTTTTCATGCGTTTTATTTTTGTTTATTATCTTTCTATTTTTATTTTTGTAGCACTATTTCAATGTGTGGCAGTAGAGCAAAAAAATAATCCTCTTAAAACAAAATGATAAAAACTAACTTAGGGGCTTTTGACTCTGATAGAATTCAATTATAATTGAACTAATTTCATTCGTTTCGATTCAAAATTTCGTACCGAATCAAATGATATTCGAATTTCGAAGTTCCTCTCGGTAATAGAAGTTAAAATTAGTCTATAATACATTAACATTTTTCAAACTTATTTTTTAATATAAATATATCTTTATATTAAAAAAAACATTTTTTGCTTATAATATAAATGTATGGACTCAAAATAATAAGAACTACTAATAAGAATATCTATCACTAACTAATTTAACTACCTAATACACATTAAGGCCGTAGTCCTTAACTAACTAGTCACCCTAATTAGCAATTTTTACCCTTAACTTTTCATCAAAATTAAGCTCTTTTTTTCTCCCTTTTATTGATACTTTAGAAAATTTTCGAAGAAATTAAATTATGCAAAAGCCCTTTTTCATCTATCATGAATCAATTTCCGCTATTATTATTTCTTTTTATAAATTTATTATTAAAATAGTTAAAATCTCATTTCGCTCTTATCTTTTTTGTCGGCATTGTTATCCAAAATTTAAAAAAACGAAAAAAAATATTAAAATAGGAAAATTTTGGCAAGAAAAAATACAAAAATTAAAAATAAGAAAAAATTCATTAAATTTTACATATTTCACCGAGATTTACTCAAAGTTTATTGACTTTTGTTTTACTTTTTTATAGTATAATGCTAATTAAATTATTCAGTTACATTAAGCAATTAGGAATGGTTTGAAATTTCGAAAGAAAAAGGAATCGAAATTTGAAACATTATTTCTCAATTCATTTTTCCGTTTAATTCACTTTTTCGGTTAAAAAAATCATCTAAACTTTTCGCTCTTTATTATCCTGCTGCGATTGGATTCAGCGGCCATTATTTGAGAATTTTATACAAAAAAAAGTAAAAATAAATGGAAAAATGACTGCACTCTAGTTAATTTCATTCAATAAAAATGCAAAAAGGAATGATTTAAAACGTTCTCCTTAAAATGTCGAGCGATAAATTTCCCAACTTCCTCGTTTTTTGACATTAATAAACTTTTAAATTGAATAGATACGAGCTCTTTTCGATATTACCTCAGTGGACTCAGTTTTTTTATGGGACCAAATATTTTTAAAACTCTAATATTTTGGATGAAAAATAAATATTTTTGTTTGCATTTTGTAAAAAGGTGTGAAAAATTACGGATATTTTTTGTAAATTTTTTTTCTTAAAACTGTCAAGAGCTAGAGCTAAAAGACGGAGAGCAAATAAACAAGCTCATTTAAAAAGTACAAAGCAAAAGATTGTGGAAAATTTACAGCTAATTAACACATTAGTAAGAAATTTTAAACACTCTTTTAATGAAAAGATTTTTTTAAAGTCAAAACTTAATCTTAGCATGTCAAATGTGGGTAAACTAGTTCAAAATTCATAATTCTGTTAAAATAAGTCAGTTAAAAATAAAATGGACGGCACAAATTTGACTTAAACAAACATTTTTTTTAAATCTTCAATTTGGGGTAAAAATTTTCATAAATTTTATTTTTAGATTTTTTTTCAAATCCATTTAAAAAAAACCACAATGAACGGAAAAATATCAAAAATTGGACAATTTTTACTAATACGATCGAGAAAAATAAAAAAATTATCTTTACATATTTTTTAAATTATTAACACATACGTCTTAATCAAAAACATATGTCGATGAAATATCATTGCATCTCGTTTCTCTGGCAGTCAGCGAAATCCATCGCCGATTTTTCGCCAATACATCGCTATATAAGCGAAAAATTCAATGGCACCCCTAACAATCAATCGTGGTTATGTCATTATTGCATGATTTCGATTCCGGTTTGACTCAGCCAAGCTAGAGTTAAGCGAATACCAGTGTTTGTGGTTCACTGGACCCTCTGGGCACCGTTCCCAGTGTTGGTACGTCCCACAGCTAACTGAGTCAGCCGGATGAGAAAGTATTGTGATGGTGCACAACTATGATTCCACATGACGCAACGAACCCGCAATTACGCCGGTGTGCGGAACGCGAATTGTTGGCTTGCTTGACCGGATCCGCCTCTTTCGATGAGTCCTATTGCCCAAGATAACGTGGCAGTCGTGGCATAGTCGCGTATAATCGTGGCATCGTCGGATCGAAGATTGAGTAATGATCTCGGTCGCACCAACCTTTTGCCATTTTTGCTAAATTTTTTCAAAATTTCAATATCGCTCCTCCGAACTGTTGGCTTGCCTGACCGATCCGTCTCTTTCGATGAGTCCGGTGTCCAAGATAACGTGGCATGACGACCGAAGATTGAGCAATGATCTGGCAGCACCAACCTTTTGCAATTTTGGAAAATTTTTAAATATTTTTAAAATTTAAACATTGTTCAAACATATCCCTTAAATATAATTTTAACATAACTAGAAATGTATTAATCACTTGTAATCATAATAAATGTGTAATTATTCCAACTACCCATCATTCAGTCTTATTTCAAATTATTCAAAAAAAACAAACAATTGTAAACAGAAAAAGTCAAGTTGAATGCTATCAAAAAAAGGTTTAACAAAATGGCAAATTCCCAAATTTTATTTCAATAGTTTTTTGTACGTATTTGAGCGTAAATATGTTTATTTTATTTTTTATATTTTCCGTATTTGTGTTATATGGTACATTAATCCCAAAAAATCTATTTCTCCCCTCACAACAATCATTTTTTGTTTTACTGCCCTTTCTTTTTTATACTTTTCATTTACAACTTAGAATTATTACTGATTGATTTTCTCATTTCGCTTATACCATATTAGTTCAAAAAGTTTTGATACACATATTCTATTATATTTTTTTGTTAATCTTTCTCAATTTTTCTATTTGTATTTTTTTCGGCTCAACTTATTCTTTCTCCTTCACTCTTGTTATTTTTCTTTCTCGCCCACTCAAATTTAGCTCTTCTATTTCTCATTCACATTTAAATTTTATTTATCATTTATCATTGATTACGCTGCATTCTCTCGACATTTGCAAAATCAATACAATACAATTTATATAAAAATAATAATAATATCTAATATTAAAAAAATTTTGTTTAATTTACAGAAAAAATAGTTAAAATTAATTTTAATTATAGAGTTTTAAATAGTACAATTTCATGATTGTTTTAATTTATCAACTAAATTTTTTTGAAAATTAACAAAAAAATTTCAAAAAGTTACCAGATCCGTAATTTAAAACCAATGTTGTATAAAAATAATAAATAAAATTAAAATAATAAAATTTTTTAGCAATCAATAAAAAAGAAATTTTAAAATTTGATTGAAAAGTGAATAAGTTGTAACAAAATCAAACCAGGCACAAAAAAAAACCCAAACTTCAATCCAAAAGTCATATATAGTAAAATGGAAATAAACATAAACCGCTATTTAACGCTAAATTAAAAATTTAAAGTGAATTTGGAGAAAAAATTCCAACAAATATTTTTGGCAAAAGCGCGAGACTGCGGAAATATTATCGGTAATGAGCGTAAGTGAAGTAATAACGGGAAGAGCGGATAAGCGGTAATGATGAGGAGGGAGAAAGGGGAAGACAAAGAGGAAAAAGAGCGAAGAAATAATGTATTGCGAAGAAAAGGATAAAATATTGAGCGCTTTACTTTTTAGTGCCCTTCTCATGCATCATCATTTTCATCATCGTCATATTCATCATTTCTTGCCCAAAACTTACTTCATTATTTTCATTACCTTCATTCACTTCGCCCCTTCATCTTTGTTATTATTTTCACTTTTTTCAGAATTATCATCACTTCTGAACTGTTTGATCTCTATCGTCATAATCATCATCTTTTTTGCCAGTTCATTCATTCTATTCTTCACAATCTTCATCATTTTCTCGACTCCTTCACCGTCATTGTTGTTATTATTCCACTCTTCATTACCATCCGTAAGAATCTTCAACTCATTCTTATTCATCACTGTTTAATAATCCGTCGTCACAATCTCTGTCATCTTTTTTAGCATTTTCTTCGCAGTCGTTGTCATTCAATGCGATTCACAATTATCGCAAACTTTGTCCAAACCTTTTACTTTTATTTTACGAGCTTCTTATAGAAATGCATTTTTACGCATCTTTTTATCCAATCCCATTTCATTTTTATTATTTTTCTTAAATCCCTGTCACATAATAACATTTTTAGTTTTTTTTCCATTTTAATTGTCGATTTTTGGTTTTGTATTTTTAAACCAACTAACAACAAACTCCGAAAATTTGATGCGAAAAAAATATGGAAAATATTGGGCTGATATTCGGTGGCGATAAAAGTCCTTTGCGCGACAATTTTTCTTCTAACTTTCAATTTTTTTTCTTTTAGTTTAATGAGATGAGTACTAATAAAAATTCCAAATGACAGCGAAGAGAGAGAGAGAGAGATGAAATGAAAGAAACGAAAAAATAACGATATAAAGCAAAAACAACAATAAAATAAACAAAACAACAACAACAATAGCAAGCCAAAACGCAACAATGTTAATGAAACTGGGACAACAAAATTGTTCTACCACTATAAAATAAAAATTTAAAAAGCTTAAGAAAAATGCGGAAAAGAAAACTGGAGCAAAGAAAAAAATGTTTTAAAATTAGAATGAAATAAAAAATTGGCCTAAATTTTTACTCATTTCATGGATTGGATCCCCAATATATACAAAATAACATGAAAAAATAGTATGAACTTCTATCTTTTTTTGTAAATTGCTCCGTTTTGTTGTGTAATAATTGTAGGAAAATTTATTATGTTATGTTGTTGAAGAGTTTATGCGAATTAATTTAATTTCGCATTTTCAAGAGCGAGATTTGGAAAATAATAAATAATTTGAAGAATTCTGTTAAAATCAAGTGTGAGCCAAACGTTTTTTTAAAGTACTCAAGCTGAGAGAACCGAAATTAAAAGTATTTAAAGTAATGTCCAATGAACGATGAAATTTTAAGTTTTGAATTTTTTTTAAAGTTATTGAAAATAATTTAAAATTAGCAAGAAAAATTAAAGTGAATGAGAAATTATTTGTAATCACAAATAGACAAATCAAACTTTTCTTCAAAAACCTTGGTAAAAAAATGGCTTAGATCAATTTTGTATTAGCCAATAATAATGTTTCATTTCCTAAAATTCATAAGTATCCAACAAATATTTTATCTAAAGAAAATCGGAGCAACTGACAAGACGGAAATGCCATTTGAGTTCCAGTTCTTCGCGGAATTTGCTTCGTCGAGGACCACCGCGAATTATCTCGACATCATAAACCAAAAAGATCAATTGACTTTAAAGTTGGGTGTTGAAGAAAGATCAAATAAAAAATGCCTAATTTTTCCAAGAAAAAATGATCAAACAAATGCCACTTAATAATTAAAAATATTTTATAAAATATGTGAAATATGTTTTAAAAAATAATAATAGCAATCAAAAATAATATTCTCGAGTTCAATTTTATAATATACATTTATAAATTTTTTAATATATAAAAAGTAAAAAAGCAATTAAAAAAGAAATCAACTCAAAATTTATACATTTTTTCGAAAAAGCCTCTTTTTTTGTAAAATCAAAGTATGAAATATTTTGTAAACGATCAAATTTTCACTTTTTTCCAATATTTTTTATTAATAAACCTTTATTCCAATAATAATGACAAATTTTGCCACATAATTACGTAATTCTAATAGCAGAATATGCTCACTTATATAAAACTTATTGATAGTAACATGCCAAATGGAAAAATTTAGTGATGTAGTCGAGATTTTAGGCTACGTTTATTTGTTAAAATAGGTATGGTATAATGGACTATACATGCAGCAAAACATCGATTTCAGATATATTTGGTTAAAGAGGTTCATAGCTAAAATTAATTATTTAATTATTATGTGATAGAAATTTTCAGTAAATCTTTTATTGAATAAAAAAAACTTATTGTATAAAACTTTTTAGATAATTTTTTAGTCTAAATTATGTTATGAGTTTTACCTCAAATTTATTTTAAACGGGCATCATTAAAACATGTATGGTTGAGGGAGATTTTGCTGATGGTATTGATATCCCACTACCAGTTAGAAGAGTGCGAAGATTGACGGGACGTTCTGCGGATGAAAAGGATTCTGCCGAAACGGGCACCATTGGATATTCGTATAATTCGTATAATGAGGCACCTGGCCGATCAATGGGTATAAATCGTGCGGAATCATAATCTACATTTTCCATAGTATCCACTGCGGAACGCTTGCCCGGCCGTAGACCCCAGCGGCCGTTGGCAAGCGAACGTCGATGGCGTCGTGCTGGCGCGCCGACTGCCTGAAGCGATGAGTTGTCTTCAAGTGACGAATCAGCTAAGTATTTTGCGGCGCCAGAGTTCTCATTAAACAACCGTAAATGATGAAAGCGATTCATGGGCGCCAAATTTTCGTTAAGCGCCTGCACACCATTCATTTCTTGTGCGAATAACTGCAACATACCGGTCAGCATGAGAACTTGCATAGTGACACGAAGTAGCCAGGTAGCGCGATTTGTACACTCTTGTAGTCCACAATATGAAATGTTGTTTTTTGAATAGACTTTTCGATGAGAGGCTTTATTAAAGTCAGAGTTTATCTTGTTATACATTATCATTTCAGTCGTTGCATTGGCATTCTCATTTTCGATCGCATTTTTTGTTCGCATTTTTTTCGTGTTTGTTGCGTTTTGAAGCATTTTTTCACTATTTTTTGTGCCTGTAGTTCCAAGTATGTAAACTTCCTGAAAATTTATGCTTATAGCTTAGGTTTTAAAATGCAAATCCGCAAACATGTTTATAATCAAAAATAACGACAAAAATGCCATACAGGAAAAAAATGCAAAAAATAATAATGTGATGCCATGGAGTAAATTAATTCAAAGTTTCCTCATTTTTCATTGTTTATTAGGTTTTTTAAATGTAAATCCATTAAATAGCTGTAATTATTTACATTAAGTCAATTTTTTCTTCAGCAAATACGAATTCCTACGAAAAATTAGAACTCATTTGGAATATTTAAATAAAGAATGACTTGATATGATGATATACAAATTTTTCTAAAATTTAAATAACTAATACAATTGTTGATATTACAATTGGACTTCATTTTGATCCTAAACTACATAGACACTTGAACACCAAAAATCATATGCTAAATATTTCGGTACAAAATTTTGAATCGACCTAAAACAAAGAGTCTATAAAAATTGGATCTTAACCGCCTATTTAATATTAAAATTTTAAAAATAATAAATATTTTTTAAAAAAAAGAATACAATAAGAAAAAATTTTTTTGCTAAAAATAATACAAAAATCATTTGTCTAATAAAAAAAGAGTGAAAAAAAATAGGTAAAGGAGAAAACCTTAATAATTTAAATCGCTATTTTAGGCAACGTAATTTACGCAAATGTCGCGAGAAATCTTCTTATAAGGATTCGATTATTATGTGAACTCAATGAATTTGAATTTTTTAGGGCTAGCACATTTTGTAGTCGTAAAATTTTATTTTCCAAAAGCCCTATTTTATCGAAATATAAATGTAAGAACTTTCCTATTTTTTTCTACAAAAATTTTTCTTCCCGCTTTTTTTTGTAAAATAAGACTGAAAAAATTGTAATAACTTTTATAAAAATCTATTTATTACCAATTATAACACCAAATATTATATGAAAAAATCATTTTAACTAATAATTTAGAAAAAAAGGAAAACTTATTTAAGTTTTTTTTCCAAAAATGCATTAGAATACAATTTTAAACCTATTTTCAAATAATTCATTATTACAAGGATTCAGTAAATTTTAAAAAATATTCATCATTTTTAACCTTTTTCGTTAATAAAAAAAGAAAGAAAAGATAAAGTAAATTGTACAGAATTAAATGAAAAAACAAAAATTCCAAACAGATTCACATTTGTAATTAGTAATAAAATTAAAATTTTAAATTAAAAGCCAAAGGCAATAAGAAAAAAATGAATTTTGGAAATGGAAATAAGGCGTCTAACAGCATTTTTAAGCCTTTTTTTTCAAAAAAAGACCACTGAAAAAAAAATAATTTTTTGGAAATTAGAGCCCACGAAATGCTGCACTAAAAATAATAATGCGCGGAAATGCGCCAGAAAAGAAAAATGCCTTAAACCAAAAAATGTAAAAAAATTTTGTATATATATAATAATTTCTGGGACAAATAGGTACTATAGATATATTAACGTAGTCATAACATAGCAATTTAATAATAAAAATGATAATAAAGTAAATAAAACCCTTGTTTTAATTAATTACAAACAAGAAAAAAAAGAAGAATACAATTATTCGAAAATCACTTACTCGGCATAAGCTTGGGTTTTGTGAATTCCCGCTTTCATAAGTCGTTTAGAAAATAGTTCTGAATTATTACTGAGAATTATTTCTTCCGATACTTTATTCTAATGATTAATTGTCTAGCAAAAAATTGTGACTTTTAGCAGAAGTATTTAGCAGAAGTATTTTGATTTTTCAATGATAGAGCCCTTCTATTACTTATAATATTTTTCTGGAAGTAAATTCACAGATCAAGATGTGTAGAATAAGTCAGGATTTTATATATCATGATTAAATCGAGTAAAGTACGTTTACTTTTAAGGTCTTGTAAATTACATATTTTAAGTATTTCTTCATATTTAATTTTTTTGGTCTTTTTTATTCCACATTTCTTAAAGCTTATATAATACTGTAAACTTTAGAGGTATGAAATCTTGATTCAAAATTTGTAAGTTTTGCATTGCATATTTTCGGTTCAAGGTACCTAAATTTTTGGCAAAAAAATTTTTTGGCTTTATTAAAATTTTACTCATAAAAAATAGAATTTTTACAATTTGAATATATCAGCTACAATAACTAAGTTTATTATAAGTGATTCGAAGGTGAACAAGATTCCATTATGACTGAATGCTGCATGCACAATACACATCTCGTGGGAACAACTCAGTACAACAGCAATAACAAAACAAATAAGCATTTGAATGTTCAAAAATTAAATAGAAAAATTTGCTTATTAAGAAAAAATAAAAAAAATTTGAAAAGAGTGATGGAAAACGTTAATCCGGGAATAATAAGTACTGGTCGATTGGATAAGATGGAAGTCTGGTAAATACGTACGACTCAAATTTAAAAACGAAATTCATATAGAAAAAGCTCATAAAAATGGGAATCAGCGTAAAGCCATTTATTTTGCGAATGAATGAGAGATGAAAATATGTTAATGAAAGCCATTTCTACTCATTCATTTTATGTTTTCGGGTTCTCTTTCGGTAATTAATGTAAAAACAAAAAAGTAAAAAATTGGAGTAAATTTAAACATTTCGGCGCATACTAGTTTACCTTTATTATAATGTAAAAAATTATTTTTTCCTCTTAAAATAATATATAAAAAAGAAGTAATAAGTCAAAATTCGATTATTTATTAAATAAATTAATATTAGGTTACTTAACATTTTAACAAATTAAAATTCTTGAGAAATTACGCGTAGGTTGAGTAATAAAAATAAAAAAGAGGTAAGTTAAAAAAAACAACAAGTTCGCTGAATTTGCAAAACCACCTTCATAAATTCGCATGCCTATATTAGCGAGTATAAAAAAAGGCGTCAAAACTGTCGAAATTCTCACACAAATCACAATTCAAAAAGGCCTCTATTGTAACTTTAAAATCTAATAAAGATCTTAGCTTTACAAAAAAAAAACAAATTATGAAAAAAATTGTTGAGAAAAAATCAAGTGAGACGTGAAAATAAAAATTGACTAAAAATGCAAAACTATTTATAACATTGATATAATTGACTCAAAATATATTTGCAAATATTAGTGAAAGCGTCAGATATTAAAAAAATTTACATTGTACTCATCGTAATAATTAGGAAGGCATCGAATTTTAGTATTTGAATGAAAAAACAAATCGCTTGTGACTTTTCTTGAATAATATAAATTTTGAGATGTCAATATGAAAAATGTAATTGAAAAAATACATTGCATATATGTGAATGGTGCAATATCTCTAATGTCCCAATGTCCCAATTTGGCGTCATCTTCATAAATTCGTATTGGCGTATGCCAAAAGGTCTATTTTAATTTTAAGTTGGCTTAACAAAATTAACTCTATAAAAGCGACCAACTCAATTAAAATAAATGAATTAAGACAATTTAGGAAAATAACAATATAAAAAAATTCTTTTCGGCTTTCAATTGTGCGACGTGTCCTTGGCGATCGCAATGAGCGCGCAATCGCCATCGTGCACCGTGCCACCGTTTCGACTACCGCTACAATAGCGATATGAAGGCTCGTTAGCGTAACGAAACTTAGTGCGTAGTTGCAAATGACACATCATGCGCACCGTTGCTCCAAGCAGAAACGCCCAAAATAAAAAATCCATTTTTTTAAACAAAAAATATTTTAAAAATTACTTACTTCAACAATAATAAACGCCATTGCAATTGCGCCCACAATGAAAAGATGCCGCAACAACCAGTCTGAGAATAGATCGTAACAGCCCTAAAAACTCAATAGAATTTGGCGTGAGCTACATAAGCATTTTAAATTTTGAGTTAAATTTAGAATTTTGTAATTACAAAAATAGTAAAAAATTAATTTACCTGTTTGTAAAACATTTGCTCGTTGCGTTCGCTCTTGCCACAATTAACAGTGGCTAGCGCATCATTTGTAACATTAAAATACGCCACGTTGCAGCAACTGTCAGGTACAAAGTGTCGATTGCGCCATAGCGGCGCGTTAAACCAGTCCGTGTAATTCTCCACACCGCAACAATGTAACTAAAATACTGAAAATGACTAAAACTTATAGTTTCATATAATTCTGATTAAATTAACAAAAATTATTTAATGAAATACATAAAGTAGCTTTTCAACCTGTGATTGCATATTGTCCCAAGTAATGCGAACATTCTTTTCGTGTCCGTAATCAACCGCGTATAGTTGATTAATGGTCGCGTACAAACTGTATTTGACGCGTTTGCGAACCGTGTCTTTGAAAAAGTAGGCCATTATGCCAGTTATCGATTGCACGACTAAGAGAAGGCAGACAAAGCAAAAATACTAAAAATAAAAGCAAATTGAAACAATTTATAGAAAAAAAGAGCAAATTTTCGCCGTCCTTACAATAAAAAAAAATACAAATATACCGATATCAATAGACACCGCGATCGAATCCATAAACCCACACAACCAATAAACGAAATTATAAGAACCATAGCGCCGGTACTTATGCATAGCCCGGCGGCAGACATAGACGAAAAACTGCTCGGAGCTAAACTCACATACGAATTCTCTGTATACATCCATATACCAACGGCAAGCGAGCCCCAGCCGAGTAACTGAATAGAAATAAAAAATTTAAGAAAAAATTAAAAATCATTATCATACTTATTTTTTTATCATTATCACAATGAGCTGAAATACAATTTGTGTAATAAAAATATATTTTTGAGCATTTTTAAGAAATAATCTAGAAAATGTGACAAGAAGAAGAGTTTAAAAAATACAATAGTAAATTGTTCGTAAAGTTTTTTTACCCAAAACAGAAAGTTGCCACCATAGAAAGCGTAGCGAAAAATGCGTATATTATTAAAGAATTGGTGAATCTTGTTAATCATTTTAATGCGGGCTATTTCATATAGCGATTGAACAACAAAATAAATCTATAACAAAAACTTTTTTTCAATTTTTTTTTTCATTTTTGAAAATGACAAATTTTGTAATAAAAAAGCGTACATTTTTATATTTAAATTGTAGAAAAAAAAATTTGCAGATGCCCGTGACTTGTGAATCCCGACTAAAGGAAACAAAAAAATATAATTTTTAAAATTTAAGTCCATTTTATCGATTATTTATGATTTTCGAAAAAAATAGACATTTTTTTCAAAAATTTTGTGGAAATAATAGTGTTGAATAATATGATTTTTTTGTTTTTGAATGCCCGAATTGATGCGCTCTAAACGTTTCTACTTGAAGAATATTCCGAATGAATGGATTGACGAAGGATTGGAGGAAGCAAGCGTAATTTTTTTATTTTTTGCATCAATTTTTTAGTTTTATTTGTCAGATCATTGATTCCAATTTTTTTTTAATTTTAAAAGTTAAATAAAAAGTTGAATAATTTTGTGAGTTAGCGAATTTTGGCAAATTATTTCAAGAATTTTTAGTGGAAATTATTCGACGTCTTTGCAAAATTTCTCTACGTTGATAACGTGTCCATTCATACTTCGGCAAAAAATTTCCATTACGGGTATATTCAGTTCAAATAAAGATATGAAAACTCTTTTTAAATTTTTTATAATTTTAAAAATTCTTTTAGAATTTTGGAACTTGTTCGAGACGAGGATCATGATCGACTTGTGTCAAAGCTGGAAGGAAAGGAAAAGGAGACATTTCGCATCGATAAAAAGAACTCGATTATGGTACTCTTTTTAATTAGAATTTATTTTATTTAATTAGCAAAATCAATGGCTAAAATGTTCCTCTATTTTTCCTAATTTTCTCGCCAATATTCTTCAATGATACATATAAGCATTTGAATGATTTTACCATCCTAATTCCCTTTTAAAATTTAATTCTTTGTACATTTTTATGGGCAAGTAATTGTTAACGATAATTTTACCAATCCATTAGATTCGACATTACAATAAACGGCGCACTTATAATATCGCTAAACCAACTCACACGTACTCGCGTGAGGAAATGCTCCGGTTGGAGAAGCAGGTCGGTTTTTGCTTTCTCAAAATTAATCCAATTTGAATACGAAGTTCAATCCAGTTCTTTTAATATTAACAAATTGTTACTTTTTTGGTTTTAATCTTAGAAAATTAGACTTTTATGTTTTAATATAATAAATTTCACCACTTTAGAGTAATTTGACGGCTCCCCGAATAAGAGGCGAGGTCTACAAGCTCATAAAGAAGCCACTAAATTCCGACGCAAACGTCGATTCCACGGCTACATAGAGAACACGCTCAAGCGCAATCATTATAACTTAAAATTACTCTAGGTTTGGGTAAATAAGACGCGTCGTTCAAAGAATTTTCGAATTTTGATTTGGCCTTCATTGTTGAGCCCAAAATTTTTAAACTGCAGCTTAGATCTGCTTTAATGAAGATTTTCATTAAATTTTATGCTTAACCGACACAAAATAACAGAATGAAAACCAAGTCAAAATTCAAAAATTTTTCGAACAACCGCGTCTTATTTACCCGAACTTGGGGTACTTCTCTCCCTTTCATTGTGATCTTTTCTACTTGATACATATATTGTTTTGATTATTATTGTTTGGAATAAAATACTTTCTCAAACTAATGTCTAAAGAGTTAGGTTAAGTCTGACGGACTCGATTATAAAATTGCATTCACAAATATTTTATTTTTACCTGTAATAAAAAATTAATAACAAGAAATACAAAAAGTGATCATTATATATAAGAATTTCATGCTGAATTGGTTGAGCTGTCGGTATTCGATGATAGCGCGGCTCGCACTTTCGCCGTCCAATCGTAAGGTTGCCAACGTGCGCGCAGTTTGTCACGTTTCGCCTTCACCTCGTCGAGTGACATGAAGCGTACGTTTCGCCACGTTTTGTGCGACAAATCGAGCATGCCGGCGATTATTTCCTGAACAAAAAATAATTAAAAAGGAAGCTTTTCGAAACCCAATGGATCGAGTCAGTAATGCTCTTTGACTATAATTCTCAATAAACTTTAACTAAATCTTTTCTTTTGTAAGCCTTACGTGAGCAAAATGTGCTGGGAAAAGGTCGTCGTGTTCGATGACGTGAGCATAACCGGGCTGAAGACCGAAGTTCACCGCAAAGTAGGAAAAACCTTTGTGAACGGCACGACGTATTCCACCGCCGCCACCAGCCTTGGCCAGTTCTATGAGTTTCTGATTGTCGCTCCATTCCTTTTCGCTATCCAAAATTGCTTTCTAAAATAACACAAAGCCTAGTTTTGATATATACTATTTTAATATTTTAAATACATCTATAAAAAGTACCTTGAAATAGATTGGAGCCAACTCGCCAACGGAGCGTGGCAGCGGCATGCACTCGACAATCATATGGCCTTGACGATTGACGTTTTTTGCCGTCTCAAAGAAAACGCAATCCTCCGGCTCTTCAGCTTCAATCGCATTCGGTTCGTTAACTAAAATTCAATTTATTGGAAATTCCAACTATATTTGCAACATATTCCAAATTGAATATTTAATAGTTGGTAAACCTCGCGTCCACATCGCGTTAAGGCCCTTAAACCACAACTGTAACTCTTCGTAGACGTCCTCGTCCAACACTACCTGACTGGCGTAATGAGCCATCGGCGCTACGTAGCAATGCTCATCGCTGAGGCCTTCCCACGACACAACGGCCAAGTAGGTCTGATAAAAACATTACCGAAAAATAATAAATACTTATTGCTATTTCCAAACACAAATTAACCAGTGAAAATTTTTAAAAAATACTTTTAGTCCCATGGCTACAATTGCGTGTTTCTCAAGATGTTTGCTATCCACGCATCGTCGGCACGAGTCCAAAGTTTGCTCCATTTTTTTGTGTTCTATAAAAAGAGATTGTTAATCTAAAAAATCTTTAAAAACGATCAAAAAATATACCTTTGACGCGTTTGGCAGCACTTCGATTAGCCTCTTTTTCAGCGTGGCGGCGTTTCACCATATGCGCCAAAATGTTATCGTCCACGATGTAGTCATCGTCCACCACATTGCCGCCGCAAGCCTGCAAAAAACTTAATAAAATTTTTAAAAAAGAATAGAAAAAGGACAAACATTGATGGCACGACCGAACATTGTCAGTTGGTCGTGTGCGGAGATGCATTTCTCATCCGCCATCAATTGCTCCAAATCGGCGCCGCTCCGATAAGTCGTTTCCACAGAGCTGCTGGCAGCCGATTTTCCTTCGGTCGGCGCGAAGTCCTTTTTCTTCTAAATTTAATAGTAATAGGTGCTATAAATAATTTCAAAAAAAGTAAAAACCTCGGAGCGTGCCGGCATGACGATTCCTCTTTTCTGGTCCATTTTCATTAAAACAACTGTTTTATCATCTGGGGTGATTTTGCTATCCGCATTTTCCGTTATGCCCAACTCCAATTTGCGCTTCAATTTCTTTACCAATTCCTATAAAATTTACAATGTTAGTAAAAAGTAAATAGGTAGTTAAGTACTAAAATCATTATAAAGTAACTTACTATGTCCTGTTTCAACTCGGCCTTAATGATTTTGGCGCTAATGCGATTGCGCTCATCATGTGTAAGTGGTCTAGTTGTCGTTGCTGAAGTAGAAGTGGACGGCGCGGCGCTACCTTTTATTTCCACATCAGAACCGACAAGCGCTTGATTGCGGTAAAAATCTTTTTCTGACTTATCACTGGCACGTACAAAGTCCCTGGGCTGATATGCAGCGCCCAACTTCCGAGAATGCATTTCGTTAATCGGTTTTGCACGTATTGTCTCTTTCGGTACGTAATAATCGTCGTCATCATCGTCTGGACGTCGCATCAAATAGGACCTCTTCATTATAATGCTTTTTCTAATAAATTTTAAAAATTTAGCAAGTTTTAAAAATTTTCAAAATTTTAACGAAAAATTACATATTGCAAATATGTATACATATTGCGAAAAATGTAAGAAAATTTAAAAATAAAAATAATGTCCTGGAAATACATAATAGTTAATTTAAATTAAAATCAAGTTCGGAACTTGTATTCCTCTTCGGGAAATTGAATTCGTCACAACGTCACCCCTTTAAATTGCTTTTGCACGAACATCGATTTTTGTAAGTAGGTATGAAATAAAAAACACTCTTTTTAATATGCCTTTTTATCTACAAAACAATTTTTTTTAATAAAATGTCAATTGCAAAAGTTTTTCGAGTTTTTTTTGAGTTTTTTCTATTTTTACCTTTTTTAGACCAGGATCTTTTTATGGGGATACTGAATTATTGAAATTAAAATTAGTCCCGACGCGATCTGCTTGAATATTTTTTTAATTAAAATTCCAAAATTAAATTGCAAACAAATTTCCATTGCAAAGGCGATTTAATTGTAAAAAAATTTAATTAGACTGAACAACTAGTTTTTTAAATATTAGGTTGGGGAATAAGTTCGTAGCGTTTTAAATTTTATTTTATTTTACAACGATTTATTCTGTATTTGGTAATATATTTATATGTATTTGAAAGCGCTTTTTCTCCTCTACAAAACTGTGTTATTTGTTTTTTCTGAAAATTTAATTTTTTATTATTTTTCATGCTTAGAAATGGAGTACCCAGGAGGCAAAAATCAGCATTTTCGACATCTGCTCTTCTTCGCTTTTCATCGAGGGCAAAAAGCGGCCGAAGCCGCTCGGGACGTATGCAACGTGTATGGAGAAGGTGTCATAGGCGAATCTACAGCAAGAAAATGGTTTGCAAAGTTCAAAAACGGCGACTTTGACCTCGACGATACGCCTCGCAGCGGTCGACCTGTCGAATTCGACGAAGAGCATCTGAAGGGACTTTTGAAGGAAGACGGTCGTCAAACAAGCCGTGAATTAGCCGAAAAAATGAACTGCGATCATAAGACGATCCTGAATCATCTTCATTCGATGGGATTTGTCGAAAAATTCGGAGCTTGGTTGCCTCACGAGCTTAGCGAAATCAACAAAGAAAATCGCCTTCAAATCGCGGCTCAACACCTCGCCCGCCATCGAGCAACACGCGGTCATAAACAGCGTTTTTTGTACCGAATCGTCACAGGAGATGAGAAATGGTGCCTGTACGTCAATATGAAACAAAGAAAAGAATGGGTGGCCCCTGGAGACACGCCGAAGCCGAGAATCAAGCAGGATCTCCACCCAAAAAGGCTATGATCTGCGTTTGGTGGGACTGGGAGGGCATGGTGCACTGGGAAATGCTCGAACGAAACGCTACGGTCAACAAAGAGCTCTACATTGCCCAGTTGCGCCGTGTAAACGAGGCTATTCGACTGAAAAGACCCGATCGACAAGGCCAAGTCATCTTGCTTCACGACAACGCCAGGCCCCATGTTGCACAAGTCGTCAAAGCCGCCCTCCAAGAGCTCGAATGGGAGGTTCTTCAGCATCCACCGTACTCTCCGGACCTTGCGCCAAGCGATTACCACCTTTTCCGCTCCTTGTCAAACCAAATGAGGGGTGTTACCTTCGACGGCGAAGAGGACCTCAAAAACTGGCTCAACAACTTCTTCGATACCAGACCGGGCGATTTTTGGCGAAACGGCATCAACAAATTGGTCGAGAAGTGGGAGGAGGTCGTAAACAGTAACGGAGAATACATCATTGATTAATTTGTTGTAATAATTATTGTTTTTTGTTTAAATAAATCTTTGTAAAAAAAACGCTACGAACTTATTCCCCAACCCAATAGAAAGCTTCCTTATTCTCTAATGAGTTTAATCTCGTTGACTATGTTTGATTAATAATAACAAGTTTAGAATTTTTAATTGAAAATGACAAGCGAAGAAAAGGCTTTCGAGGTGGAGTCCCTTTCTATTCTACGGTTAATCAAGGATGCTCAACAAAAACATGGCTTGCGTCAGGGAAATTATTTACGTTACAGGTTGATAGTTTTACATCGTTTGTTTTGATTTAATATTTCTGTTAAAGGATTTTTATTTATTTGCCTATTGACTAATGGGTTTATTTTTAATGCAAAAACAAGTAATTTTGTTGTAATTTTTAGAGGCTATTGTGGTCGTCGGCTACGTCGGTTGCGTCGTTCCTTAAAATTTACACATATGCATAAATCTGTTCCGAAGCGATCAGCAAGGTTTGTTCATCGCCCGGTGACAGCTGATGTCGTCAATGATCAGCGGTAAATATTCATTATACATATGTCTTTCACTTAGCTAGGACTTATGTGAACGAGAAAAAAATGATCTGCAAAAGTATTTATTTTTTAAATTTCGTTTTAATTTAAAATTTTTAAAATTTAGATTTCTCGAGATTCTTATCTTCCAGACAGAACGACACTGGGCCTACGCCATGCATCTAAAGCTGGAGATAGGTGACGATCTCACCGATCGTCGCAAGTTCCACATGCGTCAGCGACTTCGCCGCGCAGCGAAGTCCTGTACCGCATTGGCAAATGTTGCCCGTCGGTGCGAAATTGTAAGTATTTAGACTTGTCATTCTTCAATTTTGGTATTTATATTTTTTTTCTTTCGAAAAATTCTTTAAAATACATTTATTTTTTTCAGTTTGGCGTTTCTACTAAACTAGAAGCACAGGCGTATGCCACATTTATGAAGGCCAATCTCTACGTGGAATTTCGTCAATGGGAAAAAGCATTGACGTCATTGAGTACGGCCAGGTCGGCTTTTTATTACTTTACTTTGTCTGGAAAAAAGATCATAACTTTGCTCAATTATAGTTTTTTGTATTTAGGAAGATTTATCAGCGCTTTAGCGATATTCATCAGTCTGACTCAACAAATATTTACTCGACAAGGTAAACGGAATATTTATTTTGCTTTTTAGAGCATTGCTAATATTTTTAATTGGAGACTTACAATCTTAAAATGGCTGTTTGCTTTAAATTTATCTATCGCTTTTACAGATGTCAGGAAATTGACAACTTGATTCGTCTCTGCAGTCGGATTAGCACCGGGGAGCATAACGCGGAAATTCTCGTAAAGGCCAACGCCGCCGACGAAGAGATGCTAGACTTGGATTTTAACGTGGGAATTCTTTTTTGTATATGACAATAAAAGGGTAAAATTGAGTTATGGATGAGAGAAATAAACGTGCAAGTACAAATTTCTTGAACGATTTGAAGTAACAAATTATCTATTTTCTCTTTTAGGGGCTTTTGAACCCGAGTCATCTTTTTGGCTGTACTCTATTTTTTTTCATTTTTAAAGCTTTCGAAATTATTCGATGGTTTTTATCGTACATTTGTTATAGAAACTCTCTGTCGCACGAGCACCTGAGAAGAAAGAGTCTGGGGTGATAGCAGCGGTAGCCGACGGTCCCGTTAAATTGCTTGAACCTATGCCGAGCAAACCGATGTTTTTTGATATCTCTAGGGAGTATAAGAACATGATAAAATCATAGGAAAAAGGTTTTGTTTTTGTAAAATTCTGTTTATTAATACATATTTATTTTTCTTCTACTATTTCTTTCCGACTCTCTAAATGTTAAAAAGAAGAAAAAACAAGGTTGTCCGTTCTTTTATAACTATTATTGTTATATGAAATAAAATTATTGTTATGTGAAATAATTTGCGTTTTAATTTCATTTTATCAATCTCTTTACTCATCTGTTCATAAATATATTGTCATCAATCAATTGTCATCGTTATGAGATTCGCGAACGCCTTCCCAAATTCCTTTGAGCTGATTGTACGGCTCCACGTCAACATCCAATGGATCAATCGAGCCAACGGAAACCTCTTAACATTTTCGCATAAAAATTTTAACCATATTTTAAGAATAAAAAAAATTTTTCAATTCTAACATGATGAAATTCATAAAATTTTGTGGTGGGAATAGAATCTGCTGATTGGCTAAAAACTAATGAATTTACCATCATTATGAAATTCGCGAACGCCTTCCCAAATTCCCTTGAGCTGATTATAGGGCTCCACGTCAATATCTAATGGACCAATTGAGCGAACGGACACTTCTGTTAGAAATAAAAATTAAAATTTTTCATTAAAAAAATTTAGCCTCAGTTTAATAATTAAAAAAATATTAGGTAATGAATAGAATACTACTATAAAAAACTAAAGCTACTTTAAAAAATTAATGGAATTACCATCGTTATGAAATTTGTTAACATCTTCCCATATTCCCTTGAGCTGATTGCTCGGCTCCACGTCAACATCAAATGGATCAATCGAGACCTCTGTTGAAAATAAAAATTAAATTTTTGCATAAAATTTAGTCTCCATTTTGAGAATAAATAAAATAATTTGAATTTCACTTGAAAAAAGGGTAAATATATTTTTGCAGTTAATTAAAGTGTTAATATATGTTTTTTGTTTGCTTCTTTGGTCTATAGAGAAGTTTAGTTCTTTTAAAACATAATACATTCAAAAATTACCTTCTTCAACGTCTCCGTCATCCTTGAGTTCCAGTGAGAAGTGAACGTTGATCGTGTCGTTGGTCCTTTTGCCATCTAGCAACTCCAAACCGTCCAGATGCTGCAGAACGCTTTCGATAATCGACTCGGAATCCGACGACATCCTCGCATAGAAAACGAATAAAATGAAAATTCCGCTAGAGACAAAGATACAACGAAAAATAAAAAAATATAAAATCCAAAAAATACACAAAAAATATTCTTGGCTTAGTGCATTATAGTTTAGTCTTTGCATCATCTTTTTTATATTTTTTTCCTTTTGCACTGTAAAATGCTGTATTTTTTCGAGTCCTGAACATCTTATTTATTTTCTCTTTTTTGGTCGTCTTTACAACGTTGATTCTATAATGTTTAATGCTTATCGCTGGGAAAAGAAACAAGCTCCCATTTAATTGGCTTTCCTTTTTTTAAATTTTTTTAATTAATTTTTTTTTAAATTTTATAATCATGATTCCTTTTTACTAGCTTGCAGATGGTCTTACAAATTCCTCGTCTTCGGAGCTTTCCACTTCACTCTACACGCATGATGGCTTCACTTTATTACATCTTCTGCGCTCGACTCGTAATCGGCGCTTCTCTCCCTTCATTTTTTACTTCAACATCAATCAAGATCAAATTTTTTTAGTGTATTTTTTATTTAGTAGTTAGGTGAGATTAGGTTAGATTAGGTGACCCCCCTTTATAATCTCTCACCAAAAGGCAGTCTTTTGGGGTTTCCCATTTTTGGGTTGGACCACTACCCCTGTTTTTTATGGAAACTCCCCGTAAACGCGGGTGTTCCCTTCTCGTGCAGTACGCAGTGTAGCTTCGGCTACTCGGTAAGTCGTGCCACGCCGCGTCGGACAGAGCCGGTTCGGTGTGTTTTCTTAAAAAACTTGTATCTTCGGCCCTTTTTCCGTATAAATGTTTTAAATTTTCGAAGAATTTTCTTTTGTAAATTTCTATAATTTTAGTGGTAATTTAATATTTTCACACATTTTGCTTTTTTATGAAAAGAAAAAAAACTAATAGCTAATAGTTTATAGAATGATGTGGCGATTATGATATCTAACGTTCGATAAACAGCCAAAGTGAAAATTGAATTGTTTATATTTTACAAAATTTTTTGGAATTTTTACTAGTTATTTCGTCATCATAGCATCATAGCCCAAAAAATTTTACATATTCATATTTCATTACAATCGGCACGGAAATGTTGTATATTTTTTGTTTTATTTTTTAGTTTAAGTCAAAATAATAGTTTATTATATTATCGCCATTTCAGAAAATTATTTTCTATTTTATTTAGTTTTTAGAAATTGGTAAAAGTGTAGTGATTGAATTGAATGGACCTAATCGAATTGGATTAACTTTCTTTCTTCAAAAGTTACCGGAAAATGTCGTGGCTAAAATGGTTCTCCAGCTTAATGGAGCTTTCTTTTATTTTATTGGTCTATTTGTTTCAAAATGGGGCCCCATTTCAATTCTCTAGTAAAAACGAATTATTTGGATTGACCATTGGAAATGAGGCAGAACCAAGGTGATTTTTAATTATTAATTTAACATTTCTTAAAATTCTTTTGAAAATTTAGATCTCGACTTATTATGGTCGACGGAAATATGTTTTTCTACGCTGGCAAAAACAAAAATATTACTTTTCGCGTATCGCCGGGCGCATCTATTGTTTTTGGCGAAACCGACATTCTACAACTTCCGAACAGGGTTTGTATAATAATGAGGCCTATTAGGATAGTAAAGATGCGATTTTTTTTATTATCCCTGCCTCCATATAAATTTAATTATTACTGGGCTGATTTGTTTTATAAACAATATTTTGGAATGTTCAACAATTAATGAAATTACATCAAAAAATGGAGTAAAAAATTTTTAGACTGAAGTCAACATGTTCCGAAATCAGTTACGCAAATCGGTGGGACGAATGGATTTTTTTGAAAAAACAACCACCTATTTTCAGCGAAATAATGTGGAGATGTTGAAAATGATTACGGACATCAGACTGAAGGTATGTTTGGCTGATTCTCCAAATCCCGATAACTTTCTTTCGAATTTTAGCATTTCGAAACACTGGATCGAGTACATGAAATTAACGCTACGCTAGCGACTCGAAATCGAACTAATCGCAAGCTCAAGGCTTTGATTCTTCGACTATCTGTTCAAATTGATCGACTTTTGAAGCTTATGCGAACAGACGAATGTGTGAAGGACGCACCCTGCCAAAACGGCGGCACTTGCATCGATCTTTTTGGAAAGTACCAATGCATTTGTCCCGATCACTACGAGGTTTATAACCAATTTTAATCATTCATTATTTAATTTAATAAATTATTTGCTTAAAGGGTCAACAATGCGAAACCCGCGTAGACGAGTGCGCAATCTTTGCAGGTACGTCATCGGGTTGTCAGAACAACGCGACCTGCGTTAACAACGCCAACATTACCGGTTTTACATGTCAGTGTTTGAGTGGTTTTCATGGGCATTTGTGCCAACAACGCCACAATTCATGTGAATATTCGCTGGATTTGTGCGGTGAACACGGCCACTGCATGCCCGCTGAGGTATGAGTTATTGACTAGAAAATCTTTTTTTTTTTGGTACAGTCGACGCTCCCATTAACATAACGCCAAGGGACTGCGCGTTAACTATGTTAATGGGAGCGTTATGTTAATGGGAAAGTTATGCTAGTTATTGATATTTACTTTAAAACCAACCAAGCTGCCAAAACGATTATGTTAATGGGAGGTTTATGTTAATGGGAATTTATGTTAATGGGAGCGTCGACTGTATTTTAAAATAAGAATTTAGAACGGCTACAAATGTCTCTGTGAGTGGGGCTATCGCGTATCTTCGAACGCCGAAAATCCATATTGCGAGGACGTTAATGAATGCATCGAAAATCCTTGCTTTCCCGGGAGTTCGTGCCTTAACTTGCCAGGAACGTATAAATGTGGCTCCTGTCCCGCCGGCTATATTGGTATAAATTTTTAATTAAAAAAAAAATTGAAAATTTAGAGAAGTAGTGTGAAAATTTGGGTAAATTTTGACTGACATATTTAGTTGTCTAACAAGTTGGCATTTGGCTAAAAATAAGATTTAAAAAAGTCCTCAAATCTCATAATCTTAAACCATCATTTAAACGCCGTTTTTCCGCATCGTTTTTTACGCGGTGCGTTGGCGGCGGTGTGAGTTTCAGTGAAATTTTCTTTTCATTGGACCGATATGGGGGAAATTGAAACGCGTTAAATATACAAGCATTTACCAATTCACCAATGTACAAACAAAGTGAAGTTTTAAAAATGTTCACTTTAATTTTTTTAAAAACTCATTAAAAACATTATTTTCTAGAGAATTCAGCTAGTTTGAGATTAGTATAGGTTAAAAAGAAAGTCTTGACAAAAATAATTTTTTTTTTATATTTTTTGAATGATGCGATGGAACTTAGTGAAAATTTTTGTTATTTTAGGTAATGGATTCAATTGTGTGGACTTTGATGAATGCGCGAATGAGTTGACTAATGATTGCTCAATGAATCCGAAAGTAGATTGCATTAACACACACGGCTCCTATAAATGCGGACCATGTCCGCCAGGTTAGAAATTTAAATAATTTTCTTATAATTAGCTAAAAATTTATACCAAAATTTGAATTTTTTGTCGTCAAATTATGACTCCATAAAATTTATGTGCCATTAAATTTGACTTAAAATTTCGATTAAAATGGAAAAAAAAATTGAGTTTACGTATTAAATTCTAATCCAGTTATAAGCATTTAAATTCTATGGATTTTATTTGTAATTTATCACTAAATTTCAATTTTTTTTATTTGGCAGGTTTTACGGGCGACGGTTACAAATGCGAGAAAATTTTACTATGCAACGCCGAGACGAACCCTTGTTATAAAGACGCAAAATGCATAGAGCCTGCGTTAGGCGAGATTTTCCGCTGTGAATGTCCTGAAGGCATGATTGGCAATGGCATCGGCGAGATGGGTTGCCAAATTTCGAACACCACGCTATGCACAAATCACAAATGTTTGAATGGTGGAATTTGCAATGTAAATTTAATCTGCTTATAACAATATTTGGAATGTGTTTTAAATTAATTATTTAGAATACGAATTACAAATTTAAAAATTATGAAAGCGCAATAGATAGAATTTATTGAAGATTTTGGAATTTTTTTTTTTATTTTTAGACGATAAATTCCACGTACTACGAATGTCACTGCCCGTTTGGCTATTATGGCAAGCTTTGCGAGTATCAGAACAACTGCGTCGCAAACCCCAATTTTTGTGGTCTTAACGGCCAGTGCATGAATGTTCGTGGCATATCTGTATGCCAATGCGATCTTGGCTATTATGGCCGATTATGCGAATACAAAGAGGAATGTAAGTACTTTTTTAGTCGACTTTAATATGATTTAATTGAAATAAAGGATTACTTATTACTTAAGCGTGTGGCTTTCACACCACCAATGAAACGGGTTCAATTGTTTTTGAGCGATCGACACAAAAACGAACTTTAACAGCGAAATTATGTACCTGGTACATTCAGCTGTTTGATACACGAAAAGTAGGCTTTTAATGGAAGAATGAAAAGAATATAAGCCTAGAAATTAATTTTAGATTCTCAGAATCACTATTGAAAAGATCCAGATTCCTCAGCTTTTCGAAATTACTTCGCGCAGTTGCGCGTCAAGTGTCGCCAATTTTACGATTTTCGACGGACCTAACGCGAACAGTCCAACGAGCGCGGTGTTTTGTCACGGCGATCAAACGGTTTGTGAACTTTTTATTATTTAATATTTTTTTTCAAAACTTTAATAAATAAATAAAACATTATTGTGTTTTGAGTTTCTTATTTATTTTTGTTGAATTAACTTTAATTTTGATCTGAATTATTATTTTGATAAAAAATGTTCTATTTTTGTGTATTTCAGTTAAACATTTCACATCCCTTTTACACGTCCGGCGCGGCGGCTACTCTTCAAATGAGCAGTCGGATTCAAACGACCGGAACCATGTTGATCCTCAGTTGGACTGCTGTTCAAACAAGTAATTATAGTTGTTTTTTGGAAATGTAAAATATATTTAATACATTTTTTGAGGGCGTCTTTTTAGCTTTTGATATGAATGAAATTAGTTTTCCATAATAAATGTTAATTTATAGGATGTGGCGGCCGTTTGGTGGGCAAAAGCGGCCAAATTGATTTTTGGCACGGTTCAGATGTGGATCAAAATGCATGTGTTTGGTTCGTGCAAGTCCCACCTCAATACCATATTGAATTTACGCTGAATGAGCTGCAAATGGCTTCTGACGAGTTTGTCAATTGCTCTGTGAATTCGCTTGAGGTTGGATTTTAATTAAAAGTTTAATAAAAGCAATTAGATTTTGGATAATGATTATGGGGATTTCAAAATGGCTTTATTAAAGATAGCGAGGATCTTAATTAGAGTTTATTTAATAGATATACGATAATCAATACGCAATGGATCGTACGCGAATTTCAACGTTGTGCGAGTCGCAAATTGGTGCTGAGCGTAGCGTAATACGTACGTCAGGCAGCTATGCCGTTGTATATTTTCGCTTTGATCGTTTTGCCCTTGGCGAATATAAATGTATTTTCGATTAATTTTTCCGATTAATTGGTTAATAATAAGTTCGTTTCTTGATTTTAGGTAAAAATTGTCGAATCGGATTTACCATTAGCTATAAAACAATCGATCGTATGTTCATTTTTCTTTTTAATTTTGTCATTTTTTTAACTTTGGCAGATAATCAATTTGGTTTATTTATTATTATTTATTGTGTATGTGAAAAAGGTGACTTGCGTGGCAGGATTTGAAGCTGCGACCAACGCTTAACCGGAGCGCTGCTCCACCGACTGAGCTACACGGACCTTGACCACACACTTAGAATTTCTTCTTATAACTCCGTCATAACATTATTATTAAGATAATTGGTTGAAATTTAGTGCCTGATGGCTGTGGCGGCGAGATTACACCCAACGAAAATGGCGAGTTTGAAGGTGTAATTCAATCGCCTAATTACAACCATCCATACTTCCCGAATTTGGACTGTCTGTGGATTTTGAACGCGTCAACGGCATTTGCTGGTGAGCGGAATACTACCGCAGGCTCAGCCGTCATTGAAGAGCAACGCCAGCGCTTCGACCAAATTCTTTTACAGGATCGCAAAGTGATGGTGGAATTTGTAGACTTTGAGGTTGCCACAACAGTTACCAAGTACGCGCCGATGTTAATGTTTATGCCAGCTTCTCACACAATCAGCTGCAGCGGCGATTACGTTGAGGTAAATGATTGAGGAAATATCTTCGAAATTATAATGAGTAATATTATGGAAAGTGGGACTATTTTTAGATTAGATGAGAGATGTGATTTCTTGTTATGATATAAGATAATAGTTTATTTCAACTTGTTTGGAATGATTGCATTTTCGTGATAATATGGATATTTAGCTAGTGGAATTAGACGCCATTTATTGTAATCGCCAACCGCCGCCTCTTCTTCAGCCAATTCTACACGCGCCTGTCCTTTCGATTCGCTTTCACAGCGACGACACGGGCAGCGCCAGAGGGTTTATGCTTAAATATAAAACAGGTAGATTTCTTGAATACATACTATTTTGTTTATGAATGATGGGACTTTTTTTAAACTATTAGAAAGAATAAAAGTGATAAACATATTTACAATTTCTACATTTCACAAACTTACAAATTTAGTGTGCCAGCGGGATTTTAACTCGCCAAATGGAACTATTGTCAGTCCCAACTTTCCGAATCCGGCCCATCGAGCATTCGTTTGTAAGTATCGTATTATTGCGGAGCCGAATCAAGCGATTCGCGTCAAGTTTCGTTATATTGGTCTGCATTCGGACTATGCGATTTGTCAATTGAAACCAGAACGTCCCGAAAACCAAGACTATATCGAGGTAATAATAATGATTCATCAGATTTGTTTGAATAATGAGGGGGATGGCAGTTTAAAATGTTCAGACCAGCTTTTATTTATTTATTTTTTAAAAAGTTCTACTTTACCTGCTACATTAACATTAAACATTTAAAAAAAAACAAACATTGATATGATTTTTAGTTATCTGGAGGTTATTCTTCTTATCGAGCCATTAATAAACGATATAACTGCGACTTTTTTCCGTTTGTTGCGCCGCATGGCGAGATTGTAACGAGCGGAAATCGTCCATTTGAGATTACATATAGCACGAGTGGCTCTGAACATAACACCGGATTCAAATTTACTTATGAAATCGACGATGTTGGTGGGTTAAACAAGAGATATAGTTGTTAGGAAAAAATGAATACTATTAATTTATAATCGATAATTTCATTCGATTTAAAGGCTGCGGGGGCGTGTTTACCGACGAACAAAAAAGAATCACCAGTCCCAACTATCCCGAGAGTTATTTAGCTCATATGTATTGTATTTATCATCTTTCCGTTCGTCCTAACGCTACTGTAAGATCATTTTTTTATTTACAAAAAATTTTTTTCAATGTGTTTTATTTAGCGACGAGCTTTGCGCCTTATTTTTGACGAATTTGATGTGGAATCGGTCGGCTCAAATCGCGATGACAACTGCGAGTTTGATAGCGTTCGTCTCTACAATTGGTTCGTCGACGAGGAATCTCATGGCAAACTGCTTGGCAAGTAGGCTTTTAAACATTAACTGGTTTTGGCATAGATTCAATTAAATCCTTTTCATATTTTAATTTATCAATCAATTTCGTTAAGGTTCTGTGGCAAGACATTACCTCCACCGGTGCTTTCCGAGAACGAGCGAATGGTTCTTGTGTTTAGCAGCGATCGCTCGGTAAGCGGTGCTGGCTTTTCAGCGCGCATTGAACCCGTAGACTTGACGCGCGACTGCGATCGCACGTTCAATGATCCGTACGGAGTCATTGTATTTAACGGATCCGAGTTCTCAATGGACGACATAATAAAATGCGAATATCGTATTGTTGTGAGGATTTTTTATAACGTTAAAAATATTATTTTTTATTGGAGAACTTTAAATCTTAAACCGATATTTTGTTCTTTAAGAGCTTAAAGACTTTTTTCGGTGTGATTGTGAGAATTTTTTCATTTCTTTCATGGAGAAGTTAAATTTTATTATAGGTACATTTTATTTGTACTTTTAGATGCCGTTTGGGCATCGAATTAAGCTTACAGTCAACAATTTACGAATTCGCTGTTATAATGGTCAATTAAAGATTTGGTGAATTTTTATTTATAAAACTTTAATTATTAAACTTATTGTAGATTTTTGCATTACGTTGAGGCATATAAATTATTCTAATAAATTTTATTAAAGTCGGAATTAAAATGATGATATTCAAATTAGTGAATTCAAAGAGAGGAATTTAAATAATTATTAAGCAATTAATTAATGTTTTATTTAATAATTGAAGGAACGGAGGAAGTGAAAAGAGTCCTCGTTTAAGTCGTGAACGACTTTGCGGTGACGACGTAAACAAACAACAGTTTCCAAGTCAGGGCAATCAACTATTTTTGAGGCTTGAATCAACGAGTTCCGAAGCGTTTTTCAATCTCAGCTATGAACTCTATGAAAAAGGTGAATGCTACATAAAAAATTTTTGTGGATATTTGGACGAAAAATTTCGAATTGGAAAGTTGAAAGAAAAGTTTTACAATTTTGGTAATGTGTTTGAGGCGGCTCGATGAAGAAGATATGACTTATAATTAATAAGAATTTTTTAAATTTAATATTTTCAAACGAATAACAATTTAATATTATGAGAGAATGAAAATTCTGTTTTACATTACAGTCGACGCCCCAATTAACATAACGCCAAGGGACTGCGCGTTAACTATGTTAATGGGAGCGTTATGTTAATGGGGGAGCGTTATTTTAAGGGGGCTAATGGGTGAAAACCAACCAAGCTGCCAAAACGATTATGTTAATGGGATGTTTATGTTAATGGGAATTTATGTTAATGGGG
Source organism: Bradynema listronoti (assembly GCA_024678965.1). Taxonomy (NCBI): domain Eukaryota; kingdom Metazoa; phylum Nematoda; class Chromadorea; order Rhabditida; family Allantonematidae; genus Bradynema; species Bradynema listronoti. The sequence continues at coordinate 303,087 of JANLNO010000152.1, read as the reverse complement.
GAGTCGACTGTATTTTCTTCGTTTTTAGGCTGTGGAGGGCAAATGCAGGGCTATAAGGGCGAATTCGCAACGCCACAGTATCCGCAGAGGGATTCGCGAACTTTCAATTGCGAATGGCAAATTACCGTTGCCGAAGGTTTTTTTTTTTAAATTGTTATAATTCTACTGAATTTCTAAAAATAATGATGAGTAAATTGCGATGATAAATAAAAAAATTCAAAAAATGCTAAAAAGTCTAACATCTTTTTTATAATAAAGTGTTTGAGATTTCTTATATTTTTCAGATGATATATTATTTTGAATTATCGAAGACTTCTAATAGGATTAATAATAATTATTATTATAGGTAATCGAGTGAAGCTAGATTTTCACGATATGGACAACTTCGACTCGGACGATTATTTTGGTGGATGCAATGCAAACACGCGCAATTTAATTACCGTAATTGATGGGCCGCCAGGCAGCGAGAATGTATTGCGTCATTATTGTAGACACGAGAACTCGCCTACGTCGATTCTATCTAGTGGTAATCAACTTACTGTGCGATATAGCCAATACGGCGGTTCACGTCAGAGTGCTATTTACGGTTTTAGCGCCAAATTTTCTACTGGTATATTTATTATACTATATTTTTAAAATTGTATCTTTACTTGAAAAAAAAGAAAAGTTGAATATATTTTATATTTACAGTATGCACGGATATTAAATTGAGCGGACATCACGGCATTATAATGGCGCCTGACTATAAAGTTGTACCATATTTAGCAACAACTTATGTTTTTTCAGCATGCGATTGGCGTATTACAACGTCGGAAGGTTCGCGTGTGCGTCTTCATTTTCACCATTTTAATATCAAATCTTGCACGGATGATGATAGTATTATGGTGGGTATTTTTGTTTAGCAATTTTTTAATTTTGAGCTTTGTTTTTTTTTTTAATTTCTGAGCGCTAATTAAAAAATTTTTGTAGATGATTGGGCCGTTGATGAAGAGTCAAAATATACCAATAAATTTAATAACATGTAATAGCCGTTCTGAATGTGCTGAAAGCATTAGTGACACATTAGAAAACACATCATATCGAGAGCTCATAAACAATACCGCCAAAAGTAAATGTTATTACGATCGTTTTGCTGGCCAGAATGTTTCACCATTTCAGCTAACAGCCATTGGAAATATCGTTAAAATAAAATATTCCACATTTATAAATAGCTTCTGGCTAACGTGGACTACTGTGGGTATGTGGCTATTTTCATTTTAAAAATTTTCAATTTGAAGACAGTTATAAAATGAGTTGATTTTTTTCTTAATGGATACCAACATTTAAATCGATTGGAATAATCGACTAAGATTTTCAAAAATTGATTATTTTTATGATTTTTATGTAAATTTTTCCTGGTATTTTTAATTAGTAAAAAATTAATGAATGCCAATATAAGAAGCACGAACTGGATAAGAATATTATCATTCTTTTTAGGATGTGGCGGCAGCGTTTTAAAAAATGGCACGCGATTGCGTGTCAATGCCACCGCTGACTTTGTGCCGGCAAATGTGTCGGAGACGCGTCGCTGCGAGTGGAAAATTGTCGCGCCGTTGGGCTATTTGGTGCGTGTCAGCATTTACGAAATGTTTATCGCTGAACGGCCCGTTGAAAACAACAGCGCACTTCTCGAAGAGGGCGTTGAGGTCGAGTTTATGAATTTTTAATTTGTTTTATCTAACTTAGGTGGGATCATTAAAATGTTTCGTATAAATTTTTAAAGCTTTAAAAAATCTAAAAAATCAAATTTTTTTTAGTTTTATTCTGCGCTTTCTGCGGCCAGTGGCGCTCCGGTGGAAACATTTCGCGGCGCTAAACGCAATCTTACTTTTATTTCTTATACCAATGAACTCTTTGTACAGCTTATCACGCACGCATCAACCTTCCAGCGACAATATCATTCGGAGTTTGCGCGCGAAGGAATCATATTTGACGCGAATGTCGAATTCATTCTTCCGCCGCTTAACCAGACTTTTGGAGGCGCGCTAATTAAGCGTGAGTTTTTTTTTATTAATGCTAGCAGATATAATAATTTTATTATTAAAAGAAATGTTATTTGATAACTTTTTATTCTTTGAACCTTTAATCTTTAACCTTTGCTTTTATATGTATTTAGTTTTATGACTTTTTTTTCAAGTGGAACCTGACAAATCGGTTCAAATTCACTCGCCCAACTATCCCAACGCTCCACCAATGGGATCCCATTCGATTTGGCAATTCGAGGCGCCCGCCGGGTACACTGTTAGTTATCGTATTTTACAGTTTGCCAACCGCAACAATTGGGCGCATATGAACAATATTAGCGAAAGGTACATTGATTTTATGTTTGAAAATTTGTGAATGGAAATTAATTTTTTTAGCTGTTCTTTTAATCAAATGTATTTGAATGGTGGCATTATAATTTATCATGGCAATTACAAGCGCTTAGGGTAACACAAATTTTTAATAAAAATTTGAAATATTAATTTATTTACTAATTAATTGGCTTATTTTTTAGGTCCTATGTTAAAAATACGATTGCGTCTATTTGCGAAAGTATTCAAATTTCGCGAGAAATACACATGAAGCATGGTGTGGTGAGTTTAATTTAAACTATAAGGCGAAGAAATGTATTTAATAATGCGAAAAAGTTTAGTCGGGTGTGATATTTCGCGCGTCGCGTCACGAGTCGATTTTACGCTCTGGTGAGGCGCCTCCAACTGGCGCGCTCGGCTTTCTTATGGAAGCGTATTGTAGTTGTGGCGGCACCCTTCAGGCTACCGTCACACGTCAAGCATTGCTGATACGACGCCGACTTGAGACTAGCGGAGAATGCGAGTGGACAATCGAATTTGCGAGATCGGAAACACTCGCCACTACGCGCCGTTCTTCGGAGTACGATGCCTACGTCGACTCCGACGAAAATGAGGCGAAAAGAGAAGGTGAGACAAATACAAATTAGTTTTTAATTTTAAGCCTTTAAGCCAATTTTTTAGCATATTAGTTTTTCTTTTTCTTTTTTTAACTTAAAGCTTAATATTTTTTTCGATAAAAATTGCACTTCAATTTTAAATTTATGTTCTAGATACTAATGAAGATGATAGGAGAATTTATGTTATGATCGAAGATTTAAAATCGCATAAAGAGGGATCGGAGGAATTGGATATTTTTTGTGGAGGGACATCCAAAGGAACGTAAGTTATCTTTTTTTTTTGATAAAACCTTAAAAATATTTATTTTTTAAAGATTTTTAAAATACTCTCTAATCGTAGATTGATTGCTTGACAAGCAGTGTTCTAGTACATGGTGACTAAAGATGGACCACCCATAATAAATTTTTGATAAGTGAAAGGTTAATAAGGTGTGGCATAGGCTTTTTCCGTTGAACTTTCGACAGAAATTTCATTTTTAAATTATTAGCATTTGGAATAAAATTAGGTTGACGAAGAGTTCCTTTAAAATGAATAGTGCGCATTACCATCGCTTCGATTGCGAAATGCCGCCCATGGTTATTACAGCACACAATCTCACCAAAAAGAGTGACTTTCGCCTCTTCTATGCCACCGAATCTTACTGTACGATTTTTTTTTGCCCATAAAATTTTAAAATTTTTTCTTGAATGACTTTATTTTTCTAATCTTAACTGATTATTTTGTTATTTTAGTTTGTGGAGGTGAAATGAGTAGCGAAAGGGGCCGGATCGGAATGGTCCTTGACGCGAGTCAGATGTCATCAAAAGTGGAATGCGAATGGCACGTGGAAAACGTTCCCGGCAGTTTTGTTTCGTTAACATTAATGTATTCTATTAAAAATTTTAAATTAGATCTTGTATTTTTGATTTCTAGTACAGCAATTCATCTAAGAATATATTATGGACTCTCATCTCTTAAATTTAGGCAAAATTGTTTGTCAGTAATGACGGAGCCTATAGGATATATTAAAAAAAAAACATTTAGACAAACACACTTTCCGGAATCTGAATATTGCGAGGAGTCTTTCATAGAGATCCGAGAGCGAAATGCAACAGGACCTCTGATCGGCCGCTTTTGCAGAGATTTTCATCGGGAAGTTATTAAGGTCAGAAGAAAAAATTTCTAATTAAAAATGTGTTTACTAACTTAACATCGGTCAAAAATTTTCAGAGAGAGTCTATTTGGATCCGATTTCGCTACAATTTTGAAGCCAATGGCGAAACTCTTTATTCGAATGGACCGCCAAGCTTTGAATTTCTTTATTGGAAGAGTATGTTATTTGTACACATGACTATTCTGGGATCCGATATTTTCTTATGTATCGATGTTTTATTTATAGAGTACGGCGGAGAAACGAACTCGCCAATTATTGTTTGGTCGCCGGATTTAATATCGAATGAAGATGACGACGACGAGCTGTTGAATCAAATCAGTTGGACGATTAACGCCTGGCAGTCGCCGGAAAATTATATTCGTCTGGAATTTTTGGAATATGCCTATGCAAAAATAGAGGTATTTTGATATTTGCTATTGAAGTTTTCACTTTGGTGAATTTTTTCTAAATATTGAAAATTTTATTATCAAAATCAAACGTAGGTATCCGAAAAATACTGCACAACGCAACAGCCGTGTTCTGACAAAGCGGACCTAAGCGAGCAACTTGCCGAAGGACGACGAGGTTTGTTTCATTCCAAAAATAGCAAATAATATTTTTATTAAAATGCTCAAAAAAACGTTAATAAAAAAAAATTTACATGAAAGGATGATAATGTATAGGAGACATAAATTCACATATTTTAAATCTACGAGAATAAAAAAATAGAAATTAAATTTAGAATTAAAATTTCCAGTGGTAATAAAAAATACATAACAAATAATACATACACAATATACATAGATGTATAACCTACATATATTTTTATTTTCGTATATATTTTGTTTTACTTAATTTTTGATTTTTTTGTATTTGCAAAATTTTTCCAATTTATTTGTTTTGTTTAAATTATAAATTTTTCCTCCTCTCTCCCAGTTGCTGATTGGTCTAGAGGCAGCGCGTTCGAATTTTCCATGGTTCGTTATAATTTAAAGAGAGGTCCGTGATGAGATTCATAACAGTTCGCGGTTTCCACTCGAATCGCGTGCGCATTGCATGCGTGCACGCGGCATGTGGGCTTACGTTTGTCTGAGTCCTCTCAATTCTTTTTTAATTTATACTTTTTTCGTTACTCTATTTTTCTTTTCATTCATTGTATGAATATTTTTGTCATTTGTGAACTCTTTTGATTTGATTTTAGATTATGTTTTTATAAAATTTTGTTCAATTCGATTTTTTCTATATATTTCCGAATTTGGTTTATCACTTCATTTTTTTTTTGTTTTAATTTATTTCCGGAATTTCAATTTTCCAAATTTTTAAATCATTTTCGCTTAATTTTTAAACTTTTTAGTGCTTATCATCAGATCGAATGTGGCCACGATCTTTGCGGATAAACACAGCAGTTTTAAGTTGCATTGGCAAGAGGTTTCTCCATCCGGATATCCATTTCCAAGCAACAAGAGCTCGACGCAGCTCACTGAAAATGATATCGCTCTTAAACGTACATATAAAATCTAAAAAGTGTAGAAATTATAAAATTTATATTTTTAATTTTAGAATTTGCGTGTGGAGGCGAGCTTGAGCCTAAATATGAACTTCAAATTTTGGAAAGTCCTCGAAATGAAAGAGGTTTCTTAATTGATGTCAATAGTATTAAATAAATTGACTTGAATTCCAGTATAAACAATTATAATCTAGCAGACTTGGTAAATAAATTATTAATACATTTAAATCGAGCATCGAGCTTCTAGGAAATGGATTAATAGATTTGAAAATAACAAGTTTGACGATCCTTTTTTAGTTTTATGTCTAGTGATTCTTTGTTAAGGACAATACAGCAATAATTTGCGCTGCAAATGGACTATTCGCAGGCCGATTCTTAGCTCCATTATTTTAAATGTAATTTTTTTTTGAAAATTGATTATTAGACCTTACAGGAATACTTTTTAATGCATAATATCTTTAATTAAGGTAACTTCATTGAATATGGAAGAGCACAGCAAATGTGAGTACGACTTTTTGGCGTTGTCTAGCAAGAGTTACGGGCCCGATGACGATTTAAGGCAATATAAAAATTCTAAGAAGGCAATTAAAAATTCTATTTTAATTTCTATCAAATTTGAACCTTTTAAGAGGGGGAATTCCCGAGTGGCTTCGCATATGCAGGAAGGGGCAGCTCGGCACTCGACTCGGCTTTAGCTACGAACCCGAAACGTATATTTACATGGTGACGGATTCCTCTCGTTCTTTCCCCGGATTCTCCATAAGCTATCAGCTTTGTATGTGTTTGAGAAAATATTTTTGAATATCTTACATTATGGAATTTATTTAATTTATCTTTTTACATAAACAATCTCATATGTGTTTTGTCGAGTGTTTAGCATGCACGGTATTCGAGTATTTTCCTATCAGCCAGGGCACAGTCGACTTTGAGCTAACGAGTCCCGGTTTTCCAAATTATACCCGTCCCGGTGAGTGGTGCACATGGGGCATTACACTCGAGTCGAATCGTGAAATTGCGGTGCACGGCTGGGTAGAGGGTTTAAATTCTCGCAATTACTTAACAGGGCGTTGCGAAATGGACTTTTTAGAAATTGTAATATTTTTTGCTTAAATATGTTTTCAAGCCATTTTTAAATTTGAAAACATTTCTCTTTATGGAATCAAGACATTTATGGTTTTAGGGAGAACGGGCCTTTCATCGACAGCTACAAGAAGGAAATTCGTCAATATTTTGTAGTTTTGAAGCTGTAAACGTGACCTTACCCAACGGAAGGGCATTTATTACCTTTCATACTTCAAATACGACAACTGCCAGTGTTAAGCCAATTTTTCATATGTTTCTATTTGAAGAAAAATAATTTTTTTAAACTTTTTTTAGAAATTCAAATTGAGAATTTCTGAGGTGCTAACAGAGTGCGGAGGCACCGGACTTGTAGTTCACGAGTTTGATCCTATTCGAAATATTCATTCGCCAAACTTTCCACAAAGTATGGTGGTATCATTCATTTATTTTGACTTCTAATTTTTGGCTTTGAATAGAATTTTATCCAATTCAATAATTTTTGCGCATTTTTATAATGCTAGTCAAATGTTAAGTGACGCCAAATTCGGTGGACTGTTCATGGACGTTGGGTGCCACGCCCGGCCGTCGACTCAAATTCACCGTCGATCCAATCTCATTTAACCTTCAGTCCACCGAAGATGGGTAAGCCGGAGATTTTAGTTGAAATAAGCTTAAAGTTACTTCATTTAATAAATTTTCCAATTTAAAGATGTGACGAAGACTTTTTGGAAATACGGGACGGCGCGTCGGAGCTCTCGCCTCTAGTGGGACGATATTGTGGCCTGCAACCGCCGGGTACTATTCTTTCGACGGGCTCGTATTTGTACGTACGATATGTGACCGACTCAATCTCTCAGTCGATGGGATGGAATGCCACTTACGAATTGGGTATGTGTTTTCAAAGAAGCACACGAAACACATGTATAAAGCTTTAGAGAGTTGTGGTGGCGTAATTTCATTGAGCGCTGGCCACAATGCCACAATCACAAGTCCCAACTTTCCGTCGCTGCATACAAAGGACGTGGAATGCGAATGGATCGTACACGCGGTGCCCGGTCATTTTGTGGAGGCCTTGTGTGTAAATTGTTATTGATCTTTTGACTCGTTTTCAACAGACTAAATGTTTTGAAATTTCGATTTTATTTAGCGTCGATTATTTCTTCGTTTTTTACTGCTCACAAGAGTTTCTTGAAATTCGCGATGGAAACGCCACAGGTATCAAGTTGATTATAAAATGCAAATAAAAGGGAATAAGAATCAGGAAATTAGCATTAAAATGATAGTTCAAATACTATCTAAAAATTGGTCTCAAAAAAGTAAACCACATTAAAAAAAGCGAGGGCATTAAAGAATAGCATTGATCGATTATATTTTTAGGCACGGTACTTCAGGAAAGGACTTGTAAGCGCGACTCTATTTCGACTACAGGCTATCGTAGCTCGCATAATACGCTTGTCGTACGCTTCCGTGGCAATTCCACTCTAAATCACAATAGTCGTGTGCGTTATTGCCAATACCAAAAGTGCGGCTTCAAAATGCATTTCACATCAACTAAATATGGTTGGTACAAGCAATGCCAATACAATTAGGCATTTGATTAAAACCAGTGTTGCCAATTTTATGTGTAATTTTTCCACATGGAAAAAATACTACTTTTTCAAAGTGGATTTTCACATTTTTTTAAAATCATTTTGTCTCTGTTGAACCCAAATCTTTTCAATGAGATCAAATCGCTTAGATTTTTATATTTTAAAAAATTGAACAATGTTGTAATCGGGGTCGTAGAATCCAAAAATGACCTTATTTTTTTAATTTGGGCGCTTTTAGACTCTAATTGGTCGGCAAAGAGTTCTAGAATTGAAATTTTAACAAAATGCCAATAATTGACGTAATTGAAATTTCTGTTAAAAAATTGGCGTCTTGTTAAAATTTCAATTTTAGAACCCTTTGGCGACCAATGAGGGTCTAGAAGTGCCCGAATTAAAAAAATAAGGTCATTTTTGGATTCTACGACCCCGATTACATTTTTGCTTTTAATCTTTTAAAATATAAAAATCTAAGCGATTTGATTTCATTGAAAGGATTTGAGCTTATCAAGGGGAAAATGATTTTCAAAAAATGCGAAAAAATTACATTTTTGAAATTTCACACGGAAATTTTCCATTTTTGATAGCACTGGTTAAAATTTATGAACAAAAGATTCTGATAGTTTATTTTTTCATTTTAGGTTGTGGTGGTGACGTGACCGACGATGAAGGCATTTTGTATCCGCCGGGTTATCCGACTCATACTATTCCATATGTGACCTGTCGTTGGAACTTCCGTGCCGGCATTAAACATCGCTATTTACTTGAATTCGAATTGATCAACCCTAATAACAACGATCAAAAAGTACTATATAGAAAAATGTTTTTCTGTTTATCTATTAGCTTTAAAAAGCATTTGAAAGTTATACATTTATATGTTTTTCAGATAATGAATAGCAATGAAAAAGCTTGTTTCGTCAATCTTGAGGTTTGAAATTTTAGAATTTTTACTGTTAATATTACTTATTGTAATGCTTCGATAATTCAATACGAATTGGTGAATTAAAGGTGTGGAACGGTGACGAAGAAAGCCGTTACGTACAATATCCCACGTATCATCGCTTTTGTCAGAACGATACAATATTCGTCTCGTCGGCGGATATTGTCACGCTGCAATATGAGGATGACACTGGACATGGTATTTCTGAGGAGCCAAAACAGCGTCTTAATGAACCCGCACTTCGACCATTTCACGTTAAATACACAAAGGTCTCTATCTTAAAATATACGAATATTTACATATGTAATTTGAAAAAATGATCAATGGCGAATCGCGACAATGTCCCGCCAGCTTATCTAAATCCGCCATTCTTTTTTTTTAGGTGAATACAGACTATGATAATCAGGCCTGCATTTACAACGTGAAAAAACCTCAGAGGATCGAAATCACCAATCTACGTCTGCTTATTAGAGATGTGGGTCAAAATTTTAAAATTTGAAGCTGTCGTTGAAAATTTTTTGAATTTTTCCAATTGAAATTTAAAAAAAAGCAGCAAAAATTTTAAAATATTTCGAACAATATTTAGTTGACTAATAGAGAGGTTGGTTTCTGATAAATTATATATTATAAACACCTTTTTTCAGATTTGGAATATGGATATGACTGCGAGATCGAGTAAATGTAAGTCGGACTCAAAACAATTTATTAATCTCAGCAACATGACAAATATTTTGCCAATAATCTTTAGCCTTTTGTCACATTCGAATAAACCAACCTAGCCAGAATTCAACGGTACGTTTGGACTTTACCGAGTTTCGCGCTGGTCAACTTGGATCTCGATATTGTGCTCGTACTCAAAATCGCGTAATCGTCAAAGGTATGATTATTTGACATTTTTTAGTTGAATCAAATTAGCATATTTTAAATTAGTAGGCCTAGGGAATGGCTTGAATAGTGTTTATAAGCCTGGGGAATGGCTTGAATAGTGTTTATAAGCCTGGGGAATGGCTTGAATAGTGTTTATAAGCCTGGGGAATGGCTTGAATAGTGTTTATAAGCCTGGGGAATGGCTTGAATTTTTATTTATAGACCTGTGGAAAACGTTTTTAGATGATCTTGCCTTGCCCTATCCTGTGGAGCGTACGCTTTGCAACGCGTCGCTGGCGGATCGCGGCAATGCTTCGCTTGCCTATTTAAATCCAAATCTGGACGTGTACGTACTTAACAATCCGCTGGCTTTTGCCTACTCTATTGACTCAATTGCTACCGTCAGCTTCAATCTTACCATCACATACCATAGTTCGAATTTATTGTGGAATTTATTGATTGATTTTAAGCTCCGTCTTAATTTTTCCATTATTTTTTTAGGTTGTGGTGGTGTGTTAACGGAAGAAGAGTCGGGGTTAGTGGGCGAGATTACTAGCCCGCAATTTGGCTTTGCCAATTATACGGATGCCACGGACTGCGTGTGGCTGCTACGCGCTTCCGAAGGCAAAATTATTGTTGTAAGTTTTCGAAAAAAAAAAATCCTACATAAAGAGAAATAATTATTGTATTTTAGCTGGATGTAATTTTATTGGATATCGAATATCACATTGAATGTGCCAACGATTTTCTCGAAATATTCGAAGGTATAAATTTGTAATCTAAATAAAAATTGATTTTATTTTAAGTCGATTTGGCGGATCCTAAACATAATTTGAAATTTTCTAGTAAAAATAATGCGCATAGACGTATTATTTTACTATAAATTTGAGAAATTTTTTAGGTCATGATCGTATGGCTGTGGTACATCGTTACTGTGGCGAGAATGGCACCGAGAACGAGGTGGCAGAACGTTTTCGGAAGATTCGCTCGCGCGGACGAGAGCTAAGCCTGGTCTTCCATTCGGATGGATCAGTGAATCGGGCCGGCTTTCGAATAGCTTATGAATTTGCCAATGGCAACGAAAACGGTTGGTTCGATTTGGGCCATAAACAAACAGTAGTAACATTGATAAAATTAATGCAGGCTGCGGATTTCACAGTCACGCACCTACAGGCGTTGTGCACAGTCCTAATTATCCCCAAGATTATCCCAACGGGACGTCTTGCATTTGGGACATTTCCGTTCCGACGGGTTTTCATATTCGTCTTATCTTCGAAAGCCTCGACATTGCAAGGTCTCGTGACTGTCAGAGGGACTTTTTGCTGGTACATTTTTAGCATGTTTACGACAAAAATTTAAGAATCGGATTTTATTTTTTTTTTCAAGGCATTTGTTGTAAATATAGCTTAGCATTGGTTAATGGATGCATTTCGGCTGATTTGAAAAACCATTTTAAACCTAATTTATCATGATTTTCTAAAGGATTCTTATTTTTAGATTTCACAGGAGCACCAGTCACGAGCCATGGCTCCTGTCGGCAATTACTACTTCTATTTTGATCACGATGAGGCGTTACAGCGCGTCTGCGGCAGTGACTTACCGCTGCCCGTCGAAAGCGAAAGCAATCGAATTCGACTCAATTTTACTACCGATGCGAAGGGCGCCGGAAAGGGATTTAAACTTCGCTGGGAGGCCGGTAAAAAAATATTAAAAAAGTATTTAAAAGGAAATATTGGTAAAAAGATTTTCCGAATTTAAGCTCAAAGACTTATATAATTCTGAACGAGATTTTTTTACAAAAATGAGTATTATATTCTTGGATTTATGACTATCAAAAATTCTAAAATTTAATTCAAGTTGGTATGAGTAAATTGTAGTCCAATCAGATTTGTTTAGTGTGTGGCACGGTGTTTCGCATGAATCACGGCGTGATCACTTCACCAAATTATCCCAACTTTTATCCCAATGAAAATTTTATCTGCGACTATCTTATCGAACCGGAGACGAACGGAGCGCCGCAAATTATCACACTGAAAATTTGGGACGTGGACTTGGACATCACACAAAGATTGTTATATAGCGGTAAGCGGAAAAGATTACTGTAGTTTTTTGGTTTTAATAGTTTGATAGAATCAATGGGTTATTTTATTTTCAGAGTCACTTAATCGAAAGGAATGTGAATCGGACTATGTGGAGGTGCGCAAGCTGCTTTCTAACTTTGACAAACTTACGGTATGCTCCATGGACGGCGAGGCGGCAGTCGCGCCGCCTGCTCTTTCCATTCAGGTTTTTAAATAATCCTACTTTGATTTCAGCCCATGAAATATTATATTTGATTAAAGGTTCAGTTATTTAGCAAAGTCTTAACTATATTTTTTTTTTTTTGATGATTTTTATCTTTTTGAACTTTTTTTAGGGTCCGATTCAAGTCCGTTTTGTGGTCAACTCGTCGCTTTTTCATAGTACAACGCCGCGCATAAAACACCATCGCGGCTTTAAGCTATCGTACGCACTCGCAGGTTAGTTTCCAACCACTTTCATTTTAACTTATTATTTATTCATAGAATCTTAGCAATTGTGTTGTACCCAATGTTACATAGATTGTGGTGGTGAGTTGAATTTGGTCGACAGTAAGAATCGGCTTTCCAGTGTGATCACTTCTCCCGGATTTCCACTGCCGTATCATAATAAGCTCGACTGCAAATGGAATATTACGGCGCCAGCGGATCGTATCATTTCATATAAGCAAGTTTTTTTTTTTATTAAAAATACCCGGATGATGTAGAGAAGAATTTTGTATAAATTTTTTAATTTTTTTTAAAAACTTTGAGTGCCATTCGATTTTCGATTCTTAAATTTATTTTCTCAAAATTTTTAGTATGTATATTTGTATAGGTTTACGGACTTTGACATACCAATGGCTATGCAATGTCTCTATTCGTTCGTTGAGCTTTACGACGGCGTCGAATTTCCTAATAACACGAATAAACAGAATCGTGCTCGCATTCAGCACTATTGCGGTACGGCTTTTGAGGGTCAGCGCACCACCTCGAGCAACAATTTGCAGGTGCGTTTCGTCACCAGCACATACTCCATCGATAACACACATCGCGGTTTTCGATTAGTGGTCACCGCCACATTAGGTTGTTTTTTTTTACGTATATGTGTTATGAAATGAATGGTATGAATTCTTTAGCAATAAGATCGCTTTTTTTAGGATTTGAAGGATTTGGATTTTTGAGAAATTTTTTAGGGTTTGAGAACTTTAAAATTATTAGACGTACAGTCGACGCCCCCATTAACATAACGCCAAGGGACTGCGCGTTAACTATGTTAATGGGAGCGTTATGTTAATGGGGGAGCGTTATGTTAAGGGGGCTAATGGGTGAAAACCAACCAAGCTGCCAAAACGATTATGTTAATGGGAGGTTTATGTTAATGGGGGAGTCGACTGTATAAAATATTTTCTCTCTCCAACAAACAGGTCCATTGAGCGGCTGCGGTGGTGAATTAGCGGCTGGTGTCGATTGGCAAACGCTCACGCCACCGATAAACGCCAGCAATAATAATAAATACTATTCGGACTTGCGCTGCGAGTGGACTATTCGCACCTTGGAGCCACGCAAGATTCTCGAGCTCCGTTTTACGCAATTAGACATGGAGGTGAAACGTGAGCAAGCCCAAGCACAGATGGCCCTCGATGCGCTAACGAGTACGGCTTCGCCGATCGCAGATGTTTTGCCCGCGGATTGGCGCTCTATAAGGAATTCATCCGACGAAAATCTTCAATCGTGCTACGATTTTGTTGCGGTTCGTTGCCGATATTATATTATAATGGGTTTTTGGAGTACATATGCAGTGCTTTTTAAGATATACGATGGTCCAAAATCAATGTCACCATTTTTGCTGCGACCGACTTGCGCGCCGCCGGACGAGGACAACATGCCGATTTCTCTTTACTCATCTCATCAAAAGGTCGTCGTATACTTTGAGTCGGATTCATTTGATGAGTTTCGCGGCTTTTCTATGAACTACCGTGCTATTGACAGTAAGAAAATTGTTTTGAAAATTTTAAAAATTTGACTATTTTTTTGAGAAAATTTTTAAGTTTTTTTTTTGCTTATAATATTTTTAAAAATAATATAAAAATGGTTATTTTTTTAGAATAGCACTTGATTTATATCTTTTGAACAAATTCGATCAATTTTAGACGATTGTGGCGGCAAATTTTTGGCATCTTCAGTGCCGGCCAAACTCAATTATGAGAGCGAACGAAGCAAGTGATTTGATTGAATAAAAATTTATCTGATTAAAAGTCTAATCGAATTTATTTGTTATTTAGCAGTAACACGCACAAATCAGCGCCATAAACGATGTCGATTTTATTTTTATTCGGACGAACAACAGCCATTGGAAATTACGTTTAAGTAAGTTGAAGCTAAGCTAATTTTTTTTTTTGAATATTATCTTTAATTTAGGTCCTTTTCATTCCCGTCGCGTACATCCGATTGCGGCGAGGAATACGCGGAGTTGCGCGATGTCGGCGTGCCCAGCGACTGCAAACATCCCGCGTGTTCTCTGGTCCAGTTGAATACGGCCGGCGCAGTTTGGCATACTTGCGGTAACGTTCCTCCGCCGCGATTCATTTCTCGTACATCCGTCGTGCAGGTGGTGTTTTGTCGTATAGTTGAGATCTTTTTCGATATTGTTTTTTTTTTTTTTTAATCGCCTAATTTCTTTTTAGTTAACAACTTCGGTCGTACTCCAAAGCCAATATTCCGCCAAATTCGAATTGGAATATGTAGTTTTAAATGGTTGGTATTTTGTGGAAATTTTTCTTATAATTGATCGAATTTACATTTTTTTTTTAATAAGATTAGATTTAACGTTATTGATTAAGATGGTCAAATTTTTTTAAATTTTATTGTTGTGACGGAGTTATAAGAAGAAATTCTAAGTGTGTGGTCAAGGTCCGTGTAGCTCAGTCGGTAGAGCAGCGCTCCGGTTAAGCGTTGGTCGCAGCTTCAAGTCCTGCCACGGAAGTTACCTTTTTCACATACACAACAATTTGGCGATCAGGATGAGATGGCGCGTCAAGCGTCATCATCACGAACTCCGTGCCGCTGGGTAGCGCCGTAAGCCGGTATTTGGCCGGGAAGTTAGTGGTAATCTTCTCTTAGGCCGCGCGTAATGATGAGCCAAGCCTGAGCCCGGATTTTGAATTCCAAAAACCACTCCGGCAGTTGGTCGCGCAATTTCAATGCGTAAAATTGTCCCACATCTTTCGTGGTTGCATCTTTATGCGTAAAAATGTTCCACATTTTGTGGTTGCATGTACAACATCCTAAACGGGGAGATGTTGTGACGGAGTTATAAGAAGAAATTCTAAGTATGTTGGTCGCAGGTTCAAGTCCTGCCACGGAAGTTACCTTTTTCACATACACAACATTTATGATAATTTTGCTGAATTTTTATTGGTCGGTCAAATTTATCAATTTCTATAATGCATTTTACTTAAGTGGATTTAATTTTTTAGCTTGTAATCGTAGCATTGATTTGAAGCCGCCGATGGAATCGGGTCGAATTACCAGTCCAAATTATCCGCGCTATTACTCCAACAACGACACGTGCATTACATATTTGAGCGCACCGCACGATCGACGCATTCTGCTCGTGTTTCGCGACTTTCGAATGGAACGCGGTTATGATTATAGTTCATTGTAAGAATTTTATTTTAGAAAATTAAGTAAAAAAAGTTCGAAAATTCAAAAAAAAAAAATTTTTTTTTTTAATTTTGGAATTTTTTTATCGAATTTTGCGGAAAATTATAAATTCAGAAAGGCGAAAATAATTTTATTACTCACGCTAATAGATTCTTCGACTATTCGTTAATTAAATTTCAGATTACGATTTATACCGGCTTGGCGACGAGATTCTCGTCGCCAAGCCGCTTTTTATTTTCGCTTGAAATATCCTTATGGAAGAGATAACAATAAGCTATTGAACATGGCTCCATACATTGACGAGACACGATTGGGCAATGCGATATGCGTTTATGATATGTTGAACGTAAGTGGTGCTTTTTTTTTTTTGTTTATTTAAGTTTGGGTCATTTGTTTGAATAAAAAAAGGCCTTGATTTTGTTTTTAAAATTTTAAATATAAATCCTAATAGATTTATGTACTTTATTCAAATTTCCGAAAACACCAGCTACTACACAAACACATTTTTAGGTGTATTTCAACAGCTCGAACCCCGCGCAAAACCAAACCTTTTGTGGATTTACTCTTCCGCCATCGATCATTTCCACACGTAATCAAATGACCGTACAGCTTCGCACCGACGAGTCAATGTCATACGATGGCTATGACGCTTTCTATTATACTGTAACCACGAGCACGAGTATTGTATTATGGTTTGAAAATTTTTTTACAATTTAAATTTTATTAGTTTTTTTAGTTGGCAAACAGACAGATCAAGGACCGAAAACAATCAGCGTATATGATTTGGGCACGATACGTGAGAGGATTGGCGTGCTCACTCACTTTTCTGATTCACTAGCGATGAATGAGAATATGGCAAATGCAAGCGCATCCGCTTATCCACCCAACAGCATGATAAGGTAATTGTAGTGAAAGTTCAAAATAGAGTTTATGGGACCATTGCAAAAAAAGAATCCCTTAGAAAGAGTTAAGAACCTTTTAAAAAGAGTCAATAATTACTATTTTTATTACGGATCATATTCAGGCTGACGATTTTGCCACCGCTCGGCATGCAGTGTACATTGGAATTAAAGCCGTTCGATATGTCTGTGGGCAACGAGAACTGTGGTAGGGAGGGCAATGTGTTTTGCTCAAATTTGTATTATTTTCTAATACAGTCGACTCCCCCATTAACATAAATTCCCATTAACATAAACCTCCCATTAACATAATCGTTTTGGCAGCTTGGTTGGTTTTCACCCATTAGCCTCCTTAACATAACGCTCCCATTAACATAGTTAACGCGCAGTCCCTTGGCGTTATGTTAATGGGGGCGTCGACTGTATATAAAAAAAATTTACTGAGATTTGAGGATTTTAAGGGGACTATTTAACACTAAAACGCATTTACGTTGATGTTGCGGCGCGAACACTGACAAATGATAAAGACAGCAACATCGATGACGAGACGATTCGGCTTCCATGCAAGGTTAATATTTATTTCAATATTTTATTTGCAATGAAATGAAATCATATTGTTTCTTTTTTTTAGTTGGTTACTGGTACAAAATTCCCATTACCTATGGGCGACGCCAATGCCCTAAGTGTTTCATTCCATGCCGACGAATCCACGGAAAACGATGGCACCGGATTTCGAATGGAATGGAAATGCGAGGACTTGAAAACAGTACAATTCTGATACAATGATCGAAAATTTGTACGTTTTGAAAAGTTGTTTAAAGTTCGAATTTTGCAAATTTTTGCTAAAACGGTTAAAATTGTAAATATTTCTAACATTTTATAAAAAGTGAGTAAATAAAATTTAACTTTTTAATGATTTATTTAAATAAATTGAAGAAAAAATTAAATTAAAATAAAAAAAATGGCAAAAACATAGCAGCCCGATGCGGGGCTCGAACCCGCGACAACCAGATTAAGAGTCTGGTGCTCTACCGACTGAGCTAACCGGGCAGATGTCGTTGGAATTGATAAAATTTATAAAAATTTTAATTGGAATTTAAATAATTTTTCTTTAAATAATAATTTGAGTATAAATAAATTAATAAAAGTTTATTAAAAAAAAGTAAAAAATAAATAAAAATAATTCCGGTTGAAATTGTGATATTTATGCAACGTTGTAATGTTCTAAACAAAAAGATTATTTTCTCTTTCTATAACTCTGTAACTATATGTATCACTAATCGTGTATGTGTATGTAATATATCTTTGATCTACTGTTTTATTTTACCTACTACCATTCCCATTTTTTTTTATTAATTCATTTTCCTAAATCAAAATTTTTTTTTAATTTTAATCAAAATTCCAATACTGCTTTTTACAACATGTTTTGTAATACAACAACGCTAATCAAAACTGACAAAATCTTACAATAAGCGATTTTCATTGCGAAATTTACTTCTGTTGTAATCTCATTGTTTTGCTTCTCATTTTCCTGGTTTTCCTGATTTTTTTCGGCCTCCGATACTTTTCAAGGAATCATTTAATTTTTAAGTGATTTTTGAGAAAAAATTTGCAATAATTTTTTTGGATTTTTAATTAATTTAAAAAAAATAGTTTATTTTTGTATGAGATTATTGATGTGAAATTTTTTCGGATTCTTACTTCTTATATGGATCGAAGATTTTAGTTATCTTTTAAAAATTATCTCCTTTTATCCAAAATTTTTGTAAATAAATTGAAGAAAAATTTTAAGAAAATCAAAAATAAAATTAAATTTTCGCTCAAATTTATTTCTTAAAACAATTTAACGAAATTTTAACGATTCAACGAAGATTAAATATGCGGTTTAAATTAGGGTTTATGACTGAATGAAAAAAGGGAAGACGATGAAACGATGCTAAGTGGGCTTGAAAATACTTTAAATTATAATGAAATAGTTCTTTTGTTTGGATCAGTACTCTTCACCGTACTCCTCGGTAATGTTCGAGTCTGTGCCGACTTCTTCGTAGTCCTTTTCCAACGAGGCAAGGTTCTCACGGGCTTCTGAGAATTCGCCCTCTTCCATGCCCTCGCCAACATACCTGAAAAAATAAATGTTATAAGGTTAAAGGGATTTAAGTTTAAGAATATTTAGAAATATAGAAACACAACCCGAAAGAGATCTAGTCCTAATAACTTGGCACACAACTTGTAAATGGGTTGAATTGAGTTCCTACCAATGGACGAACGCTCGCTTGGCGTACATCAAATCGAATTTGTAGTTGAGACGCGCCCAAGCCTCCGCAATCGCGGTCGTGTTGGAGAGCATGCACACCGCACGAGGCACTTTTGCCAAATCACCACCCGGCACTACCGTAGGCGGTTGATAGTTGATACCCACCTGACAAATTGAAATTTCAGGATAATTAATGATGAAAAAAAGGATAAAATTTGACGTATTAGTAATATTGAAATTAGCTATACTTTGTCGATTTTAAATCTTTTTAAATTAGGGTAAGGTCTTAGTTTATATTAAACCAACAACTAACTTTAAATCCTGTGGGACACCAGTCGACGAATTGTATGCTTCGGTTCGACTTAATCGTCGAAATAGCGTCATTTACGTCCTTCGGCACCACATCACCCCGGTAAAGTAGACAGACGGCCATGTATTTGCCGTGATGCGGATCGCATTTGACCATCTGATTACGAGTCTCAAAACAACTGTTGGTGATATCCGCAACGGAGTGTGACTCGTGGAAGACCTTCTCTGCTGAAATTACTGGTGCATAAGAGGCCAACGGGAAGTGAATGCGCGGATAGGGCACCAAATTAGTTTGGAACTCATTCAGGTCCACGTTCAACGCGCCATCGAAGCGCAAAGAAGCAGTAATCGAGGAGACCACCTATATTAAAAATGAAAATAGGCTGAGTTAGTTAGTTTATAAATTAATGAATTGAATTTAATGTTTAACTTAAAATCTAAGTTTCAAAAATTTGTTTAAAAGCTTAAGGTAAGAATTTTTAAATATTAGCATACGGTTTACTGTAAAATAATGTAAAAATGCCTGTGAGATGAGACGATTCAAATTGGTATACGATGGCCGATCCACACCCAAATTCTTACGGCAAATATCATAAATTGCCTAAAAATGTTGAGCTATTTATATGTATGAAAAGTAAAAAAGATAATGCATTTGAAATAATAAAAATTTACTGCATACAATGTTAAAAGAGAATTAAGATAAATATATAAGTTTAAAGTAAGCAAAATGTATTCAATATAAAGTAAATGATCAGATTATAAACTATGTAACATTTCAATAATTTTACGGCACCTCATTGTCGACCATAAACGCGCAGTCTGAGTGCTCGAGAGTGGTGTGCGTGGTGAGAATCGAATTGTAAGGTTCCACCACCGCTGTGGACACCTGTGGAGCAGGATAAACGGAAAACTCAAGCTTGGATTTCTTACCGTAGTCCACTGAAAGACGTTCCATCAAAAGCGAAGTAAAGCCGGATCCGGTGCCACCGCCGAACGAATGGAAGATGAGGAAGCCCTGGAGACCGGAACAGTTGTCGGCAATGCGACGCAAACGGTCCAACACCGGGTCGATAATCTCTTTGCCGACCGTATAGTGACCGCGAGCGTAATTGTTCGCAGCATCCTCTTTGCCGGTGATCAATTGTTCGGGATGGAACAAATGTTTGTATGTACCGGTCCGAATTTCATCTTTAAAGTATAAAATATACTTTAATTCCTTAAATTAAAAAATAATACAATCATAAGTGGCCACTTGAAATTCCGAATTTGTATGAATTTTGATAGTAAGGTAGTTTTTTCAAAATTGAAAAAATCTCAAAAATTTATTTTCGAACGAAAGTGGTGTCATTGGATAGCTGGTAAAGTGATAAGAAAAAACTACTCTTACACTAGGCCCTTTTGACGTGTGAGCGAAAAGTTACAGCCACTTGAAAATTCCGAATTTGTCCCAATTTTGATAGCCAAAAATTTTCAACGGGCCAAAAGTGCATGAAAATCAAAAAATTGATTAAGAGACCCATATATATTTGGAATCAGCTCTTCAAGGGCTATCGAATGAGTATATCAACGTCTCTGTAGCTCGCAAAGTCCACTTTGAAAAAAACCATGGACTATATTAGGTCATTTTTTTAAAATGAAAACTTTATTTTTTTCTACTATTTAAAACATCTTAAGGCTTACCTTAGCATTATACACTGTTTGTAATTTCTTTTTCAGTGATTTTGCTGAAGTTTTTTTAAATGTAAATTTTTTTGAAATATTTTTTTGCAAAAATAGCAAAAGGTTGGTGCGGCCGGGATCATTGCTCAATCTTTCGAGACTACAATGTACACTTTCTTCCGTGCACATCTGGACCTCAATCGAAAGAGAGCGGATTCGGCCAAGCAAGCCAACTATGCGCGTTCCGCACACCGGCGTAATTGCGGGTTCGTTGTGTCATCTGGAATCTAGTTGTGCACCATCACAATACTTTCTCATCCGGCTGACTCAGTTAGCTGTGGGACGTACCGAACCTCCGAAGAGGCCACTGGGAATGGTGCCCAGAGGGTCCAGTGAACCACAAACACTGGTATTGACTTAACTCTAGCTTGGCCGAGTCAAACCGGAATCGAAATCATGCAATCGGTGAATACAACAAGATTGATTCATTCTTGGGGATGGGATTCAATTTTTCGCTTATATAACCCAATGTACATTCGCCGAAAAGCGGCGATGGGCTTCGCCAATCGGTCAGAGAAGTCAGACACTCCAATATATTTTTTCAGTGATTCATAAAAGATCCAATTTCTAATATTTTTTCCAATATTTTCCAATATTCCAATATTTTTTGGAAATTTTTTAAACTCAATTTTTGTCCATTTTTTACATTTAAAAATAAGCTCTTGAAGGGCTATCGAATGAGTATATCCACGTGGTTGTAGCTCACAAAGTCCATTTTGAAAAAAACCATAAACTATAGTAAGGTAATTTTCAAAATCAAATAAATCTCAAAAATTTATTTTCAAACGAAATTGGTGTCATTGGATAGCTGGTAAAGTGATAAGAAAAAACTACTCTTACACTAGGCCCTTTTGACGCGTGAGCGAAAAGTTACAGCCACTTGAAAATTCCGAATTTGTCCCAATTTCGATAGCCAAAAATTTTTAACAGGCCAAAAGTGCCCAAAAATAAAAAATTGATTAAGAGACCAATATGTATTTGGAATCAGCTCTTCAAGGGCTATCGAATGAGTATATTCATGTGGCTGTAGCTCACAAATTCCATTTTGAAAAAAACCATGGACTATAGTAAAATAATTTTTTCAAAATCGAATAAATCTAAAAAATTTATTTTCGAACGAAAGTGGTGTCATTGGATAGCTGGTAAAGTGATAAGAAAAAACTACTCTTACACTAGGCCCTTTTGACACGTGAGCGAAAAGTTACAGCCACTTGAAAATTCCGAATTTGTCCCAATTTTGATAGCCAAAAATTTTCAACGGGCCAAAAGTGCATGAAAATCAAAAAATTGATTAAGAGACCCATATATATTTGGAATCAGCTCTTCAAGGGCTATCGAATGAGTTCAACGGGCCAAAAATGCCCGAAAATCAAAAAATTAAGATACCCATATGTTTTTGGAATTAGCTTAAAATTTAGTCCAGCAAACTGATCGAATTCTCCCCTTCTGACTCAGGATGTTTGAGATGTAGTCACTTGAAAATTAGGAATGAGGTTGAATTTAAAAAAATTGCTATCGATTTGCAATACTTAAATATTAATATTATATTGAATTTTTCTATTTTTTTAAATATGTATTAACAAATTATATCAAAATTTTAAATTGTTTAAATATCATGCTATGTGTATGAATGTGAAATTTGGAGACAAAATGTCCCAGGCTTACCGACTACGGTCGGTTCAAGGTCGACCATTACGGCACGCGGCACGTGACGTCCGTTTCCAGTCTCGGAAAAGAATGTCGAAAATGAGTCATCGTTGATGCCCTGGTTCTCGGAGGGCATTTGCCCGTCGGGCTGAATGCCATGCTCCAGACAATACAGCTCCCAGCAGGCATTGCCGATTTGGACACCGGCCTGACCCACATGAATTGAAATCACTTCGCGCATTTTGTTCAAAATTAGTATAAATAAAGTTAAGTAGTAAAAGTAGTAACTAAATTATTTAATTATTATTTTTTAAACAAATAACTAAAAATTTTGCCTGAGATGTATTGGGGTAAATGGGTCTAACTCAATTTTTCCGTTAACAGACCTCCAACAGGAACAAAATCGAAGCTTTATGACACAGAACAGCATTATTAATTTACCAACGCAGCCACCTAATCGAAAAATGACCACAATTAAAGAAAAAAAATGAAATGGATTTTGATTTCTAATTATAAAGTGATGCTGATGGAAATTCGTGTAATGGAAAAAACAAAAGCAGAAAAACAAAAGTGAAATGTGATGGTGGAAATGGATGAGATGTATTATTTCAATGTGTATGAACGCGAAATGAGCACGTCGGACGAGTTGGAATGAAAGTGACGAGATGTGAGAGAGGGCTCGCGCGCGCGCAAAGCAAACAAGCATCACATCGATTTCGATTTGTAACGAACGCGCAGAAAAATGAACAATTTGAAGAAAAATGTCGCAGAAAAAGGAATTCATTGAAGAGGAAAAAAATAGATAAAAAAGAGAAGGAGAAAAAAAAAGATGGGAAAGAAAGAAAGGGAGAAAGAGAGAGAAAGAGAGAGAGAAAGAAAGAGAGAAGAGAGCCAAAAATTATTATAAAGTTAACTGATAATTTCTCTATAAATAACTGTGATCAGAAGCATTCTTCTAGAGTTTTAACAACATAATTATCTTAACTAATAATACTTGTAATGTCTTAATAATACTTATAAGATCCTAATTTGCGTTATTTGTATGATTTCAATTCAAATACATACAAAATATAGTGAAAAATTAGTCAAATAATCGATAGGATTAACAAGTAACCTAGGTGTTTGCAGAATTTCAAAATTCCCAAAATATTTTTTTTTGAAAATTTATCCGCAATTTTTACGAACACTTGGCGCCCATTCAAATGTGTATTTGGATTTCAAAAAAAAATAAATTTTTTTATTTTTTGTAAACAATTCGGAAAATGGAAAGAATATTTTTATTTAAAATTCATTTAACAAATTACAATAAAACTTTTTAAAAAAAAATATATAAACAAATTTTTGTCATAAAATTTATTTGATTTTATTAGGTCTAAAAGTTAATTTTCGCGTTTTTTTTGTTGTTGATATTTTGCCAAAATAAAATTATTTTTATATAACGAATTTTATGTTGTAATGTTCTCTGTATTATCAGCTTTCTATCAGTATATGACTTTCACTGTATAACATTATAAACATGTGTTATTTTTAATTTAGAAGATGTCAACTTTTGTGCCGGAAAAACGTCATTTGCGGGAAGTTCTCTTATTCATGTTTAACTGGAAGAAAAGTGCCGCCGATTCTTACAAAATGATTGTTGAAGTTTATGGCGAAAATACGATCACTGCCAGAGCCTGTCAAAAGTGGTTTAAGAGGTTCAGAGAAGGCGATTTTGACCTAAGCAATAAAGACCGCGGTAGACCACTGAAGCAGTTTGAAGACGATGAACTGCAAGCCTTACTTGATGAAATGATGCTCAAACGCAAAAACAACTAGCTGACGCGTTAGGTGTGAGTCCACAAACAATTTCGAATCGCTTGCATGACATGGGCAAGATTCAGAAGGAAGAACGATGAGTTCCATATGAATCGATCGAAAAACAACGTGCGAACTTTTGCTTGAACGGCATCATTCATGCATCGAATCATCACTGGTGATGAGAAGTGGATCTATTTCGATAATCCAAAACGAAAGAAATCATTGACAGACCCAGGAAAGACGCCAAAATTGACTCCCAAGCCCAACATCCATGGAAAAAAGGTGCTGCTCTGCATATGGTGGGATCAGAAGGGTATTTTGTATTATGAACTTCTCAAACCTGGCGAAACTGTTACGGCGGCTCGTTATAAAGAGCAATTAATCAATTTGAACAGAGAAGTTGCCACCAAACGACCAGAATGGACCAAAAGACACGAGTGCATCACGACAACGCCAGACCTCATGTTGCAAAATCGGTAAAAAATGCCATAAAAGAACTGAAATGGGAAATCTTTTCCCACCCGCCGTACTCTCCGGACATCGCCCCGTCGGATTATCACCTTTTCCGGTCAATGGCTCATGGTCAAGCGGAGCAGCGCTTTCAAGATCGTCAAGACGTCAAAAAATGACTTGATGAATGGATAGCGGCCAAACCAGAAAAATTTTATTATGATGGAATCCATAAATTGCCCAAACTCTGGGAAAATGTTGTTATTAATGACGGAAATTATTTTGAATAAAAGTTTTGTTTAAGTTTTTCTAGTTTCATGTAGTTTAAAAAGCGTAAAAAAACGCGGAAATTAACTTTTAGACCTAATATTTATTTATTTAGCTTAAAATTATATTCAAAAATTTCTTTCAAAAAATTCTTTTTTTTTTTATTATTCAAAAATAATGTCATGCGAAATATAAAAATGTAAAAAAAAATTAAAACATAAATATTCACCGAAAATACCGAAAATGATTGAAAAATTTGAAAATATTTTCAAATTAAATGTTACTGTACAAACCATATTGTAGAATTCACTTACAGTAATTATAACAATCATACTCGATCAATGCTATCAACTCAAATTATAGAAATGGCGGCGAGAAACGTGAAAGTTGACACGACGCCAATATATATCGACCAAATACCATAAACGGGCCAAGTTGCCATTGAAAATCTTAATTTGTATTATAGATATTGGATCATTATTGTATCTATTTGATCCTATTTGTACATATTGGAAATTGTATTAAAACTATCGGAGATGACTTAAATCTAATATAGCTAAATATATTCCACTTATTGGACCTGTACTCCATCTATTCGACTTAATTTGAACTTGCTAAGCTGTACTGAATATGATTTTTTAAAATCTATTTGGTCCAGCTAATAATTATCAAAATTAACTTACGTGACAATCGCACCGGCAATATTCATGAGGAATGCGACGCGGATCAGCGGCAAATGTCGCGCCGCGAACTTCTCGCAAAGGCGCGCAATGATGCGTACGTAAAGTGCGAGTGAGCAACACGCCAACGCGCAGACAATTGTAGCGATGATGAGTCGACTGAAAACAGTATTATCGAGTCGTTGAATGGGATTTTTTTACAGGATTGGGAAAGGTTCTGGCAATGAAAGGCCCTGACTTTCAATAACTTACATTTCAGATAGTACCAATTTTACCCGGAAGTATAATTCAAAACTCCATTGACTGGAGTAAACCAGGTTCATAATGAATAAAAACTAAAAGTTAGTCCCAGATCTGTCACTTAAAAAATTTTATTACGAGTCGACGCGCCGATCGACGACGACTGCGTGCGGCACGTCAAACACGAGTAACATAAGCGCGAAGCATGCCGCCCAAAGCGCATCGTCCACCTACAAAAAATCCATGCATATATACAACAGGGATGTCGTGGAAATTTCGAAAATTTTGTTCTTCATTAATTTGTCTATCAAATAATATAATTCCATTAGGATTTATAAAATGTAAAAAAAATTATAGCCCAAATAAAAGATAAAATTTTTTAAATTTGTTTGGTTGTTTATTTGACCGCAAAATGTCATTCCACCATTGACTTTGTCATCAGCCCGACAAATATGGTCATGTTCAAGGCCATAAATATAAATACAATTGACCAATACACTTCAACTCCAAATGATGTTATTTAGGCCGCATCAAACTTTTGCCACTTTTTCCCCAATTTTTGAAAAAAAAAATGGAAAAATTGTCTCAAACTCTTTTATTATATTTGAATGAAAAGGACTCACCCGTATCGAACGTCTTTTAAGCGCTGCGCCAAATACGCTCACAATAGGCTCATCCTTCTCCTTCTTGTCCAGCATATAATTCATAGATTGCAATTGGACCTCGCCTGTAGCAGCTCTGCCGCTCACTAATGCTAAGCTCTCCGTTTCAATGCCGGA
Organism: Bradynema listronoti; assembly: GCA_024678965.1. Lineage (NCBI taxonomy): Eukaryota > Metazoa > Nematoda > Chromadorea > Rhabditida > Allantonematidae > Bradynema > Bradynema listronoti. The sequence goes on along the minus strand of JANLNO010000152.1, from coordinate 276,278 downwards.
ATCTGAGTCCCTCTCATCATCATATTCGGCTTTCCCTAGAGTGGTAGTAGCAATTTGATTGCTGTTACTAGAGTTGAGATTCAGACTCCCTTCCTTCTTTTGTTTCGGCTTTCGAGCCTTATTTTTATGCTTTCCCATTACACTTAAATATTTAAATTCATTTAACAATTCAGAGCATTATTGAGGAAATTCAATGTTGTCAATTTTATGTGGAATTTTTCCACATTTTTTAAAAATCATTTTATATCTGATGAACTCAAATTTTTTCTAAGAGGTTAAATCGATTAGATTTTATAATTTTAAGCATAATCGGGGTTGTAGAATCCAAAAATGACCTTATTTTTTTAATTTGAGCGCTTCTAGACCCTAATTGATCGGCAAAGGGTTCTAAAATTGAAATTTTAACAAAATGCCAATAATTGAAATTTCTGTTAAAAAATTGGCGTCTTGTTAAAATTTCAATTTTAGAACCCTTTGGCGACCAATGAGGGTCTAGAAGTGCCCGAATTAAAAAAATAAGGTCATTTTTGGATTCTACGACCCCGATTACATTTTTGCTTTTAATCTTTTAAAATATAAAAATCTAAGCGATTTGATTTCATTGAAAGGATTTGAGCTTATCAAGGGGAAAATGATTTTCAAAAAATGCGAAAAAATTACATTTTTGAAATTCCACATGGAAATTTTCCATTTTTGACAACACTGATGAAATTACAATCGATGAAGGGAACTCGAGTTATAAACACGTGCACCATAATTGAATTTATTAAAAATTTCGAAATAAATGAAAAATTTTAAATGGTTTTTCAAAAATCATTTTTTTAAAGGGCATGAGCCAAAATTAAATTAATTTATTTTCTTATTACATACAATTATATCACTAAAAAAACAATAAAATTGAGTATCATTTATACAATAACAAATTCTCTTTTCTCTATCTCACTCGCTGAACCCGTCCCCACTCAATGTTATTGTGCAGTCGCGGCAGATGCCGTGTTGGCTGCGTTGGGAGACGTTCGGCAGCGGACCTGTATGCCCATCATGGGCATCATTGTTGTAGTTGTTGTTGAGGAGCATGAAGGAAGGCGCTCCTCCTCGGACAACTCGCCGTCCGCCTCGGTGTCCTCGGAGCCGGCTGCGCCCCCGCGTTCCCTCGAGAGATGCGCATGGCCACCAGCGCCGACAGGTCCTGTCGAATCGACCAATAACGGGTCGTGTTCACATCCACTTTTCGACGCGCTCTGCCGATTGTGACAGAGCGCGACCAATGCGGAGTCGCCCAATACGACACCATCATCGCCATGGTCCTCTTCGCCGTGGTAGTCATTGTCGCGTTCGACAAGACTCAGTCGACTTTTGACCTGATGGGATTTGTTGCTTCGAGAGCGTGCACGAGACATGCTCCCACTATTGTAGCGCTCGCCTATAAATATTCTCATTTAGGGTAATATATAAACGAGATCAAACATCTCACATAAATTTAAGTTTGGTTCATTAATAGTCAATCATCTTCGTTTATTCATCCCCGCACGCTTCTTCTTGTATTATACAATGCTCGTACCATTCAATATTTTTCTACTAATATTAATATGCCGATTTAAATACATCCAATATTAAAGGGTCCATTTTGATTATTTACAACTCAATTTCACCTTTTCTTTGCGCTTTTGATCCAACATTATGCAGCGAGGATCTCGATGAGTTGTTGTTGTTCAACTCCGCGGAGTACGCTTTTTGGTGATGGGGCGTAAATTTCTTTAATTTTTGTGCCGCACACAATTCCGAAACCGCATCATAGAGTGCGGCGTGACCGTTGATGAAGCCAGCCGCCATGGACGGCGGTGGCTCGTCGGTTGGAGGTGGCGGCACCAAGTCGAGTATATTGCCCGGCGGCGACAATTTCGTCGCCTTAGCGCTGCTGTTCGTGCCGTCCGAAGACTGCACATAGGAGACGTCCGTGTAAGGACTGCCACGATAGTCCGCCTGGAAATTGTGCGGCGGCGGTGAGCTCAGCGGCGGTACTTCATCACCACAATCGCTGTCAATGTTGTGGTGTGACGCGCGATGAGTTGTTGTTCGCGTGCCGCAAATTCTGAGGCATTGGTTCGAGGAGTGATTTCCAATATTCGTTGATGAAATACAGCATTGAAGATTTTGATTACCTGAATAATACATAATATGTACGAATGTTGCATTTGAGATACATTACCTTTCATTTGCTTCAAATTGACTAAGGAAATTTTGAACCACAGACTATTTCAATATTAGACATCCATTAAACGTCCTCCCAAAGAGATAATATAATACTTTGAGGTAGATCGAGCCGGCTATTAACATTTTGACTCGCGTCAAGCCGACCCGGCCCATCTCTAATAACAATAAAATAATGAACCAACCGGCGATGGAGCAACATGATTGCTGTGTGAGTTTGTTGTTATTATAGCTAACGCTTTTCTTATTCTTGTTGTTATTGTAGTTGTTTTGGAGAAGTTCGCAGTTTGTGCACGACGCTTTCTTTGACGACAATTGAGCGTCTTGAAGTTCGCCGCAGCTGCCAGAATGCGCGGCGCGCACGTCGCCGCAACATGCGGCGGCTGTGGCAGCGCTTTTGCGCCAATTCGGCGCGTTTCTCATCTCCGCGTCAGTTATAATTGCACCCATCGCCGCATTCGATAAAAAATTACGCGGCGGCTCTTTGGGAATAGGATTGAGTGGCAAGAGTGGTCCTCCATTTCCCATCATGGCTGCCAAATTGCCGTGCGATGATGAGGCGGCGGAATGATGCTGATGGATGTAATGTGGCTGCATTAAGCCGGCGTGCTGCTGTGGCTGATGAAAGTGATGATGTACGTGTGCCATCGTTCCACCTCGATGCATCGTCCTCGGCGTGTGGGTCGAACCCGGAATATTGTTCATCACCAAAGTAGTCGTCGCGTATGGACTTGGATCATCGTAGTACTGAAAATATTGTATTTTGCTTAGGCTATGGCAACAATGAAGTATTTAAGTATCTCAATAAGATTAAAAGTAAATCTATAAAATTATCACTTTATTCAGAAATTTCAAAAAAAATCCCATTAAAATTTCAAAGCCAATTTAATTTCCTACTTGTCTCGCAGATCCCTGATTATGAAAGGTCGAAAGCGCGTCAGTGTTATTGCTCGACGACAATACGTCCGGCAATTGGGCGTAATGGTAGTGATGCGACGGTGAATAAGATCGCATCGACGGCTTTTGCAGCGTAGAACAGCCGGCCGGATTGCAAATGCCGCCACCGCCGGGGCCTGCGCCTACGCCAAGGCCAGCACAGCCGCAAGCCGGCCCGCCGTTCGCTGCGTAATAGGGCGTGCCAGCCAAGGTCGGTAGCGTCGTGCCGTAGTCGCTTCCCGACGCGCCATAAACCGCGCCACAATTGACGCATTCACCGGCTCCGTCAACGTGATGTCCATTTGGATGATGATAATTATGTTGATGATGGTGTTGATGTGGACATGCGTTCATGCCACTACCATTAATGGGGCCTGAATTATTTAAAAAATATTGCAAAAAGTAAACAAAAAATAGAATTCTAAATGCTTCTCATCTAATCATTTTCGGCCTCAGAATCAGCTAATACATATAATTAATTCATAATCAAAGTTCTTCAATACGATATTTCAAATTTAATCTACCTGTACAATTCGATGCAAAACACGACGCCGAGTTATCATGGCACGTATCGGAGCCGGCCATTTGAGCGCTCAGTGCCACGGAGCTGCCGGTGTGTTGATTGTAGTCGCTCGACGCTGCCCAAAACGTGGCATTGCGCGCCATTGTTCCGGCAGCGCCCGCCGGCGTTCCGCCAATCGCCACCACACTGCCGTCGCGAATTTTAATAAATTCGCGCGCGTCTTTTGTCGATGCACCGCCGCCGCCATCGAAATTTTTGTGTCGCGCTCGTCGATGACAGCATCGGTACCAAATGATGACGATCAGCACCAGAAACATTATCCAAAGTATCGCGCACAAAATAAACACGTTCGCGGAGGAGCGATACCACGCATCCATGTGACGCATATCGGAGGCCTGACGCATGTGGTTTTGAAGTGTCTCTTCGTCTAAAAAGTGCGCATACATGTAAATAAGTAAAAAAAATACAATAATAAATAAAAAAATACAATAATTAAAGTCTTACTCATCACGACGGGCTCGCCGACAAAGAATGGGCCATAGCCGGCAGCAGTACGTGCCGCGACTTGGATCGCATAGCTCGCGTCAGCGATTAGTCGATAGAGGGTAACGCTGGTGGCACGCTCGTTGGTGGTGATATTGCGCTCTTCGGACTGATTGCTGCGAATGTTGATGAGAAAGCCCTTCAACGCGCCATTCATTGCGTGCGCCGGCGGCGGGCGCCATGAAACGCGCAGCGACGTAACGTTAAGCATACGCAAGCGCACATCCGACGGCGGCATGCTCGGCACTACAATTTTGTCACCGTATTGATTAATTACAGTGTCACCATAGTAGTAGCTAGCATTATCGTAAACCCCATAAATTTTCTCGCCCATTATCATTATAACATATTTTTGATTTTAGGTTTTTTCGATCAATTTCAACATTAATATAAAGCTAAAAGCTATTTCATGATAAAAGCTATTCAATGATTGAATTTAATATGAATTCAAAATGAATAAAATATTTTTCAAAAACAAAATTTAAACGGAAATTGAAAATTAACAAATTTAAAAAAAATTTAAAAAGGCGAAAATATTTTTGTAAAAAAAATCGCGAAAAATATTAAAAAGCAAAAAAAAAAGACTTTCCACATTCTGTTATTAATCAGCAAAATCCCATTAATATAATTCTTCATTTGCATGCATTAGTCCTACAAATTAACTATTTCTCGGCTGGACTGCTCATCAAGTGATGCCTAATTTACAAAATGATTAAGATGTCATAAAAAGAAATGAATTCCCACAATCAATAATTGAGCCCAACACAATCAAATATTGACCCCAAAAATTTCACGTTCTCTTTCCCAATTATTACTTTCCACTCTTCATTTATCATTCGTTTCGCATTTTGTCAATTTGTGACGCATTAATCGATTCGATTAAAATCTTTTCGAACATGAAAAGCATTTTCCTCTTCCGAGTTGTCCGTCAAAAAAAAAAGAAGAAAAATACTTTTAGAAAAATTCTCCCATTTTATTCGATTTGAAACGCGAAAGTTCAAATTAGAAAAAAAATTGACAAAAAGCCCAAAAAATTCCATTTATTTGAATAAGAAAAAAAAAGAATAAAAAAATGAGCAGCTGCTTCCCCCCTCCTTTTAATAATCTTTTATTCCGCATCTAACAATAAATATAAAATCTTTTCTAGCTTTTAACATGACAAAAAATCGTGACAAAGAATCGACTTAATCAAAACTATGTTTATTTTTAAAAACACATACCCGCTTCTGCGGTTGTCCCGTCCAACAAATTACTCGGCATACCCTGAACGGAGTGATGATAGGGTATGACAAAGAACTCGTAGTGTGTGGCCGGTCGAAGTCCACCGACCAGCGCCGATTCAGCGCTTGGATCGCTGACATTAACCCAACTGTGTTCAGGGGAATTGCCCGCCGTTGGTGCAGCTAGCGGAGGACCACGCCATTTGATATAGTAGCCGTGCACCAGCGGCTCACTTCTCTGACGGCGCCACGTTAAAAGCATCGTTGTAGCGTTTAACGCACGCACTTCCACCAGCTTAACGAGTTGTTCGGTGGAAAGGCGCTTATGGGCCGCTTCCAAACTCAGCTCATTGAAGCGTTCTCGTTCCGCTAAATACATAATTTTTTATACCTTTTATAGTCAAAAATCTTTATTGAAAAATCTCAAAACAACAAATAAAACCCGGAAAAAAATTCAAACAACTACAACAATTCTCATCTATTCATTCATTCAATATCAAAAAATTTTACCATCAGGAAGAGTCTGCTTTGTAGTGACAAAATCGCTGATTTCCGACGGTGGTCCAATGCCTTTGGAATTCTCAGCTCGAACCACAAATACGTATGTATGGGAAGGTCGAAGATGTTTGACACGAAAGCGGGAGGTCGTTACGACATCAAGCACATTAATCCATGACTAAATAGAAAATGAAGATTTGGTATGCTTCAATCCAAATTTAATAAAAAAAATTCATATCGAAAAAATGAAAACTAATTCTCATCGCTAAGCTTACTCATACAGTCCATTGTATTAAAAATTTAGCTTCGGTTTTTCAAAAATTCTTCCCTGTTAAACTACAAATGACAACCATTATTAAAAAATTTGTCTCTGATGAACTCATATTCTTCAAATGAGATCAAATCGCTTAGATTTTTATATTTTAAAAAATTGAACTAAGTGTAATCGAGGTCGCAGAATCCAAAAATGACCTTATTTTTTTTTATTCGGGCACTTTTAGACCCTCATTGGTTGCCAAATGGTTCTAAAATTGAAATTTAAACAAAATGCTAATAATTAACATAATCGAAATTTCCGTTAAAAAATTGACGTTTTGTTAAAATTTCAATTTTATTGGCGACCAACAAGAATCTAGAAGTGTCCGAATTAAAAAAAAATTATTTTTGAATTCTATGACCCTTTAGATTACTGTTTAACCTTTTTAAATTTCAAATATCTAAGCTATTTGACCTCATTGAAAAGATTTGAGTTTATCGGAAACAAAATGATTTTTTGAAAAATGTGGAAAAATTTTAATTTTTGAAATTTTACATGAAAATTTTCTATAATATTTTTGGTAACACTGAAAACTTTATTCAACCTCCTTAAGCGCCGGACTCCAGTATTGAATGATGTAGCCAATGATCGGTGTTGCGCTGTGTTTTTCTGCCCATTCGAGTTCCACAGTCTCGTCGGTGACGTTGAGAACCCGCGGCTTTCCTGGCGCAGGTGGTAAAGCCTCCATTTCGGGCATGCGCTGAATCAAAATGTTTGGATCATTACGCTCGGCCACCGTCAACGAGGCCGTCCACGTCGTCTCGCCATCCTCGTTCTTCGCCTTACACGTATATATACCATTGTCGCTTTTGCTTAAAAATTAAAAAAAATGTAAAAAAGTAAAGAAAAAATTAATTTAAATCTTAGATATCGAAAGTCAGTCTAAGTTCACTCGGATCCTTCCCAATAAACAAAATTCATACATATGTTTCAAGTTTAAACTTTTATATTAAAAAATTAATGCAAAAGTTAAAAAAAAATCCTCAAAAAATTTACTTCAAATCGAGAATTTGAAGCGTGCCAGTGATTAATTGTCGATATCGTTCATTTGATGGATCCTCATCCGCGGAGACATCTAATCGTAACGGAATGCCGTCCTTATACCACGATATTGTAGAGGGCACACGTCCCCTGACCTGACACGGCAAAATGGCCATGTCGTTGAGTGCCAACGTTTGATTCTGGTGTCCAAACATAATCACCGGCGGGGGATGTGAGAAATTCGCTAAAAAATCAATTCATTTTCTATATTTAAAAATTAGTGCGTTGTTGTCAAAAATGAATTTTTTTCACATGGAAAAAATTTACTTTCTTTCATGAAATTTTTCCACATTTTTTTAAAATCATTTTCCCCTCGATAAGCTCAAATCCTTTCAATGAAGTCAAATCGCTTAGATTTTTATATTTTAAAAGATTTAAAGCAAAAATGTAATCGAAATCGTAGAATCCAAAAATGACCTTATTTTTTTGATTCGGGCACTTCTAAACCCTCATTGTCCGCCAAAGGGTTCTAAAATTAAAATTTTAACAAGACGCCAATTTTTTAACAGAAATTTCAATTACGTCAATTACTGGCATTTTGTTAAAATTTCAATTTTAGAACTTTTTGCCGACCAATTAGGGTCTAAAAGCGCGCGCTTAAATTAAAAAAATAAGGTCATTTTTGGATTTTACGACCCCGATTATACTTTGTCCAATCTTTTAAAATATAAAAATCTAAGCGATTTGATCTCATTGGAAAAATTTGGGGGCATCAGAGACAAAATGATTTTAAAAAATGTGGAAAAATTCTGCATAAAATTGACGACACTAAATTAATGTAATTTCTTTAAAAAAATAAAAATTGAACGTTTTCCCGTTTCAATAAATTGTATTTTACAACATTTTTTCCCGAAATTATGACAAGAAATATGTTCAATGAATTCCAAATTTCGAATTAAAAAATGGTCACAAGCTTAATTTGAACTCAATTTTAAAATCAAAATTCTAAAAATCCATATACTATTCGGTTTAATAAAAATTCTAAATCAGTCAAAGTAAAAATAAAGTCCAAAAATTTTGAATGGTAGTTAAATTTCCGTTTAAATTTTTTAAAATACTCATGTTAATATTATTAATGCTCGTTAATTATTTCGAAAACTTCTTTTTTACTTGAGTTGATGCATTGTTCCGGATGATAGTAACAGGAAAGTGAAAGCGTTGTTGTCAGACTCAATACCGTACCCAACACCATTACCGTAATGTGAGCGTGTCAGCCGTTTTACATTCGCAAAAATTTTTTCTTTTCCTTCTTTCTTCTCCTTTGTAAAGTTTTTTCAACTGTTTCTTCTACTTCTACAGTGTCAAAGTTACCGGAAAATAAGTATTTGTGCATGAAATTATTACACAGTCGACTAACGCATGTGCGGAGAAAAATACCGTTCAGCGCATCACTTTTTTTTGTATTAATTCCACAGTATTATTACTGTAATTTTAGCAAAATACATAATTATTAATTTCAACGCTATTTTAAGGCTCAATTTACAAGGACAAAACGCGAAAAATAATATTAAAAATTATATAAATTATTTAGAAAAGCCGACTTTACAATTTTTTTTCTTTAAATAAAATTTAAAAATGAAAAAAAATTACTACGCTAAAATTGGCTAGCTTATTCTATCTTCTAACGGCTTATTTTTAGTGTAAAAGACAACATTTAATTAATTTTTTTTAAATCTTAAAAAATATTAAAGAAAAGAAAACCGTCGATACACATTTTGACTATAGCAAAATTACACATATTTCGGAGAGTTTTAATTAAGAATACAATTTAAAAAAAAGAAAAAATGAATTTAAATTATATGATAAGACGAATTAGTTTATAAAGTTTATAAGATACATTTAAGAGATATATATTGTAGATAGAAAAAAGAGAAATATGCTTAAGCGAAGATTATAAAAAGAAAAATCTGAAAAAAAATGTTTAAGATTATATAGAAATAATCATTAATCTTTTTAAAAGGAGTTTAAAGGAAAAAAAAGGAAAAACCGCAGAACACTAATAAAAAAGCGTAGTGCACTTTTGTCGTTTTTGAACAGTGTCCACACACAAGCACATACATATACAAACACTCAGGTATGCTTACATACACATTTACGTGTTTGATAAATTTTTAACAATGTATATATGCACATACATATATATTTGTGTACGTTATTTATTGGTAAAAAAAGATTTATCGTATTTTGTACAACACAAAACAGAAAAAAAACAATCGCCGCCAAAACGCACGGCACAATAAAACAACAAAACACAATAAAGAGGGAACAACACAGCTAAAAACATAACGGTGAGTGTAGAAAAACCAAAACAATACGAAGAAATAGGAGAACGATTAAAAACAACAAAATTGCGACAATTTATTTTTTTGGGAAAATGTTTTACATATACCATATTCTCAACGACGGTGAACGCATGTCCACATGGGTTTTAATGATTGATTTTGCGGATGGACATGTTCATTTTGTTGTTCTCAAGCGTATATGTATGTAAATATTACAAAGTAAGCAAATTTTAATGTTAATGCAACAACAAGAAATTTTATTTACTAGAAAATGAGTGAAAAAATAGCTTATAAAAGAGAAGAAAACAGGATATAAAATGGAAAAAATACATAGGAGCAGAGAAATGGAGCTTTCAATTACTTTCGACGTTTTGATCTTACACTTATAAATAAATCTTAAAATTTTTAACTGATTGACATTTGAATTTAAGAAAAGTGTAAATGTACGAATTACACAATAAATTTACTTATAAAATATGCAAATAAAAGAATTACACTTACATATTATTTTTATTCAAAATTTGCATCCGAAAATTAACCAAATATGTAAAAATTTGCGCTCTAACTATAATATAAATTCTACTTAATATTTATGTGTATACCAAGAATGCGTTAGAAATGAATTTTAAATTTCGGAAATTGAAAATCAGAAGAACAAAAAGGTCGGAAATCAGAAATTTTTTATAAAAAAAATTTTCTTACAAAAATCAATATTTTTCAATTTCTAAAATTTCCAAAATTTCCGAAAAAGACCAAAACTTCGGAAATCGGAAGAGCAAAAAGGTCGGAATTCGGAATTCCGACGTATATACGAAATTTATTATCCAATGATAGTAAAATTAGGTAAAAAAATGAAATGAATGGTTAATAATATTTTTTGAAACGATGAAAATTTTATGCGTTTCCAATAAATCTTTTCGATTTATAGATGAACATCAACAATAATTATAAAGACAACAAATAGATGTAAACCTTTGATAAAGTTAAGTAAGAAATTTTCAAAAAATACAAATAAGGAGGAAAAAATTTCTTTATTTACTCCCATCAATGGCAAAACAAACTTTTGTGCGGTATTTAAAATGTATTGTATTAATTTACAGTCACACATGTGTTATGGCTTTTATGGTGTTCAAAAGGTATGTCCGCCTTCTGCCGGCCGTTTTTTTTATTACATTTATATTTTACCTGCCGTTTAAAGAAAAAAATTTTTCTTTTGAAATCTGTTGTTTTTTTTTTGTTGTTTCTTTTTCTCCATGAACATAACAAAAGATGAGCCGATTATGCTATCCCTCCCCCTCCCCCATTTGCCTTTCCTTACCTTTATTGTTTTTGTTTTTTCAACGATTTTCAACTTTTCTTTCTTTACAAAATAAGAAAAAAAAGTTAAGTGTAAATTGTAACGTCTATTCAATGCCATGATCCCCATCATCATTATCATCGTTGTGTGATGCTCATCAGAATCGCTTATCCCTCCCATCCATAATCCTTTTCTTTTTCTTATTTAATCTCAGTTTTTCTCACTTTTGTTGTTAATTCATTCAAATTTCTCTCTACTTTTTTTTCATCTATCTCAACTCTTTTGACTAATATAAATTCCGCCGCTCTTCGCCATTTTGTCACGCCCAATCACATCAGATTCCTATTATAATTCTAATTCCCCTTAGTTCACCTTTACGCTCGTTTTTGCTTTTGTTCTTTCTTCATTGTTTCAAATTTTATACATTCATTTTTGCTTCACATCATTTTTATATTTGTTCCACTTTGCAAAAATTCAAATCACTAACGATGGGGGAAAAAGATTTTTTGAATTGAATTGGATCGAATAAAAAAAATCAGCGAAATTTTGTTAGGATTTTTCCACAAAAACGACTTTACAATTTCACAATAAAATTTCTCAGATTTTTCACAAAACAAAAAGCTTTTTACATTTTAAGAACGAAAATTTATTTTGCAGGTCGATATACTCAATCAATTAAATGTGCAAATTGATATCAACACATAAAAGTTAATTACACAATGATTAATCAAGGAAATTTGTATTAAAAATTTTCAAGTCATTAGAGCTTATTAAAATTTAATTCAAATTGTACGTATTAAGTAAAATAGTAAAAGTTAAATTTCCAATTAAATAAGATCCAGAGTAATACTAATTAAAATTTCTTTGCAAAAGCCAAAAAATTATTTGAAGAAAATGAAGTTAAAATTTTGAAAAAATGAGAAAAAATGAAAAAAAGCCAAAAAGAATAAAATTAAAGGAAATTTCACTCCAAAAGAAAAGAAAATGAAATGAGTCAAAGCCAACGGTGAAAAAATCGCCGCCACTATTTTTTTCGGACTAAAAATTGTTTCATTTTCTGCCGCATATAATTTACGGCGTACGTGTACAGCGTGTATTATGGCAATATATCTCAATTGGTCATTTTTTTCTTAACTTTTTTAGCCTAATAGCATATGTAATTGTGTCTTATTGAAAATTCTTATAATTTTTTTTCAATTTAATCAGCTTCTTCTTATCTTTTTGGTTCTCATTCCTGATCCCTTGACCATTTGACTTATATATCAAAGTTATACTGAAAATAATTTTAAAATTTCAAAAATCGAAATTTCAAAGAAAATTGAAAATAAAAAAAATCAGTCAAAAATCTCGGAAATCTGATTTCCTGCCATATATTATGCTATTGGACACTAAACCCACAATAGAAAATAATTAATTTTATAAGTTCATTGATATAAAAAATCCTTCTTTTTCCCTTCCCATTTTTCTTCCATTCTTAATTATGTAGTTAATTTTAATATGCATTTCGATTATTGACCAAAAATATAGCCAATTTTGTGGGGCAAAAATCGAATAAAAATACATTCCCGTTTGCTTTTGTTTTCATTTCATTTCATTTCGCCGTCCATTCCTAATTGAATTGCAAAGAGAAAAGAAAAAAAATTGGTCCAAACTTTTGCATTCTCTTCGTTTTCCTTCCTTACAAAATATTTTAAAAAGCAATGAAAAAAATTTTCGAAAGTTAATTAAAAAAATAATTTTTAAAAACTTTGATTAATCAATAATGATAATTATCAATAACCAATTTAAGATTTCCTGAACAATCCATTTTTGGCCCTCAAATAAGAATTATAAAAGAAAATTATATATGCGTGACAAAATTTATATAATTGTGAAAAATTATAGGCACACGCAAATATTGACAAAATCATTTCAATATTAATCATTCAATATGATAAAAACATTGTGTTTAATCGACTAAGTCCCTATTCCGTGCCACTAAACGAATTATTAATTAACAAATTAACAAACAAATAGAAAAACTATCAAAATATATAGATTTGATAAACAGAAAAAAATAAAGAATTTGTAAAAAAATTATATTTTTTATGCGATTTTTGAGATCAAACATAGAATTAAAAAGTGATTTTAAATTTGAAAAATTGATATTCGTAAATTTTTAGCTCTTAAATGCTCAAATTGCTTAAAATCCAAAGTTTAAATGAATCTTAAAATAAAAAAAGTTGAATTTTAATAAATAATAGTTGATCGCTGTTAAACTTTTATATTAGTAAAAGTAAAATATCTTACAATTCGTAAAAAGTGAACAAAAAAAGCAGAAAAAAAAAGCATTTTCTTTATAATTTTTAGCCCAAGAAGTGTGTTGCAAAAGTAATAAAAAAAAATTTATTTTTATTTTTGTTTGCACAAAATATTTCACTCGAATTTCTTCGCCAAATAAAAATTCACTCCAAAATTATATCGAAATGCATACAAAAATTGCTATATACAGCGAATTTGACACGAGGGTGAAAATTTGCAAAAACTTTGCGGGAAATCGAATCAATATTAAAACTGTTCCATTCTGAGATACGAAAAAAATTTTAAAATTAAATAAAATTTTCGATCATTAAAAAAGTTATGAGATAAAAGTGAGATTTGTAATGTATTTGGAGGAAAGAGGTTAGTGAGGGAAATGTTTTGTTCGAAAAAAAATTGACTCCATAAATTTAGCAAAATTTTAAATATTAGGGTTTTCGGAAAGAAACCGCGTTTTGATCCAAAAACAAAATTTATTATAAAAACAAAATTACAACACTTTAATCCAAAAGGTATTCTCCATTATTATCAACTACTTGTCGCCAACGTCCACGCAAAGAATGGATGCCTCTCTCGAAGAACTCCGCCGGCTGCGACTCGAAGAAGTTGGACACCCAAATTTCGATCTCGTCGTGGTTTTTGAACTTTTTCTCGGCCAGTGAGTGCTGCATCGACCGGAACAGATAATAATCGGATGGTGCCAGGTCTGGGCTATATGGCGGATGAGGAAGAACTTCCCAGCCCAATTCCTCGATTTTCTGCGAAGTGACCTTTGCGATATGCGGCCGAGCGTTGTCGTGGAGGAATTTCGTCGACGTGTCCACGCCTTGTCGCCCTAAGGCTTGGTCAACGCGGCTCAATTGGTCTTTGTCCGCCGTAACCGTCTGACCAGAATCCAGAACCTCAAAATACACCAAACCTTTGCTGTTCCACCAAACACAAAGCATAACCTTTTTGCCGTGTATGTCCGGTTTTGGAGTCGGTTTTGGCGCCTCACCGGGGTCCAGCTACTGCCGCTTTTTTGTGGCGTTGTCGTATTGGATCCATTTCTCATCTGACGTAATGATTGTGTCGAAAAAACCGCTGTTCTTAGCGCGGCGGAGGAGAATTCCGGCCATTGCCTCTGCTTGCTTTGTTTGCATCACTCAGCTGATGCGGCACCCACTTTCCGGACCTGTTCGTCTTGCCTATTGCGTGCAAATGGTCGGCAATGGTCGTTTGACCGCAACCAAACCGTTCTGCCAGCTCTCGAATTGTTTGGCACGGATCCGACTCTATTGCTTCCTTCAACAGGTCATTGTCGACGACTTCAGGTCGATGTCCATGTTCATGATCCTCCAAGCTTTCGTCGCCACTTCTGAATCGTTTAAACCACTCCTGGCATTGACGTTCAGACAGAGCTTCCTCGCCAAATACTTCAAATAGCGCACGATGAGATTCAGCAGCCGATTTGCCGTGCTTAAAGTCGTACCACATGCAAGCTCGCATTCGAAATTTTTGATCAGACATTTTCTAAAAACTTTTTTAGTAAAAAATCAAAGTATACATAGACAAGTTATATATCAAACGATGCGCAAAAAAACGCTCTATCTGATAGATAAAACCAATTTACAAAATCTTTTATTATATGAGAAAAATAAATAAACAAATCCAACCGCGGTTTCTTTCCGAAAACCCTAATATATTAGTGATCAGCAGTGATTAAAAAGATATGGGATGAAAATTAAAATTTGTAATATATTAAGTTTCATTTTTAAGAGGTTGCAAATAATCTATTGTAGTTATAAATTTATTTAAGATAAGTTTCACCTATTTGTGAGTTAAGCAATATTTAAAGATTTCATTTGATTTATTGCTGCTATGGTTCATTGGTTTCGAAAAGAATTATAGCGAATTTAACAATTGAAAATGAGTTAAATCCATTTTTAATTCGCATTAAAAATGACTTACTTTTATTTTCTGTACAAACAGTAGTAACAAAGATTCAACACAAAAATAAAGATGCAAATAGAAAACACAAAATATATTTTACAAATTGTTAAAAAATTGTTGCAAAAATGTAAATTTTGGAAGATTGGTTTTGGCCGATCGATATTGGCCGTAAATAGCAAAAATGAAGTGAATGAGTGAGTGAATAAAGATACAATTTTATTCATATGCAAATGGGTCTTTTTCCATAATTAAGTGCTTAATTCGAGAACGTAATCCCCGCCTAATAATGAATAAAAAAATGAAGATAAAGATTTAGTTTAAAAAAAAAGATACAAGGAAAATGTAGAAAAATAAAAGTAGAAAAGAAAAAATGTAATAGATCTTCGTATTTTTGTGATACAATAGCTTAAAAAAGCATTATTTATAAACACAATAATATTGTGAATAGATGGAGAGAGACAAGAAAGACCCTTGGCCGAAGAACACATATTGCTTCTAACAATATGCTCATTTTTGAACGAACATATTAAAATATGCGAAAAAAATATGATTGTCACAAAAGAAATTATGATGGATTCGAAAAGAGAAAACGAGTGAAAATGTCAAAAATCTGCCATATTTTTCGAAGTAGTGAAAATATTATTGAAAATGTAGAAAAGCTAAACAAGCAAACGTTTTTTTAAAAAATATGCCATCAAAACTAAAAAATTAGTATACAAATATTTGTCAATAATTTAACGATTTACTAATCGTACACCACTTTTATTCCACCATAACAGCTCAGTCTTTCCCATAGACAAATTATTATGATCTTGTTTTATAGGTTTTTTGCCAGAAGGTCTCGAGAGAAAAATTTCCTGAGATCGTAAAAGGCAAATCAAAAAAAAGAACGTTAAAGCCGACTTTTTTGGCAAAGAAAATGTGGCAGAAAAAAATCGGAGAAAAATGTGAGAGCTTCGGGATTAACGAAAAACAATAAAAAAATTCATTTTTTCCATTTTCATTTTGTTCATTTTTTCTCCATTTTCATTTTGTTATGTTTTTGGCTAACAAACCAACCTGATTATGGTTTCATTTTTGGCAGGCAAATTATAGAAAGTGTTGTTCATTTGTTTTTGAAAAAAAAATTCATTCATTGTACATGTTATTTTACAAAGAAAAATTAATAAATAATTCGTAGTTAAATGAAACAATTTTAAAAATGCAAAAATTTGAAAAAAATTTTAAAGCCAAAATATGACCAATAATGGAATATATTTGTTCTGGAATATATTTGTTAAATTGAAGAAGAGAATCCGTTCCTATATATTCAAATACAGAAATTTTGCAAATTTGAAAAATTTCCACTTATTAATTGAGGGCAAACAGGTAAAAAAGAAAGGGCAAACGAGTAAAAAAAGATACAGGAACAGGACGATTTGGAATCAAATTACGACAAAATTCAAAACAAAAAAGGAAAAATTCAATGAAGAGCGGCAATATGCTCTTTGAAAATGAAGAGAGAAAAAAATATTGATAAAAAAAATGAGAAAGAAAGAAGAGGAAAAAATGAGACGAAAGAAAATCATAGAAAAATTGACATTGAATAGATAGTTATAAAAATGAAAAAATTAGAGAAGTAAGAGAAAAAAAAGTTAATGTAACGGAAAAAAGAAAAATAAATGTCAAATTCCAAATTCGAATAGCCACACGAAAAAAAGACGAAAAATTTTAGTGGACGACAGGTGAAGCAATGCTTTTTGTTTTTGGAAACAAAGAAAAATGAAAAATGAGAGGATTTACCGCCATTTCAATTCTCAATTTGAAGAATTACAGAATGTATTTCAACTATGAATCTGAAATAATTGCTAAAAATAAGAAAAAATAAAACCAAAAAGTCACTTTTTTCAACAAATTTTAAGTTAAATTTGTGACAATTTTCCGATAATTAAATGAAAATTTAGTAAATTTCCTGAGAAAGCGGCAAAATTAACTTATAAAAAATTTAATTAAATTTGTTACTTCAATAATAATTATAATTACAATTAAGAGTCAGAAATAATTGTATTAAATTCAATCTTTTTAGCAAGGGACCAAGAGATAAATTAAATTAAATCAACATTTTCTTATTTTCTTATAATGCCATTTTTAAAAAATTTATTAAATAATAAAAAAAATATTTTGTTTCCTTTATATATCGCATATTGCAAATAGTAATTTTAGAAAAATAAAAATATGGAATAAAATGAAGAAGAGCGAATATTAAAAATTGAGGACCAAATAAATAAATAAATGGAATAAATGGGGGGTACATTTAACTTTAAGACCTGAATTAAGACATGTCCGTTCAAGGTAAAAGAGTGGGAAACAAAAATTTGAGAAAGACGTGAAAGTGAGACGAAATGAGAAAGAAAAGTCAAAAAAATATAAGTAAAAATAAAAGAAACTTACAATTAAATTTCCTTTTTTTAATAAACACTTCACACCGTAACCTATTCTTAAGAATTTAAGGAATAGAAGTTTGAAATAATAAAAAAGAGAAAAATAAAAAAAAATAAAGAAATTATAAAATGCAAAAATAAACTAAAAAATTTCTTAAATTAAGAAAAGTCAACGAAAAATATTGCAACAACATCACATCACATATGATCACATCCAAATCATTCACACATATAAAACAGTTTGGAAAATATTTATAAGTAAAAATCATAAGGCGAATTCAAACAAAAAGTTTCCAACAATAAGTCATATTATAAAAATTTTAAGAACTTAAACGCATAATCATGAGTTTGAAAAAATTGAATTGACGTGAGAAAAAGTTTTGAATTATAATTACCGGTGCGCTTTTTCATAATAATATAACATAAAATATAACATAAATTAAAAAAGTATACATGTATATTTAAAAAATATTTTTAAAAAATTATCGTGATTCGACAAATTTAGTTATTTTAGTCCGAATAAATTCTTTCGGCTTATAAATAAATCAAGAGTTACAAAGGTCAAATTCGAATCTACAGCGTTCTAATTTCGAGTAATAAAAGTGGAGAAATTATAAGAAAAAAGCCTGAGTTCCAAATATTCAAATTAGGGTCTTAGTTTGATTTAGTAGAGTTCAAGTAAAATTTAAAAATAGCATAAATATAAAAATAATTTTGGGAAAATTTTTTTCATGTTGCATTTTTCCAGAGGGATTATGGAGAATAAAAAAATGAGCAAAGAAAAATTTGGAAAAAGAAAAAATGCGGTGAAGCGTGGACACATTTGTCATACAATACGCCGAATATATTGAGAAGAATATTGTCCTCACTACACGGAAGAAAAAAATAATTTGTAAGAAATTGTAAGGCATTAAAGAGCTTAGGCTTAACCCAGAAAATAGAGCACAAAAATAAGGTACTTTTGGAGAAAAAAGGTCAAACTTGAGTTAAAAACAATTCAATATTTTCCACAAATTTATGTGCTTTTTAGGCTTTGTGTGCAACAAAATAAAAAAAGAATTTAAATATGTAAAAGTGAGTCAATCGTCATTTCTAAATAAATAGATAAATGAAATGAATAATTTTGAAATCATGAGTTTGAACAGACAAAATTTAATAAATTTTAAAGAAAGAGACTCACAAAAATGGCAGCTTAGATTAATAAAGAAATGATGTTTTGAATAGATGTAGTGTAAAATTAATAAATTGTGTTAGTATATTAATTTAAATTTTATCAAAATCTTTTTTAAACGTTCAATTTTTATTTCCCAGATATTAAAAAAGTCTTTTCTGAATAGATGTAGTGTAAAAATATTAGATTGTGTTAGTATATTAGTTTAAATTTTATTAAAATTTTTTAAAACGTTCAATTTTTATTTCCCAGACATAAAAAAAGCCTTTTCATTATAATAAAAGCGCCTACTGTTGCCAATTACAGTTAAAGCAGCCTTGGCGAGCGTTGAACCGGCAGCGTTGACCGCAGCGCAAACGTAATTGCCAGCATCTGAGGCACGCACCGCTTCGATGACCAACCGGCCATCGCTAGCCACCTGAATCCGACCATCTGTAGATACGAGCCCGGTGAAGAAAGTAAAATCCTGAATATTTACATACTTTAAATTTATTTTAAAAAAGCACTAAAACTAAAACGTAAATTCAAACCAAAATGTCATGCCAAAAAAGCAGCTTATCCAGCATATCAATTCCAAAATTCAAGAATCACATACCTGATCGCCCTCTTTGCTCCAAAATATGCCGGGCTGTGGACGACCTGCCGCCGCGCATGCAAATGCCGCCGTTTGGCCGGCTGCCACGCGCACATTCTCGGGTAGAGCGGTAAAACGTGGCGGTGCGTTGACGTGCAATCGTGCGCTAGCTTCCACGCTGCCTACGGGATTCTTTGCCACGCAAATGTATTCGCCCGCATCATCGGCTTGAATGCTAAAAACGAAAAATGATAAACCAGAGTAAAATAAAAATTCTAAAAAATTTTATTTTTTAAGTGTTTGAAAAATTTTTTCATATGAAAAAAATACTTTCGTTTAAAATGGAATTTTTTCACATTTTTTAATGTAAAATCATTTTGCCAAATTCTTCCAATGAGCTCAAATTGCTTAGATTTTGTGATTTTAAAAGATTAAAACAAATGTAATCGGAGTCGTAGAATCCAAAAATAACCTTTTTTTGATTCTGGCACTTCTAGACCCTCATTGGTCGCCAAAGGGTTCTAAAATTGAAATTTTAACAAGACGCCAATTTTTTAACAGAAATTTCAATCATTCAATTATTGGCATTTTGTTAAAATTTCAATTTTAAGAATCCTTTCGCTACCAATGAGGGTCTAGAAGTGGCCAAATTAAAAAAATAAGGTCATTTTTGGATTTTACGGTTCCGATTACACTTTGTTCAATCTTTTAAAATTACAAAATCTAAGCGATTTGACCTATTTGAAAGAATTTGGATTAACCAGAGACAAAATGATTTTTAAAAAATGTGAAAAAATTCCATATGGAAAAATTCCACATAAAATTGATAACACTGATTAAAATAAATCTTCTAATCCAACAGCTTCCTTATTTTTTTAATTTTAAAACATACTGATCAATACGCAGGCCGTGACTATCCTTTGTGACGTAGGCGCGTCCAACAGGCATGGGCTCGCCACGTTTCTTCCAGGAAATGCTTGGCATCGGCTCACCCGTCACTCGGCACTCGAATAGCACAGATGAGTTGGCCTCCGCGGTCATGTCTTTGGGTTCGGCCTGTGCATTATCATTAAATTGAGCATACATTCTTACATATATTTTAAACACATTTTATATATGTTAAACACATTTAAGTTAAGCGAAAAAATAAATTAGTAAATTAGATTTTTAAATTTCTCACCAAAAATCGCGGCTTTTCGTAGACGGAAAGTCGCGCGGGTTTCGACTCGCGTTGACCAACCATGTTGGCTGCCAAACACTGATAAAAACCAGCGTCCGATCTCTCCACCTAAAAAAACAATCCATAAAATGTTAGTTAATTATAATAAAAATTTAAAAATTTTTCAGTTAATAAAAAAAAACTAAAAATTCTAAAAAAACCAAAACTAAAATTTAAGTTAAACTAAAAGTATATTTTACCCACGAAATAAAATAAAAATTTTAAATGGCATATCAAAATAACCTACATTTTCGATAATAAAATTGCCGCTAGGATGAAGATTGTAACGGCTCTCCTCAGCAAAATTAATCTCACGATCATCTTTGCGCCACGATACCACCGGTTCCGGAACGCCCTTTGGCGGCGAACATTCTAACACGGCTTGTGATCCGATTAACGCCTGCAAATATATGCATGCATTACAAACATAACATTTGTGTGCTTTAAAATTTTGTTTAAGAACTCTTTCTTAAAAGACCTACTTGCACGGCATGAGGATTCACGCGGAACTCATCGCGCAACGAAGCGACACGTAAATTCGCTTCCTGTGAGCGTTCTTCGCCAAACTCGTTGCGTACCACACAATAATAGGTGCCAGCCTCAGAGTCCGCCCCTCCTAAAAAATTTTAATTCTAAATTAATTTTGAGGAAAATCGCTATAAAACAAAAATCAAGTTGAGTAATCGAAATGCAAAAATTTTTTTGTAGAATTGTGTATGTTTTTAAAGATATTTCTGTGTAAATAGCAAACTTATCTAATGTGTTTAATAAGTCTTTAGGCATATTAATGGAAAAGAAAGATGATCAATGAACGCACCGCTATTGACTTTAAGCAAAAGCAATGATCCGTTGGGTAAAACCAGCCTATGAGCACCGCCCACCTTCACCGGTGCCCCATCCTTGTACCACGTGACGACGACATTCTCACCACTAGCAGCACATCGCAGTGTGGCAGGGTCCCCACGAGTGACTAAAATGTCCAGCGGGTGCTCCGTAATTGTAGGCTTTTCGCCTTAAAAAGATGCATTTTATTTGAAAAAAAGGTGCATTTTATTTGTGTTAAATAAGAGGAAAAGGTTATTTGCTTTTAGGGGGGTTTCTATTTAGTAAATAAATTATCATATAAAATTTTCAATTTATTTATTTAAAAGTATTTTTTAGAAATTTTTCCAAATTTTAATTAAGTTTTTTCACTTTTTTCATTTATAATTGGTAAATTTTTGTTCAATTTTAAAACATAAAATTATTTTCGTTCAATTTTCCAAATCCCAATGCAAATTTTAACTTTCGCCTTTTGTTAAGCGTTTATTTTTGAGAACTTTTGGCTTGGCTCATTATTATATTTTTGTTTTATTTTGCAAATTTGCCAATTTTCTGTAATTTTCGCTACGCTTTTGTGTCAATTTTTTTATTTTTATTGTAAATTTTACAGCCCATTCCAAATGAAAAGAAGGAAATTGAGCTTTTTTCGGGAGAACGGATTCAAAGGATATAGAGGAAAAAAGGAAAGAGAAAGAAAATAACATAAGCTTAATATTAAGTTTGTACTGAAAAGGCAAACGACAAAAGCCGTGAAAATAAGAAATTTTAATTTTAGCTCAATTTCAAATGCCCAAAAATAAAGAAATTTTTCTCTATATGTCCTTAATTGGGAGAAGAGCTCAAATTGAAGACGGAAAATTATGAAGAGAATCAAATGGCATTGGAATCGATTAGCCTTTTTTCGAGAATAAATTACGATTTCTTTGTTATGTAAATACAAAAGTCACGAATAAATCCTTTTAAAAACAATAAAAATGTATAATTTCTTCCTACTCATTCAAATATTTTGCATTTATTAATTTTTTAATTAAAAAATAGTAAAATCTCAGCATTTTTTACTTTTTTTCCTTTCTTTTTCACAGCATGTGGCCGCCTGGTGGGACATTTTTTTTCAAAGAATTTTTTCGTATAAATAATAAATTATTCATTTTTTTATATTTCCCAATAAAATATTATCAAGAAAAATTAAAAATTGAAAAAAAAAAATTTGCGAAATGTCCAGTTCATGTCTTCTCTCATATGTCCGCATTGAAACACGTTTGCTCTCGTTTACTCTCAATCTCTTGTTTTTGAAAAGAATATGGAAGGGTAAGACTTGACCGTTCTAAAGTCTCTTCAAAAGTTGTTGCCTATCTCACCTCAAGCTTAAGCTTGCTTCAAAAAAAGGCAATATGCTAGCTCTAGCTTATCTAATCCTTCGTTATTTCGCTTTAGAGAAGGCTTGGCAGGTAACTAAGCGAGAGATATGTTGGGGACATATTTAGTTTCTCTAACAACCTCTCCAAAATCTTTTAAAATATTTTCACCATCTTCCATGTCTTAAGCTTTTCATCATCTCTCGCTTCAAAGAAGAGACAGATGCAAAAACGAGAAATTTCTTTTAAGCGATTTTAACGTAAAATTTTAAAGTTGAAATTACGCCTAAAAATTGGAATGAAATTGAATTATAAAACATTTTAAAGCAGATTTTTTTATAAGTAAAAACTTTTTTTTATATTTATGCACCTAATAATAGAATTTTTATCTTTTAAAAATTGTAAAATTTTAAAAATAGAAAATTTCATTGATTTTCGAGATTTCGGCACCGAAACAAACATAAACATTCCCACGCAAAAAAGCCAAACAAAAATAATTTGAGAAAATAAAAAGTGGAAAAATAAAGAAATGGACAGAGATGAAATCGATAAGCATCCCGTACCCGCGGATAGGATCTAATTATTAAGCGAAAGGGAAGTTTAAACAAAAGAATAAGGACTCAACTTTGGTTCTATAGAGAATTTTTGAGGTCCAAAATCTAAAATTAAAAAAAAATGATACTATTTTATTGCCGTTATTA
Organism: Bradynema listronoti; assembly: GCA_024678965.1. Classification (NCBI taxonomy): domain Eukaryota; kingdom Metazoa; phylum Nematoda; class Chromadorea; order Rhabditida; family Allantonematidae; genus Bradynema; species Bradynema listronoti. The sequence continues at coordinate 252,919 of JANLNO010000152.1, read as the reverse complement.
AATTCATTATCAAATCAATCATCGGAATATTTGTTTAATTAAGGGAATTTTAAAACTGTGAGAAATGCCAGAAATTTGATAAAAAAAATTATCGAAAGTTTTGTTTATTTACATGATTTTGGAAATTAATAAATTTTTCTATTTTGAAAACTTTTTAATAATTCCAAAATATACTCACCAGCAATTGTGAGTCCTATCCTGAGCAAGAGAAAAATGAAAGGCACGAAAAGGGGCGCCAGCGAAGCTTGCCCTACTAACGTGCATCGCATCGCGCAGCGACGCAAAATAAATATAAAATGTGTTAATTATTATTACTATTAGTACTACAATACTATCGAGCTACGATGGAAAATTAAACGAAACGACAAAATGGCTTAATCGCGAGTGTGCTAGCGAGTTGTTTCAGTCGCCCATATTAAAGCTTTCCCTGAAATATTGAAAATATGCTGGATATTAATGGCAATATTGGAAATGATAAAAAATGGTAATGAAAATGCTAATAGTAATATTAATGATGATAATGTGGAAAATATGTATAAGAATGGTAAGATGATAATGCAAAAAATAAATGTGCCTTGAGAATAAATGATAATTTTTATTCAAATTTTTCTTGCAAAAATATGAAAACATTTTTCGGAAAAAAATCTATCAAAGCCTAACGGAGAAAAAAAAAGAAAATTTTGCATTAAAAATATGGAAAATTTCACATAAAAAACGAATTTGCAAATTTTCTGGATCTTTATTAGAGAAAATTCACACATTTTTGGCCATTTTTGCGGCGTAAAATACAGATTTATAAAATAAATACAGTGTTTTAGATTGTAAAACAAAAGGCATCAACAAGAAAATGAGGACGAATGATGAATAAAACAACAAAAAGATAATAACAAAAATTGAGGTGACAACGGAAACATGACAACGAATCGATATGTGTCCGAAATAAATAACAACAAGTAAATAGCAAAATAAAACAGGACCAATGAAATTGACTAGAAAAATACAAATACAACAAATCGATATGTATTAACAACTGTGTATGATAACCAAAAATACAAACGTAAAACACATTTTTACAATGTATTTTTAGGGTTTTTGCAAGATATCAATGAGAAAAAAAGGAAAACATCTGATCTGCTGTAGATTAACTGAATATTAGTACAATTTGACTCAAAAACAGACAGAATAAACCGAATAAATAAACATAGATACATATATGAAGTGGACATGAAACATAAAAATACATTAAAAAATAAATGTGCAAAAGCATAGACAAAAATGAGTGAGGCAAAACACGGAAAGTGCTAAATGAATGTGGCAAAATGCAAAAATGGCACTTTTCACCGAAAATAATAAATGACAAATTATCACTTTGCATTTTTTACATTGCATTTTTCGCGTTTTATGTTTTGCTTTTTTCTATCCTCAGTCATTCATTGGTGATTTGTTGGGATTTTAGAAGAGTAATTCAGTTAGGATTTAATTTATTGAACCCTAGAGTTTTATGCTGAATCGAATGGCATTTGTATTTCGGGAATCCCACATTTACTTATTTAGACAAAATTTGAAAAAAATATTATTTTTTCTTTTACAATTTTTGAAAACACTTGGAAAAAGTTAGTGTTAAAACGCTAAAAATAACTTCATTCTCTCATTGAACATTTTCAAATTTTTTTCCAATGACAACCCTCTAATTTTCGTCAAATTTTAAGCCAATAAATTATAGAAAACATCCATTTTTATTACAGCATTCTCAAAATTTGAGTAAAATGAAAAATTTTTGGTTGGCTTTGTCTATGCCGAATTTTTAAGCCTTCTGAGGAGATTTAAAAGTTTTAAATATCATTTCAAACGAGCATAAAATTCTGAGTTGACCTCATTGAATACAGAGTCTATAAATAGAATTCTAACAAATTTATATTGATAATTTTCATTTTAGTTAAAATCTTGGAAATACTTTATAACATTTAAATTAATACATAGTTTTAAAATGAAAATTTGAGAGTAAAAATAACATATACACTCAAAAGTAAAGCCGAATAACCAAGTGGACAAGTGTAAGCTTATGCATATGCTTGATGCTTTACGAAAAAAATTATTGCATCAAATTTTTAAGCAATAAATATAAAAAATGAATGAATAAATTTATTCGAAAAAATCATCAAAAAAGTCAGTGTTAAAAGGCTAAAATAAAAAAAATTTCGCTGGAAAAATCAAAAATCTTTTTTTATTTTTGGCACCTGAAAACTAGCGGCAAATCGCTAAAAGAATAAAAAAATGGAGAGAAAAGGAAGAGAATGAATTGTGAAGAAAGAATTGAAAAGTGAAGAGAAATTGAGAGAAAATTGAGAAGAAAGGAGTAAGAGAAGTGTAAAAGAAAGAATAAATTGAAAAAAATAATTAGAAAAGAAAATAAAAAATGGATAGAAATAAAACAAGAATGGGCGAGCCATCCTTTTGAAAATTTCTGTAATTTCTCTAAATTTTTTTCTCCATATCTTCTGTTTTCTCTATCTATTTTAGTACACATTTTGTCCTGTCTGACTCGAGTGAAAGTTTGATTTTGCATTTACAGTAGGTACCAAAAAATGGATACATCCTTAACTGAATTGTTCTTTGCTTTGTAACTAATTTTTGATAATTAATAATACCAATCATTTTAATAACATTTTTTTCCATTTTCGTATTCTTTCCAAATTCCTATTTTAATCCCGGATGTGATGTCTCATTGCAGAGATATTTGCATTTGAAGAAAAAGTGTGTTTTGGGGGTGTCAAAAATGAACACTTTCTTATTTGGGTCGTATTTCGATCCCAAAAAATGGACACTTTTCCTTCAAATGCAAATATCTTCGCAATTAAACATCACATCCATGATCACAATAAAAATTTGGAAAGAATACGAAAAATTAAACAAAATGTTATAAAAAGATTGGTACTATTAATTACCAAAAATGGGTTACAGGCCAAAACAATTCATTCAATGGTGTGTCCATTTTTTTGGTATCTACTGTATTTTATATTTTAAATAAATGTTTCTCCATATTTTACTTTATTTCACCTTCACCCTTATCTTTCCTTTTCTTCTCTTTCTTTTTCATTTAATGCAAACAATCAAGCTCAAAACTATCGTAGTGCCGTTATAGTATTTTTTGCCGGTTGGAAACGAAGAAGAAAAGAAGATAAATTTTTAGAAAAAGTGAAAGGAAATAAAAAAAGAAATATAAAGGCTAGACTTATATACATAATATGTGAACACAAAACTTAAACAACTTAAACAGTTAAGCATATACACATATTCTGTTATGGTCGTAAGTTTATAAATTTTTTAGTCTAAACAAAAAGCATACATACACAACATACATTGCTCTACATATGCAGTGTGTGTACTTCTATATATGTTTACGCGAAATTAATTTGATGTTTTCAAAGCAGAAATGAAAGAAAAGGTAAGGGCACATTTGTGTTTTTTCGAAAACACATCGTTTGGCTATTTTGAAGCTCTTAAGTGTGAGCACAAGTGGGACAGAGTCAAGTGAAACATAGCTCTCTCGACGAGTGACCGCTGGTTTCAATTTACTTTCATTTTTCTGTTTTATTTAATATTTTTTTCATTTTCACTAATTTCTTTTATTTTCTACACACAGATATTTCCTACATTCTTTTCTTCATTTTTTTCTAATATTTCTTTTTCCAATTTCGCCCTTTAAAAGCGGCAAAATAGAATTTGAAAATCGTTACGAGAAAATGAGGAAATTGGAAAATTTGAAAGTGAATTTGGGGCGAAAAATAAAGGAAAAACGCACTTTCCGAAAGAAAAAGGCAATCACTCAACCGATAATAACTTTTCTTTCCTTTAATTTCCCATTTTCATATTTTTCTTTCTTTTCTCTCTTTTCTTTTTAATTCATTTTCGTCTTTTCTTTCAGCTCTATCCTTTTAATATTTCTGAAATTTATCAATTTTTCTTCCAGATTTGTTTAGGATTTAAAACTCGCCTATTATCAAATCTATGAACTCTGTTTTTATTGTGGTTGTATAATTTTCTAATTCCGAATCGAATGGAATTTGAATTATTGGAATTCAATCTTAGAATAGGTCAAAATTTGGCCTGGATACAAAATCATTTTATCTTAAAAAATTTATTTGACTCTTATTGGAAACTGAGTTTATAAATAGAATCATCAAAGCTAATCTCGAAATATAATTCTTCAGTTAAATTTTGGACAATGGTTTCCTCACTTTTCCTCTATTTTATTTTCTCTTTCTTCTCTCATTATTCATTCTTTTTACTTCAAATTTCATTTCCATTTCAAACTACCGTTAATTATACATCCTTTTACGAAGAGATACTTGTCATAAATGTAATAAGTGCATACACAAATATATACCAAAATACATAAAAAGAATATTTTTGAGTGAAGTGGTGTGGTAAAAGCGGAAACGATTCTTCAAAAAAGAGAGAAGATTTTGCATAAACGCCAAAATTCGATGATAAAAATTGGATTTTAGAAAAAATGAAAAGCATAAATTTTTAAATAAAAATATATTTTTTATAAGTTTTATTTATTTTTAAAATAATTTCTATTTGATCCGTGGCATTTTTTTTTTGTTTTTTTGCCACGATTTATACATTAAAAGCCATTCAAAAAAAGTTAAAAATGAAAAATTGAATTTGAAAGAATGAAATTTGTAAAAAAAAGTAAAAAAAGTAATAATTTAAGCATTTTTATTATTTGTCAAAGCTTTTCAAAAGTTTTTTCAAAAGAAATTTTTTCTCTTTTCCATCGATTTACAACAAAAAATGGACAAAAATGTTTCATTCAAATAAATTTTAATGCCATTTCAAAAAAAAAGAAAAAAACAAATTTTTTCATTTTTTGTTAGTGATAAAATGTGAAAAACTCTGGGAAAATGGCGAAAACACAATGCCAGAAAGTGGGGAAAAAACAACTTGTGTTTAAAGAAAAAATTAAAACAAAAAATGCCTCGGATAAGAATGCCTGCATAAAAAAATGCCTTTAGATTTAACAAGATTAAGAGTGGATTTGAGCAAAACTTAAGCCTAGAATTGAATCAGAATGATTAAAAATTTTTAAATCTGTTGTGTTGTAAAAAGTTCCTTTAAAAAAAATTCGAAAATTTAGATTAAAAATTAGTCAAGTTTTCGATGGATATTCTAAAAAAATTAATCAAAAAAAATTTTTTTCCCCATTATGCTTAGAAAATGAATAATAAATGGAGATTATTGATAAAGTGAATAAATCAAAGCTGGAAAAAGTGAAATAAAAATTAAGAAAAAAAGTGCAGCCGATAAAATGAACAAAAATTATTTAAAAAATTAAAAAATATAGTTAAAAAAGAAGAATAAAGTTGTTCAAAATTCAAATAAAACTGAAAAATTGATATTGTGTCCTTTTTGCTTCTTTTTAAGGTCTAATCTTCAAGATTTAGATGCCATTATATTATATATATTGAACGCAAATTTCTGAATCATATGCGATAAAAATTGATTCAATAAAAATAGATCATAATCGAGTAACAGTTCATATGCTTGATTTTTATTCAAACTAGACAACACTAAAAATATTTAAAAATTATTTTGGACGAAATAAAAACGAAAAATAAACTTTTAGCTAATTAAAAATTAGCTTTACAAAAAAAGATGTTTTCAATATTATTATGAAAAAAAGTAGTGAAAAAGTGCGTAAAAAATGCATCAATAAAAATAAAAAAAATTCCATAAATAGCGAAAAATGCAATAGAAAAATTAAATGCAAAAAAATGCAAAGCGAAAACGCCATTAGCAATGCATTCAGTCAATTTTTGCGGCGAGAATTTTGGCCAAAAGTGACTGAGAAAAAAATAGGAATTGAGAGAAATGAGAATAAAAAGCGTAATGATGTATTTTAAAAGATTGAGTTCGAAGCATGAAACTATAAAATAGAGTCCCGTAACGAAAAGTTACGTGTAAAACTTTGATAATACAAAATTGCACGAAAACCGCGCAAACACAACAAGGTGGGTACAATTTTAAGAGAATAAAAATGAATACAATTACATATACATATGCCCCAAATTTCATTTATGCTCGATGAATAATAACGGGACGCTAAACTAATGCAAAATTAAAAAATTGTTCAAAAACCAAACCCGAGTATTATACATTTTTGGCTAAAGAATATTTGGTATAGAATTGAGTTCTTGGAAGAAATTGAAAAAGAATAAAAAAGTATTTACTAATTGCACATTGCCATTATTTTTGGGAAAAATTTTTTCATTCATTGCAAACAACAAAATTGAAATGAAAATCCCTTTTTCTGGCTCAAAAACCGAAGCCTTTTTGGGTTAAATAATTGAAATTTTCACCAAAGCCAAACGGCTTTTCCCTTTACACAACACAACAACAAACACAGATAAACATAAACAACAAAATTGTAACAATAACAATAGCAATGATATTGGGAAAAAAGGAACACATAAAACACAAAAAAGTTAACATCAAACAATAAAGATAGTATTGTAACAATAACAATATATAGCAATGTTTCCAAAATTTAAATAAAATAAAAAATTGGCATTGTGTTTATGGCTTATGATTAGATTAGTTAAAAACGAATATACAAAAGTTCTTCCGGATTTAAACAAAACTTCAAGCTGAATTGAATGAAATTGTATTTATCTAGAAAGAACGTTAATACCTAATGGTAACCTGACAACAACAATAGAAGCAATAATAAAATAATATTAACAACAACAAAAGTAATGATATGTAAACAACATAGCCAAACAACAATAGCAATAACAATAGCAAATAACAACAACAAAAAGAAATGGCGAAAATAGGATATTGATATTTTGTATTATTTTGTGAAAATATACATACATGAATGTACACGATAAATATACACAAAAAAACAAAAATACATACATATACACATTACATACATTTTTCAATAATTCAATTATAGGGGCATTATATTTATAAAAATTCGAAAACGCATCATTGGCGTTGGCGATAATCGGACAAATGTTTTATTTTTGAATGGATGGAAGAATTGTGCAAGGACATTTCCAGAACAACAAAACGCAATGCTACAGAGTACCGTGTAAACGTATTCAAATTTATTTATATCGATCTAGGAGCTCTTTCGGATGGAAAAAAGTTGGAAAATAAAAATAAATTTGTTGTTAAACTGCCCGTCGATCCGATTTAATTTTGATTCTATAGGTTTTTTTTGTTGTTTTGGCATATAATAAAAAACAAACAAATTATCTTTATAACAAAGTTTGAATAAAATGAGAAATTTACAGGAAAATTTGAATAAAATGAAAAGTTGTCATTGTATTTTAAACCTAATTTTTCGAATATCCAAAAATTATCAAAGATATCCTATGATTCAAATACCCAATAATTTATAAGGAATCCATACATCGGATTCTTATAATTCATAAGGCATTCGATCCAGTCGAAAACTCAATCAAATTAATAAAATTTCTTATAGAGGACCGAAAGTAAATCCAAGTAAAAAAAGATTTTTAAATAAATTAACGGTGAAAGATAAAAGGTAATTTTTGTTTCTTTTTTATACATTTTATATTCGAATGCCTGGCTCTATTCGAATCCGTACGGATGGAAAAAAAATGGAAATGCGAAAAAGGAAATCTGCGATTTTAAAAGAGAATTTCTACTATATTTTCAAAGAAAACAATAAAAAAAATATTCATTTTTCCTACAAAAAATCGAAAAAAGTGAAAAAAACATTTTAAAATTTTAATAGAAAAAAAAGAATTTGAAATCGCGCAGAATTTATCGTCAAAAATAGCATTCATACTTTATTTCTATCTCTTTCTTTCTTTCTCTTTCTCCGATCGCATTTTTACCACAAACAAAAAATAGCGCATTAAAACATTTTTTTAGAAAAAAAAATGCAAATATTTAAAAACGAAAAACGTACTTTTTTATAAGACGCCGCGCAAAGCTAAAAGACATTCGAAAAATTGTCAAAATATTTTAATGCATTTTACAGGTGTAAAAATGCTTTTTGAAGAGAAAAATAAAATGATTTACATAACGTCGTTACATAAATAATAATATAATGTAAACTAACAACATAATTTGTATCTTACAATTACTCTAATTTGGGTTTTAGATTTCATTCTGTTATAAAAAATAAGTATCTTTATAGTTTAGAATCTTTTTCATATTTTATAGAACATATTCATTGAATTTTTGAATAAAGCCCAACCAAAAATTTAGAAAATTTTCAACGATTGTGGCTAAATCATATGATAGAGTTGATTCATAATTCGTTACATTTAAACCTAGATTAGAGCTAAAATAAACTTCATAAAAATCGATTGGAAAAATTGAATTGAATTCCCTCATAAAATGAACCAATTTCCAAAATACATCCTTTCAATTCAACCAGTTACTCATCTTTTTAAGGTAATTGATCTGTACATACATTAGAAGCGTTAGAGTTGAAAATAAATAAAATACAAATTTATACACAATATACGTCTGTGGCTCAAATCTTTAATAACTATCCCTTTAAAAAATTGATTTTTAGTGGAATTGATTGATTTTGATCAAAGAAATTGGCTGAATAAATAAAATTGGAATTGTTGAAGTTGAAATGGGAATGGATTGGTTTCATTCGTCTCCGATTAATTGGCGTTTTCACGAAACAAAATGAGGAAAATATGAAATTTGAAGGAAGTGAAAGCAGAGATTTTCGAATGCAAATTTTTAAAATAAATTTGTAATTTGAGAAGAGGCAAAAGGTCGCCATTCCGTCACCAAAAAATCTCCCATTTTTCCTTGTGCTATGTTTGCAAACTAATAATTTTACTCCTACCTTTTTGCCTGTTGTTTAACATTTACCAACAAGATATTTGATGAAGAAATTGGCGTTTTGTTACTAATCCCTTATTAAATACATATCACAATATTAGTTATTAATGATTACATCAAAAAAAATGTAATAATTCTGGTACATGGCTACAATTTTGTGCTTATCACACACTTATATATATTCATATATATATATATATATATATATATATATATATATATATATATATATATATATATATATATATATATATATATATATATATATATATATATATATATATATATATATATATATATATATATATATATATATATATATATATATATATATATATATATATATATATATATATATATATATATATATATATATATATATATATATATATATATATATATATATATATATATATATATATATATATATATATATATATATATATATATATATATTTTATATATATATATATATATATATATATATATATATATATATATATATATATATATATATATATATATATATATATATATATATATATATATATATATATATATATATATATATATATATATATATATATATATATATATATATATATATATATATATATATATATATATATATATATATATATATATATATATATATATATATATATATATATATATATATATATATATATATATATATATATATATATATATATATATATATATATATATATATATATATATATATTATATATATATATATATATATATATATATATATATATATTATATATATATATATATATATATATATATATATATATATATATATATATATATATATATATATATATATATATATATATATATATATATATATATATATTTTTTTTTTATAAATTGCTTGATTTCAGTTTGTTCAAAATTATAACGCAACTTAACCTTTCAACGTTTATTTTATTTTAAATTGTTTTTTTGCGGATTATTCTGTAAGATTTTTTACTTAATATTTTTAAGCAATCCCGAAATGTATATATCTTATTATGAGATTTTTATAAAAAATATATAATATGCAAAATTACATTTGTTAATTCTCAAAATATCAATCAATAAAATAATATCGTTCAACCAAAAAATAAAAATAAATAAAAGTAAATAATAAAATGCTGATATCATCATCATAATGAAACACATATCTAGCAAATGCCGCAATAATTTCCTTCCTTTTTTTGCAATTTCATTTACACTTTTGTTTTTTAAATATTGCTTTTGTAGTTACTTATTAATTCCGTTTCAATTCAACTTCTATTTTTTTAAATTATCTTAATGAGACACGACCGTTCGAAGAATTTTTGAATTTTGACTTGGACTGCATTCTGTTATTTTGTGTTTGCAAAGCATAAAATTTGAGGAGCACCATCATTAAAACATAGGCCCAAGCTGTAATTTAAAAATATTGCGCTAAATTTCGTTTGTAATAGAAATAAAGACCAAGTCAAAATTCAAAAATTCTTCGAACTGCTGCGTCTTATTTACCTGAACTTAGGGTAATTAGGTTTTAATATTATTTTTTTGTTAATTTATTAATATATTAAGAATACTTTAGATGATCAATTTATTCTTCAGTGTTTCCTCAATGATACATCAAATTCACAAAGTACTCCGAGTATGGCAAATCGTAAACTTGTTAGCTTGCAGCCGACTCTAACAAAAATTCACTTCATTTCGGTTCATTGCCCCCAAAATACCATGGCAATAAACCAAAAATTGAGCCCAATTGTCGTACCAATTTTTCCAAATTTTGATTTAAAAAATATGATATACATATTGTATTATTTATTTAGGCATTTAAATTAAAAATTATTAAGTTTTAAATTAATCCACGTAAAAATTTCCGCCAATATTTTATATTTGTTTTAAATGATAAAATAAATTTTTTCGAATATTAATAAATTAAAATGTACATCTAGAAAATTATTAATTTATTTTAAATTTTAATTTATTTATGCATACATTTTTTATTAATAAAAAATTGTTTTTTGCGCTTAAAAATTTAATAAATTTTTGTTTGGACTATAAATTTTCATATTATTTTTTATTTTTCTAGCTTATAAATCTAATTTTTTAATTAAAATTTGACGTGAAAAACCTTCATTTTTTTAATTTTCTTTATTTTTGTTGAATAAAGTATTATCGTATTTTAAAGAATAAAAATGGTTAATTTTCTAAGAGTTCTACATTGATTTCCCAACTTTTTGCGGCCTAGATTCGTCTTTAATTGGCCATATTCATAAATAAATCTCTTGACTAGTTTCGATTTGATTCATCATCAAATTTGAGGCCCTTTGTGTAAATTCGAATCTGCTAGGCTCTTTTAACTTATTGACTTTAATTGATTGTCAATAAGTTTTTTTTCAGATCTATAGCCCGCTGCCGTTCGAATAAAACGACATTTTACCCTATTATAATGGAACCCAAATACTAAACCTTAAACAAAAATTATTTTTCTCTTTTCCATCTTTCAAATTTCCGTTTTTTTTTCTTTTTTCTTTCCCTTTTTTAAAGATTTTCTCTATTTTTTCATCTTTTTTTTGTTAATGCTTGTGATGTTGATGACAAATTGGCTATAAATTCTTTGAGGCTATAAATTCTTCGCGATTTAATTTCCAGAGAAAAAGGGAGAATAGAAAAAACTTTTCTTGGCAATTTGTTGTGCGCCGTTCTTTTTTTCTTCGATTGGCTTTATGTCAAACGCTTTTTTTTATTTTATTTTTCTACTAATTTCCGCTTTGTTAACAATTAAATTTGGCCGGAATTATTTCCCGCCGACATTTTTTTTATTTTTATTTGGTCAAATTCCTAAAAAAACATTTTTCATAAATATTAATTCGTTCACATTTATATTAAAGCCCTTCTTCGCTCAACAATGTTTTGGAAATTTCTTCAAAAAAGTTAAAAATTTCCTTATTTAAATCCATTTTCATATAATATTTATAACATTGATAAAAGCATAAATTATTTTTCAAAATCTTTAGATATTATATGGTAAAATCTATAGAATTTATAGACTTTTCGAAGAATACATAACACTTATATAATTATTTTGACTCCGGCATTTTTGGCAGACGAGCAGACAAACCCATTATATTTTTTGTTAAAAATGGCGAAATATCATAGTGCTCTGCTCGTTTGTCATGGATTTGCCGGAGTCAATTCAAAGTCAAGTCACAACACTGCTTATAACGAATATAATCAACAAAATTTTTTTTTACATAATTCATAAGTTGATTTTGATATAATCTGATCTTTCACTTTTCAATTTTAATTACTTTTTGCTTTTTTCTCCACTATTTCTTCTTTTCTTCTCTTTCTTTCCTTTCCATTTTTTATCTTTCAAAAGTCAATCCGTCCGACTAAAATCGAAACTTAAAAGACACTTATTTCCAAAACAAAAAAATGAAAGAAATATTAAGCCAGATGTGAGAAATTCGTCAAAATTTTTTTGCTTTTTCCACTTGAAAAATTCGTTTCGCTTTTTTCCATATAAAAATGGAAAAAAGCTTTTTTTAACAATAGCCATGGCACTGACAATTTTGTCTGGATCCAGTACCGTTTAAAGTTCAATCTTCTTTAGTTTTAGTCGAATTTGACTTGATTTTTTGCGCTGATCCATCCCTATCTATCTCATAACAGTCCAAAGCTTTGGCATTCCCCTCTTTCCTTTCATTCTGACTAGCTTTTTTTAATAATAATTCGAGTTAATTTTCTCTTTCAAATCATCCAAGCTTTCATAGTTAAATTTAATCAGGCTTTCATAGTTAAATCAATCCAGACGAGTCGAAGTGTTCCTCTCGTCTCTAGTGAAAATCAAGCTAATTATCCAGTTCTCTAATTTCATAGTCCACAAGTCACTTTCCCTTCCTTCTCTACAAATTGTGCACACCACTTTTCAATTTTTTTCTGCCATTAATTTTTCGCCTTTATGTTTTGCTTTTTTCCACAAATTATTTTCCCTAAAAAGAAAAAGTAATTTTAAAAAATTATTTATTGCCGGTCAAAAAATTTTTAAAGTACGAATTCTTTGCAATTTCTTAGTATTTTTAAAAAGTAAGAAAATTAAAACAAAGTTACAGTAGGACATTTTTTTAATTTTAGATTTTTGCACATATTCATTATACATATACATATTATATTATAAGATATTTGTTCCATAAAATGGTTTTCCAGCATAAAAACATGTAAAATAATGCATCATTCCGATCTTCTCCAAACTTGTGTCATTTTTCTCATTTACGGGTTCTTGTGCAGTATAGTAGATTGTGCTATAGGTCTAACTGATGCATCACGCTCACTAGCACCCTTACAGCTGTCGCCAATGCAGGTAGAAATTTTCATTAAAAAAACGTTATTTTGTTTTTAAAACTCGGTTCCAATCGGCCGCAAAAATTATAATAAAAATTTAAAAATCAAGAAAAGAGAAAAGTTGATACTCAATTCAAATCCAAAGTCCCAGGTTCAAAAACAAATATAAAAAATTTTCAGACAGACAAGTTAACGCAACTTTTCGTGCAGAAAAATGTCAGCCTGCAATTTGAAGTGAGCCAACGCGCGCAAACTGACTGCGTGCTATTTCAGTTGGAAGTCGCGCGACGCGCCGCTTTTCGAATTGCTGCATCCACCGCGCATAATCAGGTACGCTTTTACACACATAAATATATATATATATATATATATATATATATATATATATATATATATATATATATATATATATATATATATATATATATATATATATATATATATATATATATATATATATATATATATATATATATATATATATATATATATATATATATATATATATATATATATATATATATATATATATATATATATATATATATATATATATATATATATATATATATATATATATATATATATATATATATATATATATATATATATATATATATATATATATATATATATATATATATATTTAAAGATTCGTCTCGAGCTGAGCGCACAAAGCAAAACGGCGTGCGACAATGGCGCATTTACAAAGTGAATGCACCGCCGCCGCCTATTGACGGCCATTTTCATCGTATTATTGTTACGCTAAATGGCGCGCGCCTAAGAATCGTCGATAATTGCCGCCAACTGCTCGACACCATCGACGAGGATCTCGATTTTAGGTAGAAAAAAGTTTTCAAATTTGAAACCTATAATAATTCTATAACAAAAAAAAATTGTCATAATATATGGACAAATTATAACTCTTTTAAATCAATTACATTCTTCAAATGGTTCGGATTTCCGAATTTCTGAAAATTTTAAAGACCTAATTTAGGCCTTTATTAGCCAGCCAAACGAAAATTTTCATTGCCAGTGATCAATTCACATCAGAGGATTCCGATGTGGGTTTTCATGGTCAAATACGTGAATTTACGGCCGGTGCAGGCGATCCGGTGGCTAGCCGATGCGCCGCCGGTCTCGAGACTTTCATTGACAATCCTGTGCTTAGGGAGATTGTTGACATTGAAGATAATGAGGAAGTGGGACAAATAGATTCAGACCCGTCCATCGATGCTAATAGAATGACAGGAAATGAGCAAAATCGTGCGTTGCTTTCGCGACGTGAAGCTAGCGATGGTAACGGTCTCGCTGAGCGTATCGACGACCTAGAACGGCAAATAAATCATTGGAACTCGATTTACGATAAAATTGATGGTCGTGTGAAACGTGTAGAGCTTCATTTGAGAGGTTGCCAGGTAAATTCTTCGACGTTTGCTCCAAAAAAGTAAGTTTAATATATATTTAGGTGGCTGGACGCATGCTAACTTTTGGCCAGCGCCATCAGGACCTCGAGAAATGTACAGAATGCCAATGCTCGAGCAGTGGTGAGCTGCATTGTGGTCCGATTGGTTGTCCACAACTTGATTGTCCTCACCCTATTCGAATGCCGGGTCGTTGTTGTCCTCAATGCGGTCGGCAGGTCCGTAAACCCGCTTTTACACACATAAATATTTAAACAATCCACATTTATAGTGCCTATACAACGGCCGAAATTACGAAAGTGGTGAGACGTTTTGGCCGAAACAATGCGTACGATGTACCTGCGATGATGGCAGCATGCGATGTCAATTCAAGTATGTAAAAAATACAAGTTATTGTTAGTAAAATAAATTAGAGATAAAATTTAAAAATAAGATAATGAAAAAATTGGAAAAATTTGTTAGGAAAGAAGTATTATACTTTTTTAAATGTATTTTGGTTTTAGGCAAGCTACACAATGCCCGGTGCTTGACTGTGCGGAGCAGTTTACACCACCCAATCAATGCTGTCCTGTATGTGCAAACGTAAATCATTGTTTGACACAACCTCACGCCTGTGACCCAAACGCCGATTGTCGATCAGGCGAATATGCACCTATTTGCATTTGTAAACAGGTGCCAAACACAAAGTCTTATTTATATGTAAAAAATGAATCGAATATTAAGTAGAAATTGTGTTATAAATAGTCCAAAATATGAATGTTTTTGAATCTCTGAATTGTGCTACATGTTTAGGGATTCTTCGGAAACGGAACTGTCTGCTACGATATCGACGAGTGCTTGTGGAATGAAAGTGCTAGACAACATATGGTCCAAAATAAGCTATTATTTTTCACATAAACTATAAATTTCTTAATTGGTCGCGGCTTTCAGTTGAACGGATGCCACCCGGGTACAATTTGCATCAATCTGCCCGGCTCGTACAAATGTGAATGTCTGCCTGGCTTTCAAAAACTGGACGAGCGAAGTTGCCTTGATGTTATTCGAATATAATGCATTTTAAAGTGTAAATAAATATTTTTTAAATTTTCAATTAATTCAAAAATCTCTTGGTCTTTATTATTTTTTAGAGTTGAAAAGGATGACTCATTACATTAAAAAAATTGACTCCATGGATTTTCCTTAGTTTTAAATATGTTATAGAGATCAGTGGCTACAATTTGATAAATTTTTACAAAAATCGTACACTTCAAAAACATTCATATTTTGAAAAAAAAGATATGGGATGAAAAGTAGCATTTGTAATCTATTTTTTGGCGGGGAGGGAATCAGAAGGGAAAAAACTGTGTCTTAACCACTCAATGGAGTCTCATCCTAGATCACTTGCTCCATTTCATTTCAAAAGTTCCTTGGGTTTGGATTATGTGTCCTTCGTTTCCAATCCTCACCCAAAAATCATGTTTCATTGCTTTAAAAATCAACAAAGAAAGAATTGCTTTGGATCTCTTCAAAGCCATTTCGTCCCAGACGTTTTTCCGCGTCAAAATGCAATAAATTGTTTATTAGCTCTAAAGCTGTGGCAGCCTTAAATAACTCGGGCTATAATAAAAGTATTATAATATTACTTTAATCGACTTTTGTATATCATAAATTTGTTTGCAATGGGATTTGAATAATAAAAAAATATTTAAAAAATTTGATACCAATTTTTCATCAAACATAAAATTTTTCACGTGCTAAATCGATTCTCGTGCATTATGTGGATAATGACCACAGTATCACAATAACACAATAATTTTGATTTCCATTATTTCTTAGGCATTCGTGTTCTCCTTAAACACAATAATTTTGCTTTCCATTATTTCTTAGGCACACGTCTTTCTCTATTATAAATCATAATCTTAAAACAATTTTAAAATTTTCAAAATTTCACTCACGTGTTACCGGCTATCATTTTGACCAGGAGTGTATCATTTTTTTATTTTATTTTATATCATTTTCCATCATCATATTCCTATGGTATAACTTCGATTTTCATTTAACTTGTGGCAAGCTTAAAAAAATCGAACTAAACGTTAAATTTTCATAAGCGTTTAAAGTCCCAAAATATAGTGAATTTAACCATTTTTCTTCTTTTCACATTCAATTCAAAAAATACTTACGTCTTCATGGCCAAACGTTTCTTCTTGGTGCGTCGCTCCTTTCCCTTCTCGCTGTCTTTCTCCTTACCGATAATCTTCTCGATGGTTTTCTTGGTCTTCATACTTTTGCTCTTCAATATACCCTTTTCTTACTCTTCTAAAAAAGAAATAATTTTTATTCTTCTAAAAAAGAAATAATAAAGTTTCCAAAATAGATCATTCCCTTATAACTTATTCAATTTGATCCACATTCCCTCATTAACCTATTCATTTTTAACCATTCTCGTACAAACCTGGCTAGCGTTGATCTCAGAATAATGTGTGGGGATGACACCCACGCCTTTCACTATCGTCCCAAACTTGATCGGTGCCTTTTCGGCTCCTTCGTGTTTTGTCACAACATACATTCGTAAACGCACCTTTTGTCTCGCATATCACCTCCGCCATCCATTTTGCTTTTGCCAATAACGCTTTTCGTCTTGCCATCGCTAAAAAATGGACCCAATAATTAGAGATAGCCACTTTTTTATACGTCAAAAAAATACACTACATATTTCACTTTTCACGTTATACTTATTTTTCTACCAATGGGATTTTTGTAAAATTTTAGCAAAATATAGCCAGTATCATATGCGTTTTACCACTACGCCAAATTTAATTTTTAATGACCGATTCGTTAATATATGATAAACAATTATTATTTTTAAGATTAATAAAAGCTAGTTAACAAAAAGCAGCTTACTCGTCTTTCAACCTGGCTTTTGAATTTCTCTTCAAATGTTTCTCGTCCCCGCACTTATCTTAAGCGGAATCAACGGCTCATAAATAGTTAATGACCGAACAAGCAGTGTTCAAGTAATTAGACCATAAACAAAAACCAACCAGTTTTTCGCATAGTCTCATCGTCGTCATCGACACGGCGTGATGATGATCGCTCTCAACTCTTTTCTCCGACTTTGAGCAGCAAAATACGCCGATGAAAATGTTGAGCGATAAAGTGCAGAATATTGTAGATATGCATCCGTTAGCTCCAATAGCAAGCAATACGCATAGGAAAGCATTACAAAAAAGAGAAAACGTCCACGAATCCTGCAAGCAAAATGAGAAAATATGTGCCATATTGAAAGAATTAACATCGATAAATTATAATTGATTTATAATAAAAACCAAAAGGTACATAATATGGATGTCTAAAAAATAAATTTGAGATTTTGGAAATCAAAAATCGGAATTCCGATAAAATTTTGGAAATCTGAACAAATATATAAATATAAAAAAAATTGAAGTAGAAGGGCCAACTTTTTTTTAAATTTTAATGTTTATTTGGCTGCGTAATATCATTGACTGTTTGTTCGTCTAGCCCTTTGCCGAAAACCATCACAACTTTTTCGCATTGCATTCGTCGTCTATATAAGCGATAATTTTTCCCCCACCCCCAATATTATCATCGCTGGTTTTCTTAAGCCGCGATTCATTCTTTCGAGCTGTAGTTAAGGTCCTACCGTTCTATAGGTTCGCATCCCGAGGGTTGCGTTCCTGGTTCGGCGATGGGCACGGAGTGTTTGTGGTTCACTCCCTCGGCAAGTCAAATCGGGTGTCGTGACGTCCCACAGCTCGGGAGTTCTGGATCAAGGCAAGAGTTTACGCTCGATATCGTCACCTCTCGGGTTCACCCGATCCTTCTCAATTAGCATCTTGTATTAATTAGATGCTTATGGGCTGATCATCCTCCGTTTCCACGGCTTGAGCTAATCCGTTTCCAAATTGGACTCACATATTTAAATCGTTGAATTCAATTAACGTTGACTTCGGCTCTTGGTTGCGGCCCAAAAAAAATTTTTTGGTATATATTTCAACCATTCGGCGAAGTAATAAAATGGATAGAAGACGTTAAAGACCAAAAAAAAAGATGAAAAAAGTGAGCAAAAAGATTTAAAAAACAATTGACTCAATTGAATGAAGTTGGAGAGAATTTAAATTATTATTAACTTTTTGATTTGATATTTTGTCTTCAATAAAAATATTGTTGAATATTCAATCCAAAAATAACTTTTTTACGCCTGAAATTGGAAAGAACGAAAAAATTTACAATCTATTGCCGCAAAAAAAAGAAATTGTATCACAGTTTGTATTGGCGCGTTTTCCTGCAAAAGCGGGATAAAATAACTTAAACATACGCGCGCGCCTAAAAATAATTTTAACTGAAATTATTTATCATAAGTATCTTCTCTTTTATTTCTCACTTTTTGTTTTTTCGGTTACCTATTTTTCAATCGAAATTTTAATCATTGCTCATTTTATTAGTGGTGATTGAGATTTGCCATTCACCATTGAAAATTTTTTCAGTTTTTATTTTTAGGAATTATTCACTTTATTTTCTAAAATCATCTACATAATCAAGAAATGCGTGAAGTGATTTCCGTTCATATCGGTCAGGCCGGCGTTCAAATCGGCAATGCCTGTTGGGAGTTGTATTGTCTCGAGCATGGCATCAATCCTGATGGAACGATTCACGACGAAACTGCTGACAAAAATAACGATTCTATCAGCACCTTCTTCTCGGACACTGGATCCAATCGTTTTGTGCCGCGTGCTGTCATGGTGGACCTCGAGCCAACAGTGATTGGTACGCTATCTTCATTAATTTATTAAGTTATAAAAATTTGGTGTTTTTAGACGAAATCCGTACTGGAACATACCACAAACTGTTCCATCCCGAACAATTGATCACCGGCAAAGAGGATGCTGCGAACAATTACGCTCGCGGTCACTATACGGTCGGCAAAGAGATTATCGACCCGGTGTTGGACCGCCTGCGTCGCATTGCCGACAACTGTTCCGGTCTCCAGGGCTTCCTCATTTTCCATTCGTTCGGCGGTGGCACCGGATCCGGCTTTACTTCACTTTTAATGGAGCGTCTTTCAGTGGACTACGGTAAGAAATCCAAACTTGAGTTCTCCGTCTATCCGGCTCCGCAAGTATCCACGGCGGTGGTGGAGCCTTACAATTCTGTTCTAACCACGCATACTACGCTGGAGCATTCGGATTGCGCGTTTATGGTCGATAATGAAGCCATTTATGACATTTGTCGCAAAAACTTAGCCGTCGACCGACCGTCGTATACCAATTTGAATCGTCTGATTTCTCAGGTATTTTATTTTAATTTATTGTTGTTTTACACATTCACTAACTTTGTCTTAGGTGGTCTCCTCGATTACAGCCTCTTTGCGTTTCGATGGCGCCTTGAACGTGGACCTGAACGAGTTCCAAACGAACTTGGTGCCTTATCCACGCATTCACTTTCCATTGGCTGCCTACGCTCCGATCATTTCGGCTGAGAAGGTTTTCCACGAGTCGCACTCCGTTGCGGACATCACGAACACCTGTTTCGAATCTAACACTCAAATGGTCAAGTGTGATCCACGTCACGGTAAGTACATGGCCGTTTGTTTGTTGTATCGCGGTGACGTTGTGCCAAAGGACGTGAACAACGCCATTTCAACAATCAAATCCAACCGAAGCATTCAGTTTGTGGACTGGTGTCCCACCGGATTCAAAGTTAGTTATAATTTTAATGTAAAAGAATTCCGAATCTTTTTTAGAATTTTTTGTTTGAAACTAAATGAATTAAATTGAGTTACTTTTCAATTTGACGCATTCTAGGTTGGCATCAACTACCAGCCGCCTACGGTTGTGCCGGGTGGTGATTTGGCGAAAGTACCGCGTGCGGTATGCATGCTCTCTAACACGACCGCGATCGCCGAGGCCTGGGCCCGTTTGGATCACAAGTTCGATCTCATGTACGCCAAACGTGCTTTTGTGCATTGGTACGTTTTAAATTTTTGGGGCTTTTTACAAGTTACATAGATTGTTCGATTGATTGGTTTAAAATTAATTTTTATTACATTTTTGCTTTTTCATTTTTAGGTATGTCGGTGAAGGCATGGAGGAGGGCGAATTTACAGAAGCTCGTGAGGATCTAGCCTCATTGGAGAAAGACTACGAAGAGGTAGGCCTCGACTCCGCGGATCCAATTATGGATGACGATGTCGAATATTAAAGCGATATTGCGCTCCAACATTATTTATTGACCTTCATTATTTTTTGACTCTAACAAATGGACCGATATGAATTATTTTTATGCATTATTCAAGTTAATTATTGTAACAAATTTTTTTTAAAAATAAAAACTGATTTTAAAAAATTTACTTTAATATAAACGTTAAAATTTTAACATTCTTTAGAATATTCTGTACAATAAAGACATTATGAATTATGGATTTTAAGACGATTAAAAATATAATCAATTTAAAATATTAAAAACTTTTATTTTCAACTTTGTGTTTAATTAAAGAATTTTCTTTTTGCTTTTCAATTTTTCATTTTATTTTGCTTACTTTTTCATTCAAATTTGAGTCTTCTAATTTCTAGTCCCAAAACAATTCAAATGATTCTTGACGTTATCATTATTATCGTTTTCATCCGTTTTAAATTTAATTTTGATTTTTTAAAATCCTTGTGTTAAATAACATTCTTTAAAATCATTTTTAAAAGCATAATTTTTGCTAGGTTGCATTAAAATAAATATCCCAAATTCTTGTCTATAAGGCTAAATCATTCAAAAAATGTTGGCCTCTATTAGAAAATTGGAGATAAGCCATGTGATTTTTTCTCGAAATTTACCATTACAACATTAACTTTTTTTATTTTTACTACCTATTCACTTGTCAAATGGAGATTAAAAAAGTGGTAAATCGATGCAAAATATAACAGTAATTTTTCCTTTTAAATTGTCTTTTTTGTATGAAATTTACGCGATTTTTAATATCGCTTTTTTAGCGAAGAAATATAATAGCAAAAAATAGAAAAAAATTATTTATTTAATAATACATTTATCTATTTATAATACAAATTATTATTTTTTTATTTTCCTTTTTTACTTTTCACTTTTGTGGCTACTTTTTAAATCGTAACTTACTTATCTTTTCGTACTCAATTAAATTTGTTCTTTAATCTTTTATATGGGAATGTACAAAATGTAAAATACTTAATTAAATCACGCTAAATGTATACCATATGTATAGGTCATGCAAATTCTATTAAAGAAAATTTTTTTAATATGACGTCATTACGTTTTTTACCTATGTGAAAAATTTTTTAAAAGTAATTTTCATCTATGGTTTTCATTTCAAGTTTATATTATATTTTAAAAGCATTCTTGAACCTTTTGCACTCAATTTTGCTCTTTCTCGTACTTGAACTCCTTTTCTCGAGGTTCAAGCTGAACGCTCAATTCAATTTTCGAGAGCTTAAGCGTGATTCTTAGATTTTTTCATTCATGTTTTTAGCAATACATGTTACTTTTACAAAAAATAATTTTTTACACATATAGGTAATTTACTAATAAGTAAAATGGAAAAGTATAATTTTTTGAAGTTATATTTTTAAATATAAAATCTAATTTTATTTTCGTAAAATCCGAAAATGTGATCAAATATACAAGTCCACGTGTTTGCGCAACAAACATTTTTTAATCGAAGCGAGTTGTACGCATTTTTTGTGTTTTTCAATATTCATTTTACTGAATTCCATATGCACAAAAGGTTACCAACAAAAAACGGAATGCTATTGCTAATAATTGTCAAAATGATGCTAATGGTTGTTGATGATGTTAATGTTGAAGATGAGAATGATGATGATAATGATGCTGTTGATGATGATGATAATAAGTGTCTTGCGAGTAATGGAGGGAAAACGAATAAAAAATTGCAAGTAAATACGTGGAATTAAAAAGATTTTGTAATACAAAACATTTTTCATCATCGTTTAAAATGCAATATGCATAGATAATATATGCTAACATTATTTCATACATAGACATATCCATTTGGTATGTGTATGAAATAGTGTCAGTAAAATTGAATAAAATGAAAAATTGCCATTGAGTTTATGAGTTTGTTAAGGATCTGATAGCCAAGTTTTATATGTCATTCGATTCAGCAGAAAATTCTAAATCAAGATAAATGATAATTGGATTGTAAACAAGCATCTGGGGCAACAAATCGAATCGTAAAGAAATTATGAGCACAGAACCAATTTTTCATTTTGTTTAAATTTGGGAATATTGATAGGAAAGGTTAACTATGCAAGAGTTAAAAAGCAAGGGAGAATGAAAGTGGGAGGAGAGTTGAATAAAGAGCAGGTGGAATTTGAAAGAGAAAAGTTAAAATGAGGTTTGGGTGGGGCCGTTTGTTTGTACTTTTAATAATTTCGAAATTTTTTTTTAAATAAAATTTTACCGAAAAACATTTTACCAGTTTTTTTTTTTATTTGCGTTTGTCTGCAATAAAAAAAGGTGAAAAAAACACGTTTTGTATACATTTTTAATAATTTTTAAAAAAAATTTTTTTGTTCGAAAAATTTTTAATTGCGGCTTAAAATGAAATGGCAAAATCGAAATTAGAAAAAATTTTAGAAAAATGGTGGGAATCTTATGCAATAATGTACTTTGAGATGAAAGTTAAAGTTGTTAATAATCACCTCCCCTTCCATCCCTAAACAAATTGAAACTTAATTAGACCATTCCTTATATAATTAAATATTGAATTTTTTTGTCTCAATTTATGCAAAGAAAATTCCGGAATTAATCATTTTTTTAACACTCTAAAATCTAAGAATCACTCTAAAGAATAAAAAAACCACTGTTTAAAATTTTTTTTTTCGCTATTTTGCCTCTTTATCGATTGGTTTTGATGTTTTTTTCGTCATCTCGTAATACATTTCAACTACAAAAATTTGCAATTGACAGCTGTTTATACCTATCGAAATTATGAAAAATCCATTTCCTTTCAATTTTTTTAAAATTATAATTTTTATTTTATTCACCAGACATGTAAAAAGCTAAAAAAAATGAAGTTAAAAAGTTGAATTGGATCCTAATTTTATTTTATTTTTCATTGAAATCACACATTTCTCATTTTTTTTTCATTTATAACCAAAAGTTAAAAAGTTGGAATTGATTTCGAATTTTGACAAAAATTATATTATTATTATATCATTCATAATCCGGATCATTTTCCACTTTGCAAGTTCCTCATTTCTCTTTCCTTTCGTAACAAATATAATTTTATAATTCAATTTTACGTTTTAGTTTATTCTCATGGGATTCTCACACATTATGCAAATTATTTAAAAACATTCTTACAATGAAAATAATGTGTTTATCACTCGGTAAAAACCAAAACAAAAAACAAAGAAATTTATTTATATTGTTGTATTTTTTACGTTTCGCTTTTGTTGTCATTGTTGTTTTTCCTTCATTTCATTGTTGTTTTTTTAATTGTTTGCTGAACAAAAAAATTTATTCATTTTTTCTCTATTTTTTCTGTACCCTCTCTTTTTTTCTCCTTCTCTCCCTTTCTCTCTTTTTATCTTTATAGCTTCAACTTTAGTTTTATTTCGACTCTTTTGGCTTTGACGCGTGTCCTTTCGAGGGTGCGTCAATTATTATTTCCCGTCCGTATTTTCATCTTCATTTCATTTTTAATTTCATGTTTTATCTCTTTTCAAAGTCGAATATCCGCGAGTTTGGATTTATAACAATATAATAATAGTCTATTCCGGTTTAGCTTAAGTTTGATATTGTGGTTAGTAGCTCTTGTTTTGATTGGCTCAGCCTTTATTTAATCTTGATTTAGATTCGGTTTTATCGTAATTCATTTTAGCTTTGCTAGATAATAAAAAAAATATTGAGAAGAGATAAGAAAAACTTTCTAATAACAATGAAACCGATGAAAATTCACTCGGCATTTTTGCATTTTTTATTATTTTTACGGCATTTTTCTAAAATATTTTCCACTTTTTTTTCTGTTTGGAATTGACAATTTGGTTGGCGGTGAAATGGAAACGCGTGTTTTTCTGCATTTTCTTTCCGTTTTAAACGGCTTTTTTTTACTTTTTGTTTTCGATTGATGTTTAATTATTTTTCTTTTCATTTTTAAGACCGAAAATTTAGTGAAAAACAAGGTAAAATGTATGCTAAAAATATTGGAAAAATATGAATTTCCAATTTTTAAACAATTTGTCTTACGGGAAATAAACTTTCGAATTTTCAATAAATCTACTGTTAAAAGCAATAATTTTGTTGTTAAAATTATGAATTATTATTTTTATGAATTATTTTGTTTTTTATTTTTATTATTTGTTGTAAGCTTAAAAACGTAATTTTATTATCATATTGTATAATAACCCAGGTTTTGTTGAAACATTAAAAACACTAATTATATTACTAAATTTTAAATTTATAATTTGGAATTTTAATTGGAATTTTATAAAATTGGGCAGTGTTGTGACTTGGCTCTATAAATAGTTTCGGCTCCATAAGTGACTCCCAGTCATTTTTAGCCATATGGCTCCGCTGTCAACTGGTCGGAGTTATTTATCGGAGCCGGAGCCATCTGGAGCCATTTATGTCTTAATGGCTCTCAATTTATGGAGTCTTAAAAAATGAACGAAATATTATTGGTGAATAACTCAATTCTCTAGCCAGTTTTGAATCAAATATATTATATGTGTTACGGCCAATACTAGAAATCGGCCATTTCTAGAAATGGCCGGCCAAAACTAGAAATGGCCGGCAAAACTAGAAATGGCCGGCCAAAATAATTATGGCCGGCCAAAACTGAAACTGTAATAATAAATGACTGTAATAATAAATGATTGTGAATTAGCGTATTAGCGAAAAATAGACAGCAAATCATTTATTTATTACAGTTTTCATTGTTACAGTTTATTATTACAGTTATTATTACAGTTTTTTGTCTTTGAAAAGATTTTTTTTTTATATCATAATTATTTTGGCCGGCCATTTCTAGTTTTGGCCGGCCATTTCTAGAAATGGCCGATTTCTAGTATTGGCCGCAACATATGTACAATGAAAATGAATCTCGACGAAATATCATTGCATCTCGTTTCTCTGGCAGTCAGCGAAATCCATCGCCGATTTTTCGCCAATACATCGCGGGCTATATAAGCGAAAAATTCAATGGCACCCCTAACAATCAATCGTGGTTATGTCACTATTGCATGATTTCGATTCCGGTTTGACTCAGCCAAGCTAGAGTTAAGCGAATACCAGTGTTTGTGGTTCACTGGACCCTCTGGGCACCATTCCCAGTGTTGGTACGTCCCACAGCTAACTGAGTCAGCCGGATGAGAAAGTATTGTGATGGTGCACAACTATGATTCCACATGACGCAACGAACCCGCAATTACGCCGGTGTGCGGAACGCGAATTGTTGGCTTGCTTGACCGGATCCGCCTCTTTCGATGAGTCCCATTGCCCAAGATAACGTGGCAGTCGTGGCATAGTCGCGTATAATCGTGGCATTGTCGTGGCCTAGTCGGATCGAAGATTGAGTAATGATCTCGGTCGCACCAACCTTTTGCCATTTTTGCCAAATTTTTTCAAAATTTCAATATCGCTCCTATTTGGGCTCGGGAAAGGACCAAAATGGAGCCATTTATGTCTTAATGGCTTGCAATTTAGGAATTCATCTGGCTTTTCGTGGTTCCAGCTTTTTTGAAAAGAGCTAAAAGAGTCGCTGGCGATTCATGGCTCCTAAACAGTCAACCCGGAGCCAAGTCACAACACTGTTGGTGGCTATAATTGGTTTTTCAAGTTTAACTTTTTTTTAAGGAGGTTAATGAATTTTTCGAATATTCCTTTTTTGCTAACCGTAATTTTCGCCTTTTTCTTCTGGTGTTATGCCATTTTTCATTTCATTTTCTCATTTTTTTTCAATTTCGTCTTCTTTTTTTACTCCTTTAAAATTGCATTTTTTTCGATGCAATTTGAAATTACGTACGTAAATAGATTCTCCCATATAATCATCGCGCCTTTTTCTTTGAGGAAAAACGACGGAAAAAATAATGAGAAAAAAAACAACGGTAAAAAGCATATGGAAAAAATCGAAAAATGGGATGAAACGAATGCGGGGAGAAAAATAAAATGAGGTGAGAAAGAATAAAATAATCATTAAAGTAGAAAGAAAAGAAAAAGATAGAAAGAGAGAAAGAGATCGAGGCTAAGCAAATTTCAATTTTCTTCCAAATTTCAAATTGGGAAAATTAAAAAATTGGTAAAAGTCCGTTAGCTTTTTCTGTGGGCATTTTCCTTTCTTCTATAATTTTGCATTTTCTTTTTTTTCTTTTTTATCTTAACCAACTTGATATCCACAAGTTTGCGCACACGCACAATTTTAAGTTTATGCTCAAACATTTTAAAGTACACCTTAAAATACTCACCTCAACTCACTTGATAAATAACAAGGTGATTTTGACTAAAATTTTTCTATTGTTTTAAACACATCCGTTCAAAGAATAACATCACTCCAAAACATTATTTTAGATTACCCAAATTTCGTGTGTATAAGGCCAAATTTAAATTGGCTTCTTTAATTTGCGTAAGATAATTTCATAATAGTCACTTATCTTTTACCTCTTAGTCAATATTATTTACTCAAATTTATTTTCGAGATAGTTAATAGAAAACTTATTTAAAAATAACACTAACAAACAAAAAATAAGAATGAATCTTAATGTCGATTAATTAAAAAAAATTATTTACAGTCACATACATATTATTAAAAATACAATGTGATTTTAAAAAAGTAATGTACTACATGGGTGCACATATACCCTTTTAATATGCATACATATAATACACATTAGGCATACATATGTATGTAATAATGCTCTCGAAAAAAATGTATGTAAATGGACGTGTGATTTGCATGTATTTTCGTGTGTGTACACGTGTATTTCTTTGTGTGTAATAAACGTTTGTTAATTGAGAACTTGAGAAAGTGGAGACAATTAGGGTTATAGTTAAAATCGGAAAAATAAGAAAGACTGGGAAAAACGTGGGAATTGCGGACAGGTGGCAAGGTGGGAGGGATGGGAGAGGGGCTCGAAGGTGTGTCAGAAAAAAGAAAAAAAAAGTGATCGAAAAGAAAAATCGAAAAATGCGAGAATTTTTTCTTTCTTCTCTTCACATTTTTTCTCTCCTTCTCTTTCATTATTTTCCCACTTTTTTTTCTTACGTCTTAGCGATCAATTTTTTTTGTCGAGAGCATTTATGCTACCGTTATCTTCGTACCATTATCTTTTTACTTTTTTTGATGCAAACATTTTTTTACAATTATCTTTTTATCGTTTTCATTTTTTGATGCAATTTTTGATTTATAAAATGTAAAATAAAAATGTTTTTTGGCATTTTAATAAAAATGTTCGCAGAATTTTTACATTTTTTGTGAACACTAAACACGATTCTTCCACGGTTGTGATTTGATCACAAAGCTGATGAGTCATTAGAGTCAAATTCATGACCAATGTTATGACTTAGTGGCTCCGGTTCTATAAGTAGCTCAGCTGCGGAGCCAACTGGTCAGAGTCATCTATCGGAGCCGGAGCGAGCCATCTGGAGCCATTTATATCTTAATGGATCGGAATTTATAGAGTCATCTAGCTTTTCGTGGCACCAGCTTTTTTGAAAAAAACTAAGAGTCGCTGGCGACTCGCGGCTCCGGAGTCAACCCGGCGTCAAGTCACAACACTTCTCATGAGCCATTATCAATTTTGACTCACAGGGAAAATGACAGAAATATTAGGCTATAATATTTATACATTGGATTACAAATTTTGTTATTTTTAAAAAATTTTGAACTAATAAATTGCTAAGCGATAAATTTTTATTTTTATTTTCATCTACTCATTAAGAAATGCGTCATAGCGTATTCATTTAATTTAAAATTGATTTAATTCAATTTCAATTTAATTTACCTATTCACATATAATTTTTTGTCAGATTTTATTCAATTTTTTATTTTATAATAACTTGAAACTAAAGATTACATACGTATTTCTAAAGGAAAGTCGATTAGATTACGCACTAACTACATTAATTACTAATCGTTCATTTTTTCTAAATTAATTAACTCCATTTCAACTTCCTCAAAAACAATTTGAGTAAAAATTAAATTAAATTTAGAAAATGCGGCAAATAAAAATCTATTTCGACCATTGCGCTTTTATCTGCTTTTGCTTTACTTTATTCTCGATAATGAAATATATTATACATAATTTATTAGACCCTACGAATTGTCTTTCGACAATAATAAATACATTTTTAAAATATTTTTATCGAAACACTTTTCTTTCAGTCGAATAATACATATGTATGTACATGTTTAAGTATATCTGCGTATAAAATACCTAAATGAGAATGAATGAATGAATTGCTAACGACATAATCTCAATTTTTAAATCTTTTATCAAATTTTATTATACTCATATTTAACAAGGTATAAAATGTTAAATTTCAGTCATACCTGTATAATCCCATGGGGTGTATCGGAAATGATTTTAAAGGTTTTTATCGGTTATGAGATCTCCAAAAAAATTTTTTTAATGTTTTTTTAGATTTTCTGGTACCGAGAATTCGAATTTAATGTTTTTTAGTGATATTGTTGTTTTTGTCTAATTTTTGATATTTTCTAGCTGCAAAATAACAAAAAAAAATTGTCGAAAAACTTTTCTTTTACCCCAATACTTACATAACCTTCATTTTTCTTTGATTTTCTTCTTCTAGATCATATGTGAAAGAGATTTTTCTGGTTTATAAAAAGAAATTTTTCGCGCATGAAAATTTGCCGTTTTTCTCATGTGTTTTTTTATAAAAAAACAACAAAAAAGCTAAAAAACAACAACAGGTTAAACGAGATTTTCGTTGGTTTTGTTGTTTTTCTGTTTCGTAAACATTCATTTTTAGTCCAGCTTTCAGCAAAGATTCGATTTTTATATATTAGGTCTAAAAGTTAATTTCCGCGTTTTTTTACGATTTTTAAACTGCATGAAACTAGAAAAACTTAAACAAAACTTTTATTCAAAATAATTTCCATCATTAATAACAACATTTTCCCAAAGTTTGGGCAATTTATGGATTCCATCATAATAAAAATTTTCTGGTTTGGCCGCTATCCATTTATCAAGCCATTTTTTGACGTCTTGACGATCTTGAAAGCGCTGCTCCGCTAGACCATGAGCCATTGCCCGGAAAAGGTGATAGTCCGACGGGGCGATGTCCGGAGAGTACGGCGGGTGCGGTAAGATCTCCCATTTGAACTCTTTTAGCGTGTTTTTCACCGATTGAGCGACGTGCGGCCTTGCGTTGTCATGAAGCAGTATAATTTTTCGTGCCGACCCTCCCATTCTGGTCTTTTTACTGCGATTTCGTGACGCAACTGCGCTAGTTGATGTTGGTAGTTATTCGCAGTAACTGTTTCGCCAGGTTGAAGAAGCTCATAGTACAGTATGCCGCGTTGATCCCACCATATGCACAGTAAGACCTTCTTCCCGTGGATGTTTGGTTTCGCGGTCGAAGTTGTCGGTTCACCGGGACTAACCCACGATTTTTTCGCTTCGGATTGTCGTAGTACACCCATTTTTCATCACCAGTTATGATGCGGTGTAAAAAAGACTTTCTTTGGAATCTGTCCAGCAAGATTTGTGAAGTGGTTTTTCTCTGCTCTTTGTTGCGTTCTGACAGCTCATGGGGCACCCATATTCCTTGCTTCTGAATTTTCCCCATTGCTTTCAATCGAAGAGAAACTGCATATTGCGTGACGCCGAGACATTCCGCGAGTCGCTCCTGTGTTTGAGCCGAATCTTCATCCAATAAAGCTTGAAGTTGTTCGTCTTCAAATTTTTTTGGCTGTCCTGGCCGATCTTTGTCGTTGACGTCAAAGTCGCCCGATTTGAAACGCTGGAACCATTCTTGGCAGGTTCTTATGGATGGAGCAGCATCGCCATAAGCTTCGACAATCATTTGGTGCGCGTCAGTGGCTTTCTTCTTGAGATGAAAAAGGAAAAGAAGAGTTTCCCGCAAATGACGCTTTTCCGGCACAAAAGTTGACATCTTTAAATTAAAAATAATACGTGTTTATAATGTTATATAGTGAAAGTCATATACTGATAGAAAGCTGATAATACAGAGAACATTATAACATAAAATTCGTTAAATAAAAATAATTTTATTTTGGCAAAATTCAACAACAACAAAAAACGCGGAAATTAACTTTTAGACCTAATAAAATAGTGTATTCGTTTGCTTTTTTTTGTCTCAGAGTCATCTAAAATTGACTCTTTAACACATTGACGACAATGAATAAATTGAATAATTTCTTTTTATATATTGTTTTATTACCGTGCTCATGAAAGTTGTAGCTTACTCAAAACATTAAATCTCCCAATTATAAAAAAAATTTCAAAAAATATATATAAAGACAAAATTCTCTAAAAAAACCTTATATAAGCACGTCACATTGTCCCAGAACTACTTTTTCTTATGAGGTGCAAGCACGTCACATTGTTCCAGATCTACTTTTTCTTACGAGATGCATGCATTTCATATTGTCACTAATATGTTAATTGACTTGTAAATGGCTGAAATTTTGGCGACTTCAAGCCTAGATCCATCGACTCCAAGCCCTAGTCGATTCCGAATTAGCCATTGGATGAAATCCTCGGAAGTTAACTTTTGACTCTATATATAGTTTCTGGGATCGATCCCTAAAAGCTTTTTTAAACTTCCCGCCTGTCCTGATAAAAAAGTGAAAAAAAATCTTTTTGAAACTGAAATTATTTCTTTGAAAACATGAGAAATCGATACAAAAACAAAAAATTTTCATCGTTTATTTTCAAAAAAATAAAATTAATATTTTAGCGAGTTGAAAAAATGGAAAATGCCTAAATGAAAAAGCTGAAAAATAAGAATTTTCTCAACATTAAAAAGTATATTTTTTTTATTTTAAGATTTTTTTCTCGCCATTTTAAATTTTTAAGAGAAATTTATTTTTATTACTGCTTGAAAATAATATTTTTCTCTTTCTATTTCTTTTCTTTTATTCGCTTTTTTCTTTCATTTTTCTCTACTTTTGCGCGATTTGTGAATATTTTTGCTTTTTTTTAAATTCGTTTTTAAAAATTTCTTTTGGCCATTTAATTAAATTAATTAATTTTTTTCAAAAATTTCGCAAAAAACAATGCAAAATTAAATTTTTATATTTTTTTACTCTAATTTCATAAAAGGCCGGATGTTTTGAGCTCAATTTAAATTGGCGCAAATGAGTTTATTTTATTGTATCGAATCCAAGCGAGAGTCCAAATTTTGTGCCCACTTTTATGAAACTGAAACGAAGGCGAGCACAAAATTTGGAATCCAACGAATCCGATACGAACAGTATGAACTCATTAACGCAAATTTAAATTTGGCTCAAAACAACTGGCCTTATATAGAAATTAGGGTATTTATGCATTTATGTACGTAAATATTATAGATAATGTAAAAAATTTATTAAACGTAGAAAATATGTAAAATTAAATTAAAATAGTTGCTATGTCATTTCATTAAATTAATTTCAAAATGAATTTCATATTTTTTAAATGAAATTTTTTCCACTTTTTAAAATACATTTTTTTATACATTTTTTTACATTTTTATACACATTTATAATTTTTCAGGGCTATGCGGGTGTTTTCATAACTTACGATTAATAATAATTATTCACAATATTTCAAATATTATAGCGATTTTAAATATTATCAATGAACGCGTCGACGAAGAGAAAAAATGTGGAAAAAAATTTGTTGTCGACTTAAATTTATAAGTTCCATCTTATAGTGAACTATTTAAGTATAGAATATTCATTGACCACGATGGCCTAGATCCGTCGGCAGTCCGCGAGCAAATTTTTTTTTAATCGTAAATTTGCTCAGAAATCATATATCAAAACAACATAAACAAACAACGAAACTCGCAGTCCATTTGTCCGATAGTATTCGGTCACTAACACGACGTAATAATATACTGTAGCAATAGAGGCAACAAGAAAATTTGCTCAACTAAAATTGTAATATTCGAATATTGAAAGGACGGTAGCAAAAGAAAAAGTAACAAAAAATTTGCTAAAATATCGTCGTGGATTTTGTTGTTGTTTTTTTAATTTTCGTTTTTTGTTTTTGCCAACCGGCCAAATATCAATAATTGATCGATAATCGGCTAAAAGAAGAAATTGGTTACATTCACAAAAATTAAACACAAGTATATACATATTTGCCGATTTGTGTATTGTGTAATAGGCATACACACATTACTGTATGCGTAAATTTTATTGACTTATTATTAACGAGGTTTATGAGGCAAATCGCACAACCAACTCATTTTTCTTATCAGCTTTTGCCTACTAACACACCACCAACGTCCATCACCATCATCGAAAACATCTTATACTTTCTTCATTTATTCATTCATTTGTAATTTTCTTGCAGTCCATCTTATATTCTTTCTCGCAAAAGGGTCATCCACGACGCATTCGACGTGCAGAAAACGGGAGACGTGCAGGCCAAAAATTTACCGAGTACGCTTATCAAAAAAATTGGGAAAAATTGATTCCAAATAATCAGCTATTACTAACCATTTAAACAATTGACAGTATTTTACTTCACCAAAAATCTACTCTAAAACGTGCAATTCTTGCACAGGTCCTTCTAATTAAGATTACCGAATGATGCAAACCCTACGCTTTTATACGCGTCGTGTATTCGCGATGGTTTGTGTCATTTTCTTCACGTTACTCATTTTTTTCGCTACACGTCAAATGTCAGAAGAGAGAGCCGCGGGTGAGTTCGCATAGAAGATTTGATAATTCAAATTGCCATTTTTATAAGATGATATTTATTACAATAAGCCTAATTAAATTTTAGAATACATGGGCTCAAAACATGCCCGCCAACTGTTCGTGAGCCCAAAAAGCACTAAATCCGGCGGACAAATGGGCTTTCAGCCGCAACCCGCACCGGCATTAGATCAGCATATTTACGATTATCACAAACTAAGTAAACTCACTTATAGTTATAGTTAATTTTATAAGATTTTTACAATTTTCGTAGACGTGAACAGGACCATCGACGAGGAGATAATACGTCAAATTGACAGGCACTTGCAAGGCCTCGACCTGAGGTCGATGCTCGCGCATGAATGCAACCGGAACATCACGTTGGCCGAATATTGGTTGAAAACGCAAAAGTACTACATTTTTAAAAGGGGGAAAATAATGAGTCCAAGCCCAAAAAAGAATTATAATAAAAAATTCCTAAGTGAATGTATTAAAAAATTTACAAATAAGCACAGTCCAAAAAGTAAATCTATTTATGAAATCTCAATACACTCCATGCTCCCCACTTCAAAAAAAAAATGATATACCAAATATGCCAAATTGAATGTAACAGCTAATAGCCATAAAATATTTTAGTCGTGCAGTACCAGTAACGGACTCGTGGGAGCGTTTCTACGCCCAAATCGGCACCTGTGAGCTGTACCACGACGATGCAGCCATCGACGAGCTTCTCTACGACTTAAACAAAATGCCCATTAAACATACAGCGATAATGGAGGGCGGTACACAGGTTTGTGTGGTCGAGCTTACATAGTAAAAGAAACAGATCTAAAGTTTAGGTGAAACTGATACTCACCTTCGAAAACGAGAAACAAGCTGTTTTCAAGCCGATGAGGTAATTTAAAAAAAATTAAAGTTAATAATTTTTTTATTCCATCCCAGAGAGGTTAAATTTTTTTGGTGGTTTCAATTATATCAACCAATTCAAATAGTTTTCTTTTCAAAATTTCAGGTACGGACGTGACTACGAAACGGATCCGAATCATTTTTACTTTGGAGATTTTGAAAGACACACGGCCGAAATTGCCACCTTTCATCTGGATAGGTACTAAAAATGGATTTATTCTTTTATATGGAACCTGTAAAATGGTTATATTGTTTTGTCAAGCCGCGAGTCCGAAGCCCAAAAGGGTCAGACCAATGCTTAGCAGTTTTATGTGAGACCTATAAAATGGTGCTAAACTTATAAAACCTTTTCGAACTATCTAATCGAATTCTTGAAGGATACTTGGCTATCGACGTGCCGTACCTACCGTAGGCCGTGTGGTGAGCATGATTAGTGAGTTGAGGGACCACGCCGAGAAGCGCCTTCGCAAGACCTTTTTCGTCTCACCCGGTTTGTTATATTATATCAAATATTTGATAGTGTTTCAGCGTGAGGTCATATCATCTTTAACGTCATTCTATTTCGCTATATACTCACTTCCCCCCCCGCCCCCAATATTTTCCAGCAAATCAATCGATATTATTATTTTAGCAAAAAATCATTGTTTTGTGAGTAAATGTGACTATTACTGTGATACCACGCACGCCATTTGCGCCTCACCTGATCTCAAAGGTATTCATTGACTTAATCATACATATATGTATATTCTCCAGTGATGGGTAAGTGGCTCAATAGATGGTTTGCGGCTCGCGCTTTGGTTTGCTGGTCAAATGGCTTAATTTTGACAAAATTTAGCCAAATTTTTCAAGAAAATGGCTCATAATTCGCATGAGAACAAGCCAAAAATCAGATTTTTTTCGCAATTGGCTCGTTGGGTGGCGAACCATCTCGAGCCACTTACCCATTATTAATATTCTCTCTAAAAATAAGCTAAATATTTCAGAGGGATCCGTTCAGGCTTTTCTGCCCGACGACTCGAGCGTGCCGCGCAAGCACAACAAGTCACCGTATCGAAGGTCCTCTATTTTTGATTACGTACCACATCACAGCTATTTTATACATATGTTTTTATATGTATTTCATTGACAGACAAACATATCAAAATTCACAAAAATTTGGCTCATTATTTTATAGAACCTATTCGAAAAAGTCGCAAATCGCCGAGTGGCAAGAGGATATGCACTACTGTAGGCTAAAGGTAAAAACGCGCCGACAATACGCCCATGGCAGACGGCTGCTGGACCTGGTGGACCTGCACATTATGGACTATTTGATCATTAATCAAGATCGTCATCACTACGAGACCTTTTCCGTATTTCCCAGCGATTCTCCTTCCTACGCCCTGCATTTGGATAATGGAAGAGCGTGAGTGTGTCAAACGGTCCAGATTGACTTAAAATTAAGTCAATTGGAAAAAATTAAAGGAAAAAATAATTCCAAAAATTTCAGCTTTGGACGTACGGACATCGATGATGACGACATTTTGATGCCATTACGTCAGTGCTGTGTTATAAGGCCCTCCACGCTGCTCAAGCTTCTTAATTTCTATCGCAGTAAAAAGGGCCTCACTGAGACTCTTCATGAGTGAGCCTTTATTAAAAATACTATATAATATACAGCGAAATTTATTTTGATTTGTATTGTATTTTTACTCAAATTTCAGTGCCATTTGACTTTGTTTTTGTGTTCTTATTTTAATTGGTATCTCCGTTCCTAGGTCGTTGCGTAAGGATCCCATTTCGCCGGTCTTGGCCTTTAAGCATTACGATGCTATGGAGCGTCGTTTGGACCGTATCATGCGCTACGTTCTCGACTGTATGGACCGTCAGCCGGTGAGCAGCGGACTAGCGCAAATGGTCCGCACCGAATTTCACAATCCGGCCGTTAGCGGACCCGCGCCCGGCGAGGACATTGACGCCACACACGAGGACGAGACCGACACTGTCGACAAACAGCAACAACAGCAGCAGCAAGTCCAGACTATGCCACAGCACGATCAGCAGGGCTTTGCGCTGCAGGCCAACCCGGCTGGCGCGGCACCAATCGAGGCCAATAATGGAAGATTCTTCTAGGAGTTCTCATTTTAGATCATTGATTTAAAAAAAATTTAATTGTTATTAATTTTTGTTAGTCTTATTAGAGCTATCTGTGCAATTGCATCTGGTTTACTGAACCTATTTCGTTTAAATGGTCTTGTTATTGAACTTTTTGGGGCTATTTTTGGCCTAATAAACCTATTTAAGCCTATGGACCCATTGAACCTATAAACCCATTGAACCTATGTCAATCGAACCTATAAACCCATTAAACCTATGAACTTATTAATTCTATGGACCTATTGAATTAGAAAAATAGTTCAAAGAGCGATTAAAATTTGCGTAAAATTCAAGCCCCTATTCCTTCCCCCATTTATCATTTAATCATTTCATGCAAATCAATTCTTGTTTTTTTCTTTTCTCATTCCAATCATTTTGATTGATTTGATCATTTAACTCACTCTCTCAAGCCAAAAGTCCAAAAAAAGTGTCAAATTTTTCCAATTTTAATTTTTACTTTTCCAATTTTTCATTAATTTTATTTTATGTTTATTCGATTCGTTTGAAAAAAAGTCAAAAATTTCAATGGTGCAAAGTGTTATTTTTATTTTTTTAAAATCCTTCTTTTTCTGTGATATATTTTCAATTTTTTTAAATTTTTATTATATTTTCGATTATTGGACCCATTGAATATATTAGATCTATTATATTTATGATATAGATCTTCTAGACCTATCCTATTGAATTTGTTGGACCTAAGGTACTTATATTAAACCTAATGGACTTATTAGATTTATCAAACCATGAAATTTATTTGGACCTAGTGAATCTATAGGTTCTTGTGGATTATTGGATTCCTATACATATCTATGAAACTTAGTGAATCTATTAGACTAAGGTATCTATTGAACCTAATGGTCCTATTAGATTTATTAAACCGTGAAATTTATTGGAAATTATTGGACCCGTTTAATCCTCACTTCTAAGGCTCTTTGTTTCTCAGTACCAGTGTTTTCTAAAATTTTAATCGACCTTTTTTGTGGCCTTTCGAAAATGTATTTTCACTTATAATTTGTAGCGGTCTTCCCAGTCTTTTTTTCATGAAAATGGCTCATGGCTCGCTAGAAAACTGGCCAAAAATCGAATTTTTTGGCATTTAGCTCGTTGGCTTACGAGCCACTTACCCATCACTGGGTCATGATGACTCTTAATGGACTTCTAAATGACTCCAAATAACTCCCGAATTTATAACAAACTATTTTATCTTCTAAATGACTCGGAGTCAAGCGGGAGTCAAGTCACTGTACTGCTTGTTCACAGCCACAGCCCCATCTCGCCCTTTTTCCACCCATAGAGACATTATAATGTAATTAGTATTGTTGAGATTTCTAATTATTATCCATTTTTGATGTCAATGTACAGCTCATAAGTTTGTGCGTATAAGCCGCACCTTTTTTATAATTATTTTTATTAAAAACGTATAAGCCGTGGCTTATACTCCCAAATTTAAAGGGGCAAATTTTGTTAGTTTTTTCTTGATTTTTGGGTCATTTTTTAAATTTTTTTAAACTGAAAGTCGGTCATTACATCCTCATATTCATCATCATATTGGATGCGAATTTCTGAAAAAAGGCCAAACGACTTTTTTTGGCTTATTTATTTATTTTTCCCCACAGTGGCCCTCTCTTTAAATGGTGGTCTAGCGGATAATTTTCAAGTCAAAATCACTTTTGAAATAGGGATATTTCAAAAGGGATATTTCTTTAATATTTTCCTTATGTTCCCATTTCTTCTATTTTGTACTAAAAGTGCCTAATTTTTCCGATTTTCAATAGAATTTTCATTTTTGTGTTTGTTGTTAAATTTTCTTTTTTTGTTTTTCGGTAGATTTTTTTGCCGGTGACTGTATATAGTAAATGTCAATTTTTTGTAAATGATAAAAAACGGAAAAATAAATAAATTTTTACTACCGTAAATTAATTTTTTTGGGGATCTTAAGGTCCTTTAAAGCAGTCACTTGAATATTAATAAGAAAAATCATTTCACGATGATAACATTTTGGGGTTCTTTTTTCGGTTACGGTAGACGCACACTTAGCGTAACGAAGGCTTACCTCCACACGGGCTTTCATTATAGTAATGCATGCGGACATTCTCGCGAGACCCAACAGTAGGAGCGCGAAGGAATCTGTAATGAAATTTAATATCAGTTAATGATAATACTATCATTATTTAAACAGTTTTATCAATCACATACACATAACAGTTTCACTAGGTTTGAGAAGTTCATAATACAAAATACCCTTCTGATTCAACTACACGCAGTCTTTGTTGCTCAAGTCAAAATCGCCTTCTCTGAACCTCTTAAACCACTTCTGACAGGCTCTGGTAGTGATCGTATCTTCGCCATAAACTTCAGCAATCATTTTGTGAGAATCGGCGACACTTTTCTTCCAGTTAAACATGAATAAGAGGACTTCCCGCAAATGCTCTTTTGTTGGCGCTTCTGTGATCATCTGTAAAATTGTCTTAAAATTTTATGTGCAATTTTTTTAAAAAATTCAAGAAGCATTAGATAGCGCTTTAAACACTCTACAAGATAGATACAGACAAATATTTTGAAAAAAAGTTTATTCATGAAAAAATATTAGACAAAGTAAAACGAACTTTCATATTTGTACACCTAATACAAATTTTTAAAATTAAAAATAGAAATTTAAAAAAATGAACGAAATATTATTGGGGAATATCTCAATTCTCTAGCGAGTTTTAAATCAAATTTATTATATGTACAATGAAAACGAATCTCGACGAAATATCATTGCATCTCGTTTCTCTGGCAGTCAGCGAAATCCATCGCCGATTTTTCGCCAATACATCGCGGGCTATACAAGCGGAAAAATTCAATGGCACCCCCAACAATCAATCGTGGTTGTGTCACTATTACATGATTTTGATTCCGGTTTGACTCAGCCAAGCTAGAGTTAAGCGAATACCAGTGTTTGTGGTTCACTGGACCCTCTGGGCACCATTCCCAGTGTTGGTACGTCCCACAGCTAACTGAGTCAGCCGGATGAGAAAGTATTGTGCACAACTATGATTCCACATGATGGTGCACAACTATGATTCCACATGACGCAACGAACCCGCAATTACGCCGGTGTGCGGAACGCGAATTGTTGGCTTGCTTGACCGGATCCGCCTCTTTCGATGAGTCCCATTGCCCAAGATAACGTGGCAGTCGTGGCATAGTCGCGTATAATCGTGGCATTGTCGTGGCCTAGTCGGATCGAAGATTGAGTAATGATCTCGGTCGCACCAACCTTTTGCCATTTGTTTCATATTTTTTAGAAAAAAATTAATTAAAAATTTCTAATTTTAATCGCAAAGTTTGCGCGTTTTTTCTTTTAGTGAAAAAGAACGATAAAAGCTAGTGAATTCTTGGTGTGTTGAAAAATGGAAAGAAAAGGGAATGAAGGGAAAGAAAATGAAAAAGAGAAAAGATCTATAAATGTGAAGATAGAAAATAACCAATTGAGAAAGATTTTTTCTTTCTTAAAAATATTATCAAAGTAAACGACAGACAAAAGGCAGACAGAAAAATACGAGCATAGAAAACATTGACAGACAAACGAGATACTTGTCATAAGTCAAATGGCTAAGATGGTTAATGAGAGAGAGAAAGATGAATAAAAAGAAAAGAGGAATGATGAGAAACCTTGGCTGCGGAGCAAATATAAAAAGGAAACAAAGCGGTGAATGCGTTTTTAGAAAAATTTCAAGACAACGAACGCCATTAATTTCCGAGCTGAGCTGAGTACTACAACTAGCGCCATTCAACGAAAATAGACAAAAATAAATAAAAAGAATTTTTTTTAATATTTTATTTTTTTAATTTTTAATTTTATTATATTTTTTGAGCATAATTTTCATATGCTAATAAAAATGATACGTCAAGTTGAACCCCATCTCTCTTGAGTGCTATTTATGTATCATATTATTTCATATACATATCAGATCAGTTTTATTATGTGTATTTACATTATCTATATGTTTTGTGTTTAGATTTAAACTGAAACATTTTTTTAATGTACATTTAAAAATAAGCTATTTATTCATTCGTTTACTTTATTTTTTAAATTTATAATATATTAAATCATTAAATTGATGTATAAAACGCATAATTTATTTATTGTTTCATATAAAATTTTATTAAACGCATTTGTTGAGTGAGTCAAAAAAATGTCTATATACAAATATATCGAGATCATTTTACATATAAATATACATATATGTGATGTTTGTGTATGCGTTTTCTATGTAAAATTTAGCGTGATGTGATAGTGATGTTCATTGAACACATTTGTCAATGACCTTCGCGTTCGATTTTTTTTTCTTAATGTTTGTTTCTTTGAAAAAATGCTTTTTTGACTTTTAAATTTTTATTAAATAAAAAATTTAATTTATTTTAATTAAAATTTACATATAATTTTTTCTAATTTAAAATACATATTTATACATATATTTGTATTAGCTACATTTAGTTATGTATGAAATAAATAATCCCATAATGTACAGGGGCATTTGTCGGTATAATTACCTAATTATACAAAATATACACAGCACAATATGC
Organism: Bradynema listronoti; assembly: GCA_024678965.1. NCBI lineage: Eukaryota > Metazoa > Nematoda > Chromadorea > Rhabditida > Allantonematidae > Bradynema > Bradynema listronoti. Next base: position 211,798 of record JANLNO010000152.1, on the reverse strand, counting down.
ATTCATTTCCATTCATACATATTTGGTTACGGTTGCATAATCCTCATCTAAATATGCACAACCAAATATTTTATTATTTTATATTTTTCTTGCGTCAATGAACAAAAAACATTAATGGAAAAATATATTTATAACAGAAAAAATACATGCACAACAATACAAGAATAACGAGTAGAAATATAATAGTCGAAGTGAAAGTTAAATGCAAAAATAAATATGAAAATCTATTAGCCGTACAAAATTTTAATTTCGAAATGCGCAAGCACTCTTTCTATTCTTAGCGTGCGCATACACGTTTATACGTGCACTTACACTTGAATTACTTATACAATGAAATTAAGTACGCATATGCATATCGCGTAACTAATAGCCTCGCTTTTACTATATTTGGTATAAATATAATAAGAAAGAAATAGTTTTGTCCACCATTTTTATAATGCATAAATTGGGACACAACGAGAAAAAGACACTAGAGAAAATGCAATAACTTTCCGGAACATTTTAAATGCTTTTGATTTTTTATTTACTATATATCGTATGTACATATTTATGCATTTTATTCGTTTTTCTTTTTTCCAACATATATCGTAAAAAAGTATAACTCTTTTTCTTTTTTTTCTTACTTTCTAACAATTATTGCCATGGCGGTTTCAGCTCGCTATTACTGCCTGTCGTTGTCATTAGCGAAATGGCGGCGTTTTTTTCTCCATTTTTCATTTCAATTTAAATTTTCTTTTTGTCTCACTTCTATATGGTTTATTTTTCCAGTCTTTTCGGACGTATTTCGTAACAATTTTAAATAGCCAACGATAGATGTAGGCAAATGTACATATGTATGTATATACGAGAAGAACATATTTATGTGTGTGCTTAACGGCAAATTCATCCAGTGTATTTCTGTATGTATGTGTGTGTGTGTTTCTCAATTCGTCCGTATGTCCGTCACCAAAAAAAGAGTGAAAAGAGAAAAAAGCCCAACAAAACATAAAACACCAAATAACAATTAAAAACAACAGCGCCACAGCATAGCACAGTGCCAGTATCGTCAATTTTTAGTTGTTATTTTTCTTTCTTTTACTTTTTTTTTCTTTTTCAATTTTGGAATAATATTTTTAGGAAAAAAATTATTTTTCGCTAATTTTTTTTAAATTTAAATTTAAATTTAAAATTTCTAGATCGACAAATTTCACGTAATTTCCGTAATTAATAGTCAATCAACATGGTGAGTCAATCTTTTTTTGTCTATATAAAATAATTAAAATGGTACTATTCAATAGCCAATTGTATTAAACCATTTTGGGACGTAATAATTTTTTGTCAATTTTAATACTTTTAAGACTTTTGGGGTCGCTTATTTGAATCCGCTATGCCGACCATATTTTTTCAATATCATTTTTATGTTTATATTTCCTAGATCTGAGACGCAAAAAAATATAAGGATTATACATATATGTATTTAAAAAATGGAAGCTGAAACATTTAAATTTACGATTTTTTGGAAGATATTAGTAGAGATTTTTTAAACTAGATTATAGGTTTATACATACTTATGCGTTAAATTATGCTAAAGCCAAAATAGTGAAAGGAAGACAAAAAAAATAAGAAAAAATAGCGATTTAACACCGAACTAAAGTCAATAAAAGAAAAAGGAGCGGTTTGAAACCAAACTTAAGTCCAAGGCCAACAAGAAAAAGCCGTGCATTTCGTATTTAATGAAAAAGTATCGATCTTGAGCTCGAGCTTACACTTTCACTTAAGCCCTGTCGGCCAAATTTCTCTTTTTTTATTTTTGAGGCTTGCTCTCAATAATTGCTAAATTCTCCATGCTTTTCTTCGAGCTGAAAAGAAGAAAAAAACATTTTTTTGTTCTGTCCAATTCCAATTTCTCCAAAATTTTATATATTGTTTTAGTTTATACGTTTGTATTTTTTTATACACATATATGTATAACATACAAAATACATAAATATTTTAATTTTGTGAGCAAAGGATAAAATTGAAAAAAAAGGGAACATAGAAATAAAGAGAAAGAGAGAGAGAGAGAGAAAGAAATGGATTAAGATAAAGAAAAGAGGAAGAACAAGATGAGATCGAGATGGATAGTTTATTACAATTATTGTTAGTGGTTTACTGGTATGTATTAATGGTGGGTTATAATATTAAACTGGTAAATATTATGTCCTCGATGTAATATGTAATATATTTAAACTCACGAGGTACGAGATAATATATTCTTCTCCTCCCCCCCCCCCCCACCTACCCATTATTGGCCATTAAACTATTCTATTTTCTGATCCGATTTTAAAAGGAAAGAAATTAATTTTCTTTTCTTTTCTCCCTTTCTTTCCCGAGAAAGAAAAATATATAAGCCACATTTATCCTCAAAGCCATTAAGACGAAAATTTTAGGAAAAGAAAGAATTATTTATGCATTTAGGCATATTAAAAGAAAAAAAAGAAAAAAAAATTTTGGTTAAAATAACCGAAAAAAAATTTAGCCCAAAAATGGAGAAATTTTATGACAAAATGCAATAAAAATGGACAAATTTCAACAAAAAAGGCCCAATAATAGAGACGAGAAAAATATAATTTTCATACATTTTAAAATATATCATGTACATAAAAATGACTGGGAATTTGTTTAAATGCATTAAGATGGTACAGTAAAATATTAGTAGGCGTTCGAAACATTTTTGAATAATTGAATGGGAATGGGGGTCAAAAAAAGAAAAATTAAAAATGTTCCCAAATTTGATTGGATGTTTTGCAGCGCGAAGTGATTTCAATTCATGTGGGTCAGGCGGGCGTCCAAATCGGCAATGCCTGCTGGGAGCTGTATTGTCTGGAGCATGGCATTCAGCCCGACGGGCAAATGCCCTCCGAGAACCAGGGCATCAACGATGATTCATTCTCGACCTTCTTTTCCGAGACTGGAAACGGACGTCACGTGCCGCGTGCCGTCATGGTCGACCTCGAACCGACCGTAATCGGTGAGAAGTGAACTTATTGAAATACTATAGGACATAAGATGATATGGAACCTAACTAAAATACCTCAAGGCCTAAATTATAATTTTCGTTAGATGAGATCCGCACCGGCACCTACAAACAGCTTTTTCATCCCGAGCAATTGATCACCGGCAAAGAGGACGCGGCGAACAATTACGCCCGCGGTCACTATACAGTCGGCAAGGAAATTATCGACCCGGTGTTGGACCGCCTGCGCCGCATTGCGGACAACTGTTCCGGTCTCCAGGGGTTCCTCATCTTCCACTCATTCGGCGGTGGCACCGGATCCGGCTTTACTTCGCTTTTGATGGAACGTCTCTCAGTGGACTACGGTAAGAAGTCCAAATTAGAATTCTCCATTTATCCGGCCCCGCAGGTGTCCACGGCAGTGGTGGAGCCCTACAATTCGGTCCTAACTACGCATACCACGCTGGAGCATTCGGACTGCGCGTTCATGGTCGACAATGAGGTCCTAACTCTTTTTTTGAATATTACTGCTACATTTCATATAGCAATAGCCCTAATATATACGTGACACAAATTTAGGCCATTTACGACATTTGCCGAAGGAATTTGGACGTCGAGCGTCCATCATACACCAACTTGAATCGCTTAATTTCTCAAGTAAATACTTAAAAGTTTGGCTTTTAAGAAGTGAACTTGCACCTACTAATGAGCTAAATACTTATTCTTATCTCTAGGTTGTGTCCTCAATAACGGCTTCTTTGCGCTTCGACGGCGCTTTAAACGTGGACCTTACCGAGTTCCAGACGAACTTGGTGCCCTATCCACGTATTCACTTCCCGCTGGCCACATATTCGCCGGTAATTTCCGCTGAGAAAGCCTATCACGAGTCGCTTTCCGTCTCGGACATTACGAACACGTGCTTTGAACCCTCTAGTCAGATGGTCAAATGCGATCCGCGTCACGGCAAATATATGGCCGTCTGTCTACTTTATCGCGGTGACGTTGTGCCAAAGGACGTGAATGCCGCAATTGCGTCCATTAAGACCAACAGATCCATTCAGTTCGTGGACTGGTGCCCCACCGGATTTAAGGTATGAACTGCATATTGAATAGGATGTAATATTGCAAATTAAAAATGTCTAAGCCGCAAAGCTCCTTTCCAATTTCGGATGTGATATAAAAAATTGTCCAGGTTGGCATCAACTACCAGCCGCCTACGGTTGTGCCGGGTGGCGATTTGGCGAAGGTGCCGCGTGCAGTGTGCATGCTCTCTAACACGACCGCGATCGCCGAGGCCTGGGCCCGTTTGGACCACAAATTCGATCTCATGTACGCCAAACGCGCTTTTGTGCATTGGTAGGTTTTCATTTATTCGAACATCTAAATCTAATAATTAATTTGCAGTACATTTAAAAAAATAAGTTAATTTTTTACATCATCTCCATCATTTCGCTATTTTTTTAGGTATGTCGGCGAGGGCATGGAAGAGGGCGAATTCTCGGAGGCACGCGAAGACTTGGCCGCGCTCGAAAAGGACTACGAAGAGGTCGCCATCGATTCGATTGAGGGCGACGGCGGCGGCGAAGAGGAAGAGTACTGAGTGGCCCGGGTCCCCCTTCTGGTCTTGGTCCAAAGCTTGATCCTGCCTGTGTCCTAAATTTGTCTAGAGTCTTTAATCCCTTCTTTCAAAATGCACTATCTATTAGCCTATTTTCTTTGACTATTTGCACTTTTTTTTTTAATTTTGAGAATTTCTTCGATATTTTAAATCAAAAAAAAATGGTTTGATTGAAAATGATAATTTCAGCTTTTTCTTTATTTCATTTTTTCAAATACTCTAATTCATCATTCCCCGGCCCGGATTCTCCCCCATTGGATCACTTCAAAAATGAAATAATTTCTTGCACCACATCCGTATAATCACAAATCCAATTACATCGCGTAATGTGATTCACATCACCCCCTATTTTGCACCAGCATCATAAATTTTCATAAAGAAATATTCGAGACATCATTTAACATCATTTTTAGCTGTTAAAAATTCTTATTTTTTCTCATTCTTTTTTCTCTATTTATAATTTTTCTACATAAGTATAATTTTTTTTTGGAAATTTCGTAAATCTAAGTAAAAAAATTTTTTTTTGTTATTCGCTTTGCGCGTGCACCGTATATACCGTAAAAACTGTATACCACCCAACAGCTTTTTTGTTCAAACGAAAATAAAATGTTTTGTCGCCTAAAGCAAATTTCGAATTTCAATCAATTTCAGCCAACTAAAAAATTGTGAATCGCCTGAAATAAGTATAATTGGCATTGGTCCATGGCTCATTCGATAGTCCTCAAGCAGTGTTGTGACTCTATAAATGGTTCCAGCTTCATAATTGGCTCCGAGTCATTTGGAGTCATATGGCTCCGCTGCGGAGCCAACTGGTCGGAGTCATATATTGGAGCCAAAGCCATCTAGAGCTATTTATGTCTTAATGGCTCTCAATTGATGGAGTCCTAAAAAATGACGAAATATTACTGGAGTATCTGGCCATCGAATGAAAGCCATCGCCCATTTTTTGCGAATGCAATCCGGGCTATATAAGCGAAAAATTCATAAGCGTGTCTTATTGCCCAAGATATCGTGGCAGTCGTGGCATAGTCGCGTATAATCGTGGCATTGTCGTGGCCTAGTCGGATCGAAGATTGAGTAATGATCTCGGTCGCACCAACCTTTTGCCATTTTTTTCATATTTTTTAGAAAAAAATTAATTAAAAATTTCCAATTTTATGTTTATTCAGTTTATTTGATTTTAATAAGCAAAACAAAAAAAATCCATTAAAAATTTTTGAGTTTTTAATGGCAAAAATTGTGGAAAATGGACAAAGTAAATGCTTCAAAAACTTAAACGTGCTTCTAGGAATATATTTTTTTTTGAATGGATTCATAAATAAAGCACACCATAAATTATGGTTTACGATACTTTCGGATGAAACGGCATATTTTTGGGATGGAATGGTACTTCGTGATTGTAACGCTACTGTAGCAGTCGTGCCATGGTTTTGAATTTGCGCTCTATCGCGTCCACTCGTGCGTCCAACTTGAGGCAGCTTTGTTTGAGTTCACGATTGTCCTTTTTCAGCTGTTTGTTTTGTTCCTTCAGTTGCTGGAGCTCCCAGCACAAATCGTCCTTGGTCTTTTCCGTGTTCTGACAATTAATTTTAGAGTTGAGCCAATATTTGAATAAATAGAAAAATGAAACAAGCTTTAATATTGACTTTATTTTACCTTTTCTAATTTCATAACGCTCGCCTCGACCAAAAAGCCTAAAAATTTGACGAAAATTTTTAAAAATTTCTACACAAATTACCGCTGAAAACCCACTATCAATGCGTTGAAGTCGTTGAGTGGCGGAAAGTTTGTAGACTTCGGCCATGCGACGTTCCGCCTCCGGCTGCATAATTCTACGGTAGTGGACCTGCGCGCGGCGTGCCAACTCCGCTAGGCGTTCCCAATTCAGCAGAGCTTCCTGTAAGTTATTTGAGGTAAATCTTCTAATAATTCAAAAAAAAAATTTTTTATGATTTAAATGTGAATGTAAGTGTAAGTGTAGAATTACTTTAAGATTGATAGCAAAATTTCTCACATTGACTTGCTCATTTTGGCGAATAACAAACTCGATTCGATCGATAAGTTCAAACGCCTTGTCGAGTATCAGTCCGTAAGGAAAGCATACCACACCTGAAAAAATAAAAAATTTATCTAAATTTGGCTCAAAAAAAGTTGAGTGCAATTACAAAATTGGATTGATTAGTAAAAAAAAGTTGGTAAAAACGGAAAATTGGAATCGAACCAGTGATCTTCTCTTTATTAGATGCTTTGCCATTGAGTCAATGGGGCTCGATGCTGGGAATAGGTAAATTTTTCCAATAATATTTTTTTCAAATAAAATTGATTCTTAAAGGACTTTGAGCCTGTAAGCTGGATCCTGATTGCGTTATATTAGGTACCAAACATAGTGCAAGTCTTTTTTATTTGGATTTTTTTTGAATTCATGTCCCCGTTCATAGTCCGTGCCTAAATCGCAAAACCTTCGTCGATAGCGGCGCGCAACACATCTACGGGATTGATGACGTAAACCTGAAGGTTGGTGAGGACCTGAATTGGCTTCGACAAACACTTTTCCGCGTAAATCTGTAAAACGGGATATTGGAAAAATAATGGGATATCATTAGTAATATTTAGGATTTTTTGAGCTTAATAATTTGATTGCATGTTTTGACTGAGTAAACACAAATACGTACACGTCTCTGGCAGTCCGTTAGCAAACGATCCGCTATGTGGATTAATTGATAATATGCGGAGTTCAACATTTGCCCACAGAGCTCGTCCCAATGCGGATGCACTCGACGAAGGTCGCATAACTAAAATTGCCAAATTTTTGGTAGAACATTTTCTGGTGAGCAGCTTTATTTTTAAAATTTTGGACACACCTCATGATAACTGAAATGAGTGAGGACCTGTTGAAGAACAACCACAGGCATTTGATTCATCATTCCACGTACCATCTCATTGGACGAATTAATCTCTGTGTGGCCTTTTAACGCGTCCATGTGGGACTCAAATCTGGCGGCCTTTAGCGTCGATGAGGATGAGTTGACGGAAGTGCCGTCGCGCGGCGAAGGACAAGGACTCGAGTTGGAAGCGCTAAGTGCTCGTGGCCAAAGAAATGTTTTCGCGAAAATCTCGGATTTGTTTGTGACAAATGAGAAGTTCTCTTCGCGCAGGCTCAAATCGCCTAACGCCTCCGAATAGTCCTCGTCATCATCAACGCGTCGCCGCGAAGCGCCGTTGCCGCTGTCGTCGCCGCCGTCGCCTGGCGCAGTTGCACTCGATTTCAACAAAAGAGTCTCGTCGTCGTCGGTGGTGCGCAACAAATCCTCGTCCTCGTCCTCCTCAGTGAGCGAACAGCTGGTCACGCTGCCACCGGAAATCGGCGATAATACCACACGTGATCGCGCATGTCGCGATAGTCGCTGCGCGACAACGCCCGTCGCGGCCGGCAGCGGCGGTAGGCTTCGCGTCGTGCGGCCGGCCGGCGCATCACATTTTTGCCCGTTCTTCTGATAGCTTCGCATAATTTTGGCGGACCTTGTGCTGAGGCTGAAGGTCCCGGATTCCTCACCCATTTCCATGGAATTCTTCTTGGCTTCCGATAAATTCGTTTGTAATGTTTGATCCAAAGTGGGTCCCAGCGAAATCTTTTTAAGTCCACAATTCGTCGACGTGGATCCGAGTAATGCATTCTCGGGCTCGTAACTTGCCCTACGCCCCACTGAGAGCTTTTTTAATTCGTAACTCGCGCTTGATCTCATTGAGGCCATTCTGTTCTCCTCCGACTCGAGTTCATGATTTAAAATGGATGTAGAGGCCATAATTTTTAGTGGCTCTTTGTCGCCATTTATCTTTAAAGTCAGCACTACGTCTTCTGCGCCCTCCTTTTCACAGTCCATCATGCCATTCTCGTCGGTTTTCGAAAGGCCATTTGTCAATGCGATTAAGCTAAACAAATTGAAAGGTACAAAGGTTTTTGGCTGCTAAAATGATAAGTGATTGTATTTTTAATTGTCATTATTTTATACTGCAATTAGATCCCTACCATTGTTCGAATGACCGTTACGAATAGAATCCAAGTTAGACCCGCTTCGACTGGTCACTGATGAGTCCGCGCTCGACGTAATCGTATTCTTGAATTGCTTTTTCTTCACCGTATTTGCCACATTTTCCACAATACCGTTATATTTTGTCGGAGTCAACTGTTTCTCATTTGACACGTTTGCGGCAGTTACAGTAATATTTGGTGTAAATATTGTAGTCGACGTAAACTTTTCACTTCCGACATTGTTGAATGATGCAAATATCTTGCCAACTGAGTCCTCGTTTACTATAGCCTTTTCCAGAAAGCCATTGGACTTCGAAGTCCCGTTTGGCATTGTCAGAGATAACAGTATGTCTAAAAATAATTTTTTAAATTTCTTTCTAGGATTAATGTAGATTCGAAATTGCCTTTTTGTTTATAACAGTACCTTTAGTTCCGACCGCAGCAGTGCCACTTACGGTAGAAACTGACGAAAGTGAGGGCGGCTGTTTTACCGTACGCTTTATAATTTTCTTTTTCTAAATCGAAATGTGTCAAAACATTCTCGAAATGGTATTTTAGCTTACTGTAAATAGTCGAAATCATGTTATTTTTACGGTATTTTTTTGGTCAAGTTTGCTCTTAGAAATTTCTACCTTGGCCTTTTCGTCTTTGCAAGACGTCGGCGAAGATGCTGTAGTCGCTAACGGGACTAATCGTCCATTAACTGGCGGACAAGGCGAGTGAGACTGTCGAGTGGTACCAGAGACAATCCTAAAATTGCTTACGGTAACCAATTGGTGTTGTGTCATAATTAAGACCTTCGGCTAATCGGCGCCAAAAGGACGTTGATCCGACTGGGCTTTTTTTTTTCGGCCGATTTGTTTTGTGCTGTTTTGGCGCAATTCTCGGACTTGCAGCCACGCAACAGCCGTACACACGATCTCGAGGCCGCTGGGCTCGATCCGAAGTTGGATGCTGGCGTACTATTTTCGATCGCCTCATCACCGTTACCATTAGTTACGATGGGGGTATCGAGGCAGAGCATCTCCCAGTTACGACCCAATTTATTCTCGAAATAGGTACAAAGTGACTCGCGCAGTGTCGAAAAATCGGTCAGCTCGGCGCTGATCTTCAAAACCTCGCAAGGTTTTGAATCCGAGACGATGTGAAAGCCCTAAACTTCTTTAAAAATGTGTCAAAATTTTTGGACCATTTCATAATCATAATACCTAATCAAAATTTATTGAACAAAAAAGCACACAATTCTTTGTATTGGGCTAAATTAAGTGTACATAATCAAAAATATTAAAAATATTTTTATAGATTTTTTTTAATACTTCCCAAATGCAAATGTCATGTATTGCCTAACATTGGGCCAAGTTTCTTGTTTCCATTCATTGCATTTAAGCTTTTGACTTTTTTCTTAAAATTTTTAAACTTTTTTGTGTCTTTAAAATTTTTTTTTAAAGTTTTAATAGGAACATTATTTATAAATCATTCATGAAGCTTTTTTTATTAATTAAAAGTCTTTAAGAAATCTTTGTCTAAGTAGGAAACTGGCACTAATTTGAGTATAAAATTTCAATTCACAAAACGGTTCATACTGATCGTGTTTTACAAAAAATAACATAAAAAATAAAAAAAATGCATAAAAAAAATTAAATCACAAAATCGGATTAACTTGTAATAAAAAAAGTTGAAATTTATGCAACAAAAATTTTTTAAAGTTTTTTGGTCGGTCAATTTTTTTTACAAATTTTCGACTAAAAACGTGTCAAAAAAATGTCCAGTTTGACAAAACGATACAAATTGTGTATTAAAAAGACACTCACACTCTTGATGAATCGAATGATATGGAATGGGCAGTGACGTGCTTAAACATTAGAGAAAGCTTAAAGCACGATCTAATGTGTGGCCATTCATTTATTTTCAAAGGTTTAATGGAAATTTTTAAGAAAATGATTGAAATTCACAACTTATTTGCAATTTTCTTTCGCTCTTAAACTCACACTAGTTCTTAATTGTTTTTTAAATACCTTCACGAATACATACATACATCTATCGTATATATAGTAAAGTGTTAAGAAAAGTTACAGCCACTTGAAAATTCCGAATTTGTCCCAATTTTGATAGCCAAAAATTTTCAACGGGCCAAAAGTGCATGAAAATCAAAAAATTGATTAAGAGACCCATATATATTTGGAATCAGCTCTTTAAAGGCTATCGAATGAGTATATTCATGTGGCTGTAGCTCACAAATTCCATTTTGAAAAAAACCATGGACTATAGTAAAATAATTTTTTCAAAATCGAATAAATCTAAAAATATATACTATGTATATATATTTGGAATCAGCTCTTCAAGGGCTATCGAATGAGTATATCCACATAGCTGTAGCTCACAAAGTCCATTTTGAAAAAAACCATTGTAAGATCATTTTTTTAAAATGGAAACTTTATTTAAACTACTATTTAAAACATCTTAAGGCTTACACTGTTTGTTATTTTTTTTCGGTGATTTTGCTGAAGTTTTTTTAAATGTAAATTTTTTTGAAATATTTTTTTGTAAAAATGGCAAAAGGTTGGTGCGGCCGGGATCATTGCTCAATCTTCCGAGACTACAATGTGCACTTTCTTCCGTGCACATCTGGACCTCAATCGAAAGAGAGCAGATCTGGCCAAGCAAGCCAACTATTCGCGTTCCGCACACCGGCGTAATTGCGGGTTCGTTGTGTCATATGGAATCTAGTTGTGCACCATCACAATACCTTCTCATCCGGCTGACTCAGTTAGCTGTGGGACGTACCGAACCTCCGAAGAGGCCACTGGGAATGGTGCCCAGAGGGTCCAGTGAACCACAAACACTGGTATTGACTTAACTCTAGCTTGGCCGAGTCAAACCGGAATCGAAATCATGCAATCCGTGAATACAACAAGATTGATTCATTCTTGTGGATGGAATTCAATTTTTCGCTTATATAACCCGATGTACATTCGCCGAAAAGCGGCGATGGGCTTCGCCAACCAGTCAGAGAAGTCAGACACTCCAATGGTATTTTTTAGTGATTCATAAAAGATCCAATTTCAAATATTTTTTCCAATATTTTCCAATATTCCAATATTTTTTTAAAATTTTTTAAACTCAATTTTTGGGTAATTTTTTCAAAATTGAAAAAATCTCAAAAATTTATTTTCGAACGAAAGTGGTGTCAATGAATAGCTGGTAAAGTGATAAGAAAAAACTACTCTTACACTAGGCTCTTTTGACGCGTGGGCGAAAAGTTACAGCCACTTGAAAATTCCGAATTTGTCCCAATTTTGATAGCCAAAAATTTTCAACGGGCCAAAAGTGCACTTATTAAATAGAATTTGTGTTTGCAATTTGTGTGTTAATATAAATATGCATGTATTTATCATTATGTAAATGTACTTCTATGGTAGCAACGAGCCGGCCGGCAATTACGGTACGACACGCATCGACAGCTGGCACTGAGTCGGGCACCATATGTACGAGTTGTCCCAACTGCGCGACTCCAAGCGCGAATGGCGCACGTGACACATCCGGACACGATTCCACACTGCACGCTACTGTAATTGCAGAGTCACGGGGAAGCGACGCGCTCAATGCGCCAGCGATCTCTTAAATTGTTAGCTTATTTGGAACTGTTGACTCTATTCGAGTTATTTTAACCCTTTTTAAGAAAAGTGATACATTTTTAGAGCTTTATTTTTAAAAAGGACATAATTAACAGAGGAGCTCTGGCCTAGTGGTTGTGCGGTAGGTTTCACTTTGCTTAGAACGAAGTTCGCTTCAACCCTCACCTAGGTGTTTCCATATTTGGAAGACAATAGGTACCTCATGGCACAGTGTGGGTGATACAGCAGTGCTGACCAAGCCTTGCAAGTCGTATCAGCAATACCGCATGTTTATGCAGCAAACCAGCCGAGATTTCGGCCCTCATCCAAAACCCGCAAAATGATTAGTTCCAAGGTCATTTTCAACGGGGGAGGATTGATTTGGGGCCTTCATGTATCACGTATAATTAACAAAGTCTTACCTGTGACCAGAGTAGAGAGTGGGGGGCAATTGTATTGAGGCATTGCTCTTCAAATTTTTAATCTATTTTTATCATTTAATATTAAAATTTCTAGGCAAAATTTCGGCACAGTTGTTAGCGTAGTGAATGTCTCAAAAATGAGGCAGCGCCGAAAATGAAACGATTCCACTCATTTAGTTCTTCAGATAACTTTACTTCTTTTAAAGCACTTTAGCTCAACGAAAATCAATGGAATAACTTAGTATTCTTTACGTTTACACTTACTCGCTAACTCGTCTCATCTACCTTCTTTAGCTTGAGTTTTAGTTTGATCTTGATACTAACTAATTTCCTTTTGCTTCACTTGCACATATTCTTTATGTTTTTTTAAGCCTTAGCCTATTCTTGAGCTAGTTTTAACATATTTTCCCGCATTTCCTTTTGCATTTTTTTGTTTTTTGCTTTGTTTTTGCATTTTCTCAGTCATTTTTCAGTCCAAACGTAAAATCAATTCCAAAATTGCATTTTCTCCAAATATTTTATGGAACGATTTGTGCATTTTCTTGTTGGTATATATGCGTATGTATTTGTGTATTGAGAGAGAGACAAAAAACATGATGCTGAAAATTGCGATTCAAATTGGAATTTTTCATTCTTTTGCTAATTCCTTTGATAAATGTTTGAATTAAGCGGTTTGGCGGTTGGCGAAGCAAAAACCAAATGAAAAATATTGAAAACATTGGCCGAGTTAAAATGATTGAAACATCAAAGTGAAATGAGAGAGAAAGAAATCCGATCCGATCGGATCAGGCAAAATCAAACGCATATTATAATATAGAATGTACACACGCGACGTATATTACACACACAAAAATAAGTATTTATGCATCATTTTTCTACATTTTTTATTTTTTTCCATTTAAAAAATTGAGAAGCAAAAATTAAAGGCGAAAGGAAAATAATAAAATAAAAATTTATTATTTTTTTTCAATTAAAATAAATTATGTACATTTAACAAAGAAAAAGAAAAATTGCTTCGAACAAAACCAGGCAAATTTCAAGAATTTTTTTAGTGACATTTAGCATATTATTTCAATCGCAAAAGGTTTAATCGTCAGAATTATCGCCAAATATTGAAATATGAGAAATTGAAGAGCACAAAATTGAAAAATAAATTCATTTTTCATTACAATAACGGAATGGGGGCAAAAATTTTTGTTGTTAAAAAAGTCTGTAATCCATTCAATTTTATAATAATACGTACAATTTCATCTGATAAAAAAAATAATTTAAAATATGGTAAAATCTCTTAGCAATTAAAAAAAAAGTTACTTCGCTCTTAAAATACGGCGGAGGACCAATTGACGAAACTTCCCGATGATGATGAGGTCAGCGCACAGCTGTCATCTTCCGTTCGTCCGTTGCTGAAAAATAAAATAAATTTTAAAGTAAAATTTTGCTAATAAATAAAGCAAAAACCGCAAAAATATATGCTTCTTGTTAGAAATTTAATTTTATAACTTAAAAAAGATAATTATCATTATAGCCAAAAAAACTTTTACCTGCACGAAAGACACAACGAAATCGTGGAATTCGTCTCGCCATTTTGCTGCCTAAAAATGTCGGAATTCGTTGAATTCGTCTCATTTTCGGCCAGCGTGAGCAATGGTGACGCCCCAGCTAATGTATCAACATTGGATGGAAACGAATGCCTAACAGGTGCATCATTACTACCATTATCACCGCGTCGCTGCTCATTCAAATCGCCGATTTTCTCACGACGCTGACCATCGCCATAAAGGCCTCCGATTGTTGTTGGTGTTGTCTTCATCGAGACCACGTCACTTTGTTCTAAATTCATGCGCGCTACTTCGTCCGCCACCTCGTGATACTTGCAAAAAAATGAACTAGTAGAATTAATGGACTCTTTGCTCGTCTCCTAAATATACTCAATTATTTTACATAAAAGGTCCTGAATTATTTTGTGATTTTCATTCACCAAGGAATATATACTATTACAAAATGTGTAGGAGTTTTAACTAGGTAATTAAAATAGTATTTTTAACCATTCAAAAACCTTAAAGAAATAAACAACAATTAAAAAAGCACAAAAATGTTGAGAAAAAATTTATTTTATACGAAATTTACCGCAATGTTGGCCAAATTGATGTTATCGTTTATTACTTGTTTCGTATCGAGCCCAACATCGGTGATCTCCGGTGGATTTTCATTTCGAATTCCATCACTGCCATCCGTAGTTTTGTCGCCGTTTTGATGTCGACGCAGCGCCTTCAATTCCTCCATAGCAAGATCGGAGATGGCTAGCACGCTAGCTTCTGCCGCTCGCTGCTTGGAATTTGCGTAGGACCTTGTACCGAACGCCGCCAACAGCTCCTGCGGTTTGAGCGTGGCAGAGAAGAGCGAGTCGCTCAACGGCGGTGGGCGATCCGACAATAGCAGATCGTCGACGTTCGGCCGCGTCTCCTCCGACTTGTCCTTATTTTGGTCGGGTGTTGTCGTTGTGGACGGCGAGGACACACTCTCACACACCCTCAAACACAACACACTAGTTACGGTATGCACGGGTTCGTCATCGTTTAAGGTGCACTCCTCGCTCTCATCATTTGAAGAATTCAGATCCAAGGGTTCTTCATCGATTACAAATTGATTCGTATCGAATTCAAAATCGTTGAATTCATCAACTTCGAACACGTCCTAAAACAATCACTAGTCCAAATGAGAATGAAACTATTTTTGATATATATTTTCTTTATATTATTAAAAATGAAATGGAAATGAAATTTTTATTAATACTTCGAATAAGCAACACGCGACCGTTTGAAGAATTTTTAAATTTTAACTTGGACTGCATTCTGTTAAGGGTTCATCATCAGTTCTTCACCGTATTTTTGTAAAGCATAAAATTTAAGGATCATTAAAACAGACCCAAGCTGCAGGTTAAAAATTTTCGTTTATAACAAAATGAAGACCAAGTCAAAATTCAAAAATTCTTCGAACGGCCCTTCTTATTTACCCAAACTAAGGGTAAATAGAAAAAATTTCAAAGCAAATAAAAGTATCGAATTTCTGAGAGACTCCAAATGGAAATTATCCAAACATTCAACTTCTTATTAATATTATTATTAGGTAATGCAATAACTTTATTTTGCACATTTTTCCATTTCCCATAAAACATCAGTAATTTTTCACAAAATGAAATAAAGAATATTGAAAAAGAATCAATTCAGATCATTAACTTATGGAATGATATTTTGGATGAAATTATTTGAAAAAATTCGAAAAAGCAAAAAGCGAATTTTTAGAAACAAATTAATTAAAAACAAAAAAAATTACTAACAAATTTAAGCCAAACTCAAGTCGAAATTGAACCGTTTTAAACAAAAAACAGGCAGAAAAGGGGGGAGAGAATTTAAAGCACATTCCTGGGTATGAACATTCACTCCAAATCGAAAAAACACACCAACGAATGAAATTTTGAACTGGATTGATTAAATTTAAATGGGCCGAAGTCTCGAATACTCGAATAGCGGTTCGCGAAGCGGAGAAAATCTGCGAATTTCGGCCATCGACCAATTTTCCATCACATTTTTTCCAATGCACAACTTATTTCTACATTTCCGGCATAACCTAGAAAAACAAAAAAAAGGAAAACTAAAAATACTCACACAAAATAATGGAGAATATAAAGCTAAAAACAATTTTTCGAATATAAAAATATAAAGCAAATTCAAATAATTTCAATTTTTCACCCGAAAGATTAAAAAATGGCATTTTAAAATGGCATGAGAAAAATAGATCTGCCCGCATTTTTTTAACAAGAAATTCGATGATATGTATTTTTCAATCCGATGTTGCTCAAAAAAAAAACTAGGCCATTTATTCTCTTTTAATACGTAAATGAAAATTAACCCACAGAAATTGTATCACCGGTGAGGAACTTCCAAAGGCAATTATGCCGACGTTTGATGTGCGTTACCCATAAAGATTGTTCGGTGTTGTGATACTCTAAACAAAACTAAGCCATTTATTCTCTTTTTGAATATTATGTATATTCTCTTTGCTTAGAGACGAATATGAAAGATATGATATCAATTAATATATCAATTAATCTGCTCCTCATCAATCTCATCCTCATCATTT